>JAUIMM010000064.1:7012500-7222500 GCA_031769625.1 Taudactylus pleione
GAACACCTACCGTCTGGGTCCGGCCCCACTGACATCACTAGTGATGTCAGTGAGAGTGTTTTTGGCTCTGATAGAGCCAAAAGCACTCCGGGCTTGCGGCAGCGATACCCTACCACAAGGGTCTTGTCCAAAGCCCGATGGTCGCGATGGTCTTGACCATCGCGACCATCTTTGTGGCCGCTCCAATATTAGCTATGAGGGCCCTGATTCAGAGCGAGCGCTCTGGTCAGAGCGTCCGGCTCTGAATCAGGCCCACAGTCTTCTGGGCTTGCAAGCCGGCCAGCCTGAGTAAGCTGAGGCTCACTCAGCTGTCCGGCCGCCCGGCGCCCTCTACCATCGTGACTATTGACCACCAATGGTCGCGATGGTAATCCCAGCCTGTGACCTCCGTTGCAGAGCTAGGATCGCAAATGCAGCAGTGGGTGTCATATACCTCCTGCTGCATTTGCATTATTGCAAGGATCACAATTGCAAAGCTGCCTGCGTGCAGCTTTGCAATTGCAATCAGTACATGTTTTCCAGATCTCCTCGCTGGTGCACAGGCATATTCATTAATACTGTAACTGACACATTTTAAAAGATCCACAGGTGGTCTGGAAAGCATGAACTATTAGGGATCCTTGAGAAAGTGGCGTAAATTCATCCCAGATGCCCGGAGGCAAGTTATAATTTGGTGCCCCACCTAAAAAAAGGGAAAATAAATATGGTGCATATCTATCTATCTATCTATCTATCTATTTATTACATATGCACAAAAACACTAATATAAAATAGCCTTAAGTGGGGTGAATGTATTGTGGGCAATGGAGGAGGTGCCTCTTCAGTGCTGGCGCACGGAGGCAGGCACCTCCATTGTCTCCCATAGTTCTACCCCTGCCTTGAGAACCAAGTCTGGTCACCCCTGGCATAGGCAAACATAGAGGGGTTCCTAGTTGCTGAGAACATCCGCCTCCCCCCAATAGCTCGAATCATGACCACAATAGCTGTGGCATATAAAACATTATTACCAAAGGCCATAAAATGCAGAATAAGGGATGTAACGGAGCTGTGCATCTAACTGCTTGCTGTCATCTCTGGCACTGTATAGTAATGCATATGTTGCACTTTCTATGAGGCTTGTTAAGTGCTAATCTGGCTTGGACTGTGCCTCTGGGGATTCGGTGAAATCCCCGGTGGGCCCCAGTGATTTGTAACCTCTTTCGCTGGAGGGCATGGCCTACGCATGCTATTCTTATAGCAGGCTGCAGTGCTGCTGCTTGCTGGGCAGTCATCAAGGCTGTGACTGACCTGGCCAGCAGCTACACGTAGAGGACTGGGGCACACTGCAGTCAGCACTGCACTACTGGGTAATAAATCCCAGTAGGCAGTGCAGAGGTTTCAGAGTAGCATGTGCTGAGCTCTGATTGGAGGAGCCCATCACATGCTCCTCTGGCCCAGCAGCAGCGCAGCCTCATTAGTGTGACTCATTGTGAGGCTGTGACTGCTGCTGTGATTGCTGCTCAGCGGCTGCCTAAGGATGCTGTGGCTTCTGGTGAGTACACTGTATGGGCACCACAGTGTGGCATAATGTGGGGGGCACTATAGTATGGCATAATGTGTGGGCACTACAGTGTGGTATAATGTGAAAGCACTACAGTGTGGTATAATGTGGATGCACTACAGTGTGGCATAAAGTGGGGGGCATTACTGTGTGGCATAATGTGTGGGCACAACAGTGGGCATAATGTGTGGGCACTACAGTGTGGCATAATGTGTGGCACTACACTGTGGCATAATGCGGGGGGCACTACAGTGTGGCATAATGTTAGTAAATGTGTAGTGGTCTCATTTACCCACATCTGACCAGCATTGCAAAGGTTACTAGGTGGCTCACCACTACCTCTCTGAGGGGTCTTTTTAATAAGCCTTGAATGGTGATAAAGTGAACGATAATGTAACAGCCAATCAGCTTCTACCTGAAATGTCACAGGCTGTGTTTGAAAAATGACAGTTAGGAGCTGGTTGGTTGGAACTTTATCTCCATTCACTTTATCTACATCCAAGGCTTATTAAATAGACCCCTGACTCCTCAATGCTTACACTACCTCCCTGACCCCTGCATACTCACCACTACCTATCTGCACTACCTCCCTGACCCCTCCTTACCAAGCACTACCTATCTGCACTACCCTCATGACCCCTCCTTACCAAACATTATCTCTCTGCACTACCACCCTGACCCCTCCATACTCACCACTACCTATCTGCACTATTCCCTTGACCCTTCCATACCAAACACTACCTCTCTGCTGTTTGTACTATTCCCCTGATCCCTCCATACCAAACACTGCACTGCCTACATGACCCCTCCATGGGTACCACATCCTCCCTTGCCCACATAACTGACTGCCATGCACAGAAGTAGATTACTGACCGCTACTACTGGCGACTTGTAACACTTACATGGATTAACCCTCTCCCAATATCAGACTTATCCCAAGGGGGATTAGGATAAGAAATCAATCGGCAATTGCTAGAAATAACAAAGATTTCTGTACGCAATGGTGCCACATTCTAAATCAATGCAGTTTCGATCTAAAGGTGCTGGGCATTCAACAGGTAAACACTGAGATTGTGGATTTGGAAAGGGAAATAGCCACATGTGAGTTATCTGGTATTGATGTTTTAAAGGCGGACACTTCCACTGAGTGGCTGTCTAAATTAGAGAGCAACATTTCAAATTTTTGGTCAGAGCTTTTGTCCTTTAAAAAGAATAAATATAAAAAGGTGAAGGAAGGTTATAAGGATTTGCTGGTGTAGCCTTGGGTGTGAGACATCCCTGGAAAGGTGGGCAGGGGATTTGGAGAAGATTTGACAGGTCATACACTGACATTGAGTCGCATACGTCAAACTCAGATCAGTCAACATCTTACAGTGTGTCTCTTTAAGGGACAGTGTGCCTGTGAAAACCAGACAGAAGAAAAATCTAGGTGTTGTAGGTGGGGAAAGTGTTGTAGCAAGAGCACCAAGAGACAAAACATCAGGGGGACACAAAAAATAACCGTTTTTATTATATCAGATTATAATCTATCTGAACTTGAAATTGCGGTTTTGACTACAGGCCTTACTTAGGTGCAGACGCACAAACAAAGGCCTTTTGACTGCGAAGTGGAACTGTATAGATTACAGAGGCAATTGAAGTTAAAGGATTTTTTTTTGCAGACAGTCTAGTGGTAACAATCAACAAGGTGGTGCTTCGAAAAAGGGGCAATTCCATGTTAGGAGTCCCTTTGATCCCCCCCTCTACAAACCCCTCTATTGACACATTTATGCATCTGGTTAAACAGGACACTGGCCTGATTCACTACGGATCGCTATTCTGCTTTATACTCCCCAACGCAGTTGCTAATATCAGTGGGAATATGTAAATAAAAAAACAGGACAATGGGAGCGCAATATATCAAATAAAGAACATTAAACCACTGGTAATAAATTGAGACTCTAAACCATGTGTGCAACAAAACATTAAAAAGACAATGGGGTAGATGCATTATAGCGGCACGTAACATGCTGCTATAACGCTTCCCGCTTCGCCTCTTTACCGAGGCGAAGCAGGAAGCACTACCGATGAAATGTATAAACATCTCATCGGCCAGAGAGGGGGAGCGTTAACTCCCCCCTCCGGCGATACCCGCTAGAGACAGCAGCGCATCAGCCTAGTGCTGATGCGCTGTGTCTCTGTCCCGGCCGGCTCCACTGAGCATGCGCGGGATCTCGCAAGTATCGCGAGATCCCCGCATGGAGCCGGTAGCCGCCGCAGTAGGGACAGCGCTGTCCCTGCTGTGGGAATAGGCTAACGCCAGACTGTAGCTGTCGATATCAACAGCCGGCCGAACGGTCAGACGATCTGACCGTTCGTACATAGCCCAGGCTATCAGCGCTGCTATCTTGTAGATAGCAGCGCCGATAATGACAGGGGCGCATAGCGCCCCTGTCATTTACCGCCCAGACCCCAATCATACATCGGGGAGAAGCGGTATCAGCGCACATAACGTGCGCTGATACCGTTTCTTGGCTTCATACATCTACCCCATTATATCAAATAAAAAGCATGTTTAATAAAGATAATATATTTAAATTGTATTGTGAAACATAACAATATAAAATGTGTAGATGAATCAGATGGGTTATCCACACAATAATGTGTCACAATAGACCTCAAAGTAAACAATTGTTGTAGATAAAATAAATAGATTAAAAATTGGAAACAGATAGTAAAAAAACGTCACTACATAATGCAATGAGAAAACCTAATGAACTCCTTTGGTTGTTTGAATAACATACACGTGGTGATATGTCTGAATGTTGATTTAGGAGTTGTAACATTCAGATATAAATAGAATGAAAGCTATTAAATATCCAAGTGGATAAACTTCCACAGTGTGGTAAGTATAGGTAGCTGATGACCTGGGAGGCAGGTAATAAATGATACCTGAGATCGGCGTGATGATAGCCAGATGAAGTGAACGGAGGGCAGTGTCCGGATTGCCGCTCCGAAGATAGTGGCTGCCCGCTCTTCCTGAGACCAAGTCCCGTGGGGTATAGATGAGGCTCTGGCTGGTGAGCGCTCAGAGTCCGGGCAGTGTCACATGGGCTAGTCGGTCTGCAGCCATGGTGGGTCCCGCTATGAAGTGAGCTCACTGTAGCAATAGCGCCTGGGCGATGGGATGTTTACTGCATCTGAAGTGCATGCAGTGATAGAAATTTCTTACCAGTAAGGTAGACTAACACGTTTCTCGGCCTTAGTGGGTCTGGCCATTTCCTCTGAGGAAACGGCCAGACCCACTAAGGCTGAGAAACGCGTTAATACCGACTAGCCCATGTGACACTGCCCGGACTCTAAGCGCTCACCAGCCAGAGCCTCATCTATACCATACAGGATTTGGTCTCAGGAAGAGCGGGCAGCCACTATCTTCGGAGCGGCAATCCGGACACTGCCCTCCGTTCACTTCATCTGGCTATCATCACGCTGATCTCAGCTGTCATTTATTACCTGCCTCACAGGTCATCAGCTACCTATACTTACCACACTGTGGAAGTTTATCCACTTGGATACTTAATAACTTTCATTCTGACTATTTATATCTGAATGTTACAACTCCTAAATCAACATTCAGACATATCACCACGTGTATGTTATTCAAACAACCAAAGGAGTTCATTAGGTTTTCTCATTGCATTATGTAGTGAAGTTTTTTTGCTATCTGTTTCCAATTTTTAATCTATATATTTTATCTACAACAGTTTTTTACTTTGAGGTCTATTGTGACACATGGGGGTAGATGTACGAAGCCCAGAAGCGGTATCAGCGCACGTTATGTGCGCTGGTACCGCTTCTCCCCGATGTATGATCGGGGGTCTGGGCGGTAATTGATAGCGCCCCTGTCATTATCGGCGCTGCTATTTACAAGATAGTAGCGCCGAAAGCCTGGGCTATGTACGAACGGTCATAACGTCTGACCGTTCGGCTGGCTGTAGCTGTCGTTATCGACAGCTACAGCCTGGCGCTAGCCTATCCCCACAGCAGGGACAGCGCTGTCCCTGCTGCGGCGGCTGCCGGCTCCAGGCTCCACGCGGGGATCTCGCGATACTTGCGAGATCTCGCGCATGCTCAGTGGAGCCGGCCGGGCCTGACACACATCGCATCAGCACTAGGCTGATGCGATGTGGTCTGTAGCGGGTAGCGCCGAAGGGGGGAGTTAACGCTCCCCCTCTCCGGCCGGTGAGATGTTCACACATCTCACCGGTAGTGCTTCCTGCTTCGCCTCGGTAAAGAGGCGAAGCAGGAAGCGTTATAGCGGCACTTAATGTGCCACTATAATACATCTACCCCATTATTGTGTGGATAACCCATCTGATTCATCTACACATTTTATATTGTTATGTTTCACAATACAATTTAAATATATTATCTTTATTAAACATGCTTTTTATTAGATATATAGCCTTTTCAATGTTTTGTTCCACACATGGTTTAGAGTCTTAATTTATTACCAGTAGTTTAATGTTCTTTGATATATTGCGCTCCCATTGTCCTGTTTTTTTGTTCCACATTATTTTGAGGTTAGCCACCTCTCCTTTGGTTGAGCTGTTCTATATGCACACATCCATTTCTCACCTTTAGCTACAGCGCCCATAATTTTGTGGAATATGTAAATGTTTGCAAGTGCAGCCTAACATTAGGATGCCCACTTCCCCTTGCCCACATCCATATACTTTGTCAACATACTGTAGCAAAACCATCGGTACAGTCGAGTAGCACCATCACCATCGCTATGTGAACTTAGGGTGCATATGGTATCGCAGTGGATAATTTATGCATGCCCTTGCAATGGCATGTGAACGCACTGGCACACCTGCATTTGGCTGACACCCCCCCCATTACCACCCCCAAATGGCACTTCCTGTCAATCACTCTGCCATGGGTCTGCGTAGACTCTGCAATCGCAGTCCCGATCGCAATAGCTATTTAGCGCACCTGCACTGCACATGCACTGCGATGCATGCACTTGCGCAGAATGCAACAACCAACGATTGCATTCATATTAGCAACTGCGATCCAAGCTGAATCAGGCCCACTGTCCCTTATATGAAGAAACAAAAATATCCTTTTCTAATGCCACCAAGGAGGAGAAAGTAGCTATTAAGGGCTTGAGAGCTAACAAATTATTATCATTCACCCTACCGATAAAGGTGGGGGCATTGTAGTGATGAATAGGGATGACTATATTGCCAAGGTGTACAGACAATTGATGGATCCTGTGTGTTACAAAAAAATGGTATTTGATACCATCAGAGATATAAAAGAGAAATGTTTGCTTTTATTGATCTTGGTTTTATCAAAGGTTGGTTGGATGAGAATACTGTCATCTTCCTCGTGCAGGATTACCCTATTACCCCATTACTATACATCCTTCCCAAAGTGCACAAGTCTCTGACTAAACCTCGGGGAGACCGATTATTTCTTCCTGGGGGTCTTTATGTCAGACCTCTTCTCAGTTTGTTGACTTTTTTTTACAGCCTGTGGTGCTGAGTACCAAAACAGTGCTGAAAGATACTACTAACTTTTTGTTAATACTAAAATGTTTTGGTTGTCTGCCACCTTCTTGTCTAATTTTTACATTGGATATTATTAGTTTGTACACTAGCATTAATAATAAGGATGGAAGACAGGCCATCAAAAAAGCTATTTCTGAAAATGTTCACTATGTTGGTCCTCCAGTGGAGTATTTCTTGCTGTTGATACACATTATCTTACATACAAATTATTTCCCATTGAAAACTATTTTATCCTGCAGCTACAGGGGATAGCGATGGGGTCTAATACGGCCCCATCATACGTCAACCTGTATATGCATGATTTTCCATCAAGGATTGCATTTTATTCATGTTTTATCAACAATATTTTCTTTTTGTGGATTGGTGATGAGATGAGTCTGCAGGACTTTGTCTCACACTTTAATTCATTGACCAGCACCATTAGTATTACTGGCACTAGCAGCTGTTCTAAAATTAACTTTTTAGATGTTACCATTACCAATGCATTTGTAGAAAATGTTTTTAAAAAGCCAACAGATAAAAACACACTATTGCAGGCAGATAGCTTCCACCCCAATCCCCTCAAAAAGGGTTTGCCCTTTTCCCAAATTTGAAGAGTGGCCAGAATAACATCAAATAAGGCTGCCTTACCTGGAGCCCTGAAAAAAATGGGGGACAGTTTTCTTGATTGTGGTTATAAAAATGATGAGATTGAGGAAGCTTTGCAAAAATGCCTTATTCTCTTGAGAGAGGAATTGTTACAGTCTAAATCCAGAGACATTAGTATGAATCTATTAAGATTTCCCACAACAATTTCATCACATTTCATGCGAAAGTCAATCCTTAGGCACTGACATATCTTAAAGACTGACCCAGTAATTTGCATTGAATGCCAGGAGAATCCTCTTTTTGCATATAAGCGGAGTAGAAATCTCAAGGACCAGATTGTCTACGCAGATGTTAGTCCACGCGTAAACAGTGGTAACTGTCTTTCATCAAAGAACGGCTCCATCGAGTGCAGCAGGTGTATTAATTGGCGCCATATTCTTTTGGGCGATTCCTTTGTGCATCCAACAGGCATGATACATCGTTTAAAACACTGCATGTCCTGCGAGAGTAAGTTTGTTGTTTACTTGATTGTCTGCCCTTGCAAACTGTTGTATATAGGCAAGACAAAAAGGATCTTAAGGAATGGATAGCGATGCATCATTCCTCCAGAAAAAAGGAGCTGGTAACAACATTGACCAGAGCACACCACCCGTTGTGAGGCATTTTTGCGAGAATGAAGGACTTTCGCTTTGTGCCTATCGATCAGATCAAACCGATGAGAAGAGGTGTGGATCAACAAAAAAATTATTACAGAGACAATATGTGTTCATTAGAACTTCAATACTTTGAGTCCGTGTGGCCTTAATGAAGAATTGAACTTTCATGCATTTTTGTAATAAAACACTGCCATTGAGACTTTTTTCTCCATCATTTGAAGAACAGCTATATTGGCTAAGTTTAATTCACTGACCAAATGCAGTCCACTGTTAGTAGGTTAAAATTATCTTAAGGGGCTGCTTTATTCTGGATCTTGGTCTTGAATGTTTAAAAACGTTTTCAACATATTTCCATCATAAAAAAATTATTTTCCATCCTTTGAAGAACGGATATATTGGTTAAGTTTATTCTACTGGTCAAATGCAGTCCATATTGGCTAAGTTTAATCCATTGGTCATATGTGGTCCATTGTTAAGTAGTTAAATATTTTTAAGGGGCTGCTTTTTTATTATCCATGGTCATGTATGTTATCCACTTAACTGACGTGGTCGTCTGGGATGCTAATGCAGCCAACTGTGCTTCAGCTGACAATGTGCAACCGTACCGCCCCACTGTGTTTTTGAAGAGGAAATTCTACACATATGCAGAACAGATCTCCTCTGACTCTCCAGCACGTTCTGACATTACGGTTGGGTGAATCCTGTAGTGCTGGAGCAGAAGTGATGTCATGGTTGGTTGTACTGTGGGATAGTGCTCTGCTGGTAGGTGTGTATGTGGGATGAGTATGAGATGCTGGTGCTCAGGATCCTGGTGGACAAAAACCCGACACCAGCATCCCGACAGGGTTAGGTATCCTAACCTTCCCCCATTCCTAATCCTAACCCTCCCTCCCCAGTGCCTGAACCTAACCTCCCCGCAGTGCCTAAACCTAACCTCCCTCTCTCCGCACTCTAAACCTAACCCTCCCCCCTAGTGCCTAACAGTAACCCTATCCATAGTGCCTAACCCCTAACCTGCCCCTCAACCCCACGACTTACCGTCGAGGTGCCGGTATTCTGACAGATGTCAGTATTCCCGCGCTGGTATTCTAAGCACCAGCATCCCCTGTGCTAGGATACTGAACATATCTCATGCACAGGGGATGCACACCCAGCCAGCTCGGAGTCATAGCAGTAAGAAACTACAGTGAGGATGTTTGCTACCTGCCATTTAGAAAGTACACTCTGGTTTGTGCACCTAGGTGTGAGGTAAGGTTTAAGGTAAGATTTTTGCTGATTATTCTAGTGGACACCATCTTTTCCTCATTTAGGAGCTTATGTGCAGTAAGATTTGGGTCCTAGAGAAAGGTGGTTGTGATCACCAAAACGCCCATTGAGCCATAACTCTGTTTCATATGGATACATTGGACATTGATAAGTATCATGCCTGTTTACATCAATAATGCATTTTATTTGCTGCTAAATTCGATGAGCACTTTATTAAAGTGAAATACACAGCTATTATTTGCAACAAATTGGTGATGTGCTGGTCTCTTTTCAACAAAGTTTATATATTCTTCGACCAAAGCCCAAACCCCTGGACCTAAAAATATGAAAATCGGGGAGCATATGCCATCCTTGATAAAGGTATCCACTAAGCAGGGATTTTTCAAAATTCGACTCCTAAGGGGTTGAAAGGACTAAAATGTTTCCTCCCCCTGTGCAGTGTCCTAACTAACTGACTCATCGAGGCTGCAGTTCACTATTCAAACACCAACTGTATACCCAAGTGCTGCCAAACATCACTGTCAGTTGGTGTGGCTCCCCTATTTCAATAGTGAGGAAAGGGAATGTGTTACCACACAGGTTTGGGAGGGGAATGTGTTACTACACAGATGAGGGAGGGGAATGTGTTACTACACAGGTGAGGGAGGGAAATGTCAAATGTGTTACTATGGGGTGAGGGAAGGGAACATATTACAACATGAGTGAGGGAGGAGAATGTGTTACTACAGGGGTGAGCATCAGTAATGTGTTACAGAGGTGAGGGAGGGGAATGTTTTACTACAGAGGTTATGGAAGGGAATGTGTTACTCCTTCATTCGGGAAGCTGTCTGTTGGGATTTCGATGCCAGGATTTAGTCAGACGGCTTCCCGGCCGTCGGTATATTGACTACATCCCATTGCCAACAACTATATGTTCTTGACACAGAAGAGTGTTTTGCGATGATGACTTTTGGCTCAGTCTATGGAACACTGACACAGAAGGTTAGGTCACCTTGGATATGACAGTGTACATAGATTGGTGGGATGGTTACATAAATATCCTTGACTGATACAGAAAAGCCAATGTGTGAAAGCTGTATATCAGGCAGTGGTGGTTCTAGGCACATGCTAGCAGGGCTGTTGCCTGGAGCAGCATAACCTAAAGGGTGCTGCCCTGCTCTCTTCCTGAACTCTGTCACTATCGGCTGATGCTATAAAATCCCACCCCCATCCTCCTACCGGCATTATCGGGGATACATTCAGGGGGAGAGAAAGGACGCTGTGATACAGCACAGGGCAGCGCAGAATGCAGAGAAGCCTAGCACCGGCCCTGATAGCAGGCAAGCAAATCATTTGATCTTTCCTGAAATCAGCAAGCAGAGCTGAAGCACCTCTGAAATTGGAGCATACAGATGTGTGTGGTACAATGGAAGCAAAATTCATACATCATAACATTCCTCAATGATTTCATGAGAATGACACACATTTATTTAATCAAAGGAAAGAATGAAGCGATGAACAAGATTACAGACTGCAAGAAATTAGTGGAAACTCAAACTTTTTACAAATTAAAGGTCTCGAGGTCTGGCAATGGAAGAAAATATCTAACCAAAGATGTGGGAACCTTTATAAAGAAGCATGGCATTGAACATCAACACCCCAACCCAATATGGTGTGAGCGTGTAAATCATCCAATAGCGGAGAAAGCCCAATCTATGTTTAAATATGCCAGCCTAAATAAGTGGTCTTGGGCAGAAGCAGTGTCTATGGCAGTCTATATGTAGAATCATGCTCCCACAGCTGCCCTAAAAGGCAAGACACCAATAGAGGCATGGTCTAGAAGAATGCCACATATCAATAATCTCAGAGTCTTTGTACACATTCCCAAAGAAATAAGACATGGGCTGGATCTCAAATCCATGTAAAGTATCATGCTTGGATATTGCCAAGTGAGTAAAAGATACAGACTGTGGAATCCAAAGACTAAAAAGCGTATCAAGTCAAGAGTTGTTATATTCCGAGAGACAGCGCCACTTAAAACAAAGCTGGAATTGGATTTGCATGTGGATTTGCATGTCTTATTATATTTGCCAGCAGCACAACCACCCAAAAAATATTATGAGGAGTTTGCAAATATCACATCTGTGAATTCTAAAATATCCAAAAGGCAAAGTCAAGAAATGAAATCCAAAATAGGCAAGGAAACTCTACACATTAAAGCCCCTTTGAGAGAATGAGTCTTATAAACAAGGACACAATCATCCTTGAGTGTGACAATAGAGATGCAACTGATCTATCGTACAGCACTAAGCATCAAAAGAGATACAAACACATTGAGATCAGACCACTTTATTTGTGAGCTGGTGGGAAAAGGATCTGTTGCTGTGGTTCACATACTGTAACTAGTGAGAAGAATCCTGCTAACGTGTTTACCAAGGGTATTCCGTTAAAGTCATTGGTCATGTTTCTGAAGAAATGTTGACTAGATTTTACCTGAAATGTTGACATGCTCTTGCTTGTTTACCCCTCAAATTTATTCTCCAGGTTGCTTCAACAAAGCTATAAGTTAAAATGTTTGTGTAACATGGAGAAAGCTTGCATTGAGGGTGGGTGTTGAAATATGGAGTGTTCTACTGCACTGTCTCCATGAATGCTCCTCAACTGAAACATTTTCCTTTACCACAATGGGCGCCACTTGGTCTTCTGCGAATTCACTGTGCCATCTTCTTACTGTGTAAGAGCATCACAGCAAGACACAGACATGTTCCACATATTTTATTATATCCTGCATATACCGCCACATAGCTACACCACTACCCACTCACATGACTGACTGGTCCTCTGTATGCTCCGCTCCATCCTGGATATTTAGTGCATGTAACTGTGAGTATGGCTGGGCAAACACAATAAACCTAACTCCTGGCTAAGCCCTCAGTTTAGGGGCAAGTATCACACACACACACCAGGGTCTGACCCCCCATTATGCCACATACAGTAATTCCCCTTACCCAATATGTCACACACAGCAATGCCCCTTATACATAATGCCACACATAGAATTGCCCCTTATACATTATGCCACACAGTAATGCCCCTTATACATTATCCAACACACAGTAATGGCCCTTATATATTATGCCACACAGCAATGAGCCTAATACATTCTGCCACACACAGTAATGCCCCTTACACCATTATTGCCCCCCACCCCCACTCACCTGGTTCCCCTCCTCCCACAGCAGTCCCAGCGGATGTGGATTTGAAGTCACATGCCCACCCAGCAGCCTGCCACCTGCAGACTTTCCTTGAGAGAGACACCGCACCTGCTGCTGTCATTCTAATGTGGAACCGGTCGCGAGCCAATTGGAGCTCGCAAACCAGCAGCCACTGCTTATTGGCTGCCAGTCCGCGAGCTCCAAATGTCTTGTGACTGGCGCCACAAGCGGCCACATGAATGACGGCAGAGGGTGCTGTGTCTCTCCGTGCTGCATGCGGTTGGCTGCAGGTGCGGGTGTGCAGCTTCAAATCCACACCTGCTTCCACACGGTCCCCCTCAGCGGTACGTGAGCCCTCATATTCTTCGCCCAGGGCACGTACCCTTCTAGCCCCCCCTAGTTGCGGCACTGCGCACACACACACAGACCTTCCCTAAAAGAAAAATAGAATCAATGTCCAGCACAAATGTGATCCAGGTATGAGAAGTGGTTGTATGATATTACCCTTTCCTGTTACATTGATCACTTGACCTACAATTCTTGCTGTCTAAACATAATGAACTTCTGAAATGATCTGTTTACATATATTATTTTGTATTTGTCTTACAGAACTGAACGATGACATGTGTTGGGGGCCATATATCATGGTTACAATACAGTTTTGGCTTCATTGTGGGTTTCTTCCTGACACTCTACTTGGTTGATGATGAATTGCACTTATACCAACCTCTGCAACTGCACCCTACAACTCCCTTAAAATTGACTACAGCTCGTGTTCCTAGACAAGGTATAGTATGTATGAGATTGTCATTTTCAGTTCTAAATTTATTTGTGGCATTGGCTTCTCATAAGGATTTATCTGATCATGTATATAAAGACACAGGGACTGATCCATTATGGATCCATTTTGGATCGCAGCTGCAATTATGCACGCAGTGCTGCTGCGTAAATATGCTAATGTTTGCAACTGTTCAGCCAGCATAGATGCCCACTACAGCTTTCTCACATCCGTAATACATTGCAGTCCTGCATATACATCAGTAACATCGAGTAACATCTCCCCCTCACACAGAATTACAGCAGATCTGACCTGTCTCAGAAATTGCAACTCTCATGAGTACAGTGAGTATTCAAGCTGCATATGCTGTCGCAGTGGCTAATGTATGCACGCACAGGAAACGGTGTTCAAACAGACAGGCACACCTGCGTTTCTCCAACCTCTCCTCCGTACCTTTGGCTGAAGCTTGCATACATTTTAAACATGAATATGGGTCCTGGCTTAAAGAGACATGACCACACCCAGGGATATCAGTTAATAAGCACCTGGAGATAGACAAAAAAAAGATTGTCTTACATTTGAAAAACAGGATGCCCTAGCAAGTGTGACCACAAAATTTAAATAAATGACAGGCTTAATCCACAGCACTCAAATTTTTTTGTCTATCTCCAGGTGCTTATTAAATGATATCCCTGGGTGTGGTCCTGTCTCTTTAAGCCAGGACCCATATTCATGTTTAAAATGTATGCAAGCTTGAGCCAAAGGTGGCAGATCAAAATCATTTATCTGGGAATCAGTGTAGAGACTGGCCAGATGGGAATGACCGTGAAGTGGTGGTCAGCTTAACAAATGATTGCAATATTTTGGAACCAACATTCCCTGTACTGAAAGGAGATGCTGTTTGAAAAGCAAGTGAGTTCCGAGTTTGTATGATATTTTTTATGTAGCTGGTGTGGTCACATACCAAGGGCACCCCAGATGGTTGAGTGCCGTGGATTAAGCCTGATTATATATATATATATATATATATATATAATCTATAAACACTTATATGGTTAATGAGGGGAGGAGTTTTTTTTATTCTCTACAACATCAAGGCACTAATCATACTAACAAGTAGTTATGTGTGTGTATGTGTGTTATACATAATACCATTGCAAATGAGTTATTATTAATATTAATAATCATATAAATAAAATAACAGAATTTAGCGTTGCAAGCAAATTATCCCACGTCTGTATTCATATATAGTGATGATTGTAATTCTCAAATATAATAATTTAAACTCATATAGTTTTAATTGTAGAACTAGAAAATGAACAGCGCTAATATGTCTGAAAAAATTATTACACCATATGAGAAGTAAATAACATATTGTTCTAAAGTAACTTAGTGATAAATACATGTAATAAAAATAAATACAGTATACAGACAATTGATAATGCCTAACAGTTTAAAACATAGAATGAAACCTATGACTCTTATACTGCTTGGTTAAGAAATTTTAAAAAAAGCTATTTATTGCTGCATTTCATAAACATTAAAAAACAAACATACATTGGTGGGGTAATAATTGATAAGTCCCAGTGATGATACATAAAAACCATCAGTAAATGATAATTGGTAAGGTGAGAGTCTGTTAAAAAGTCTCTTTAAAAACATACATAATAACTTTAGTGGTAGACAGTTATTGGCCTCAATGATGTGATCCGGTTTAATATCCAGCTAGTAATTATTTACCAGACTTGCTTCTTGTGAAGATCACGTCCCGATGGCATGCAGGAATAATGCTGCAATGGTGTGTGAAAAAGCTGAACAGAGAGAACTGGAAGGTGGATGGCGCTGGCCCAGGAGGTCATCAAATGAGGTCCAAATAAAGGCAGTAAACAGTGTCCTTGGGGAGCTAGACGCGTTTCCCTGTGGAATAGCCCACAGCTTCCTCAGTAGCATATCCCCAGAGTCCGTGGAGGTTTTTTTTTATACCCTTATGTAAACTGAAATGATTAGCAGCTGTAGCTTACTCAGAACATAATCAACCAAGCCGTATAGAAATACATGTAAATAATTTCATAAATACATTTACTAGACATATACTGTAAACATTCTTATTGTTCAAGTAATATTATTAATGTGAACAGAAAGGAGAATTTGATCGTATAGAAGCATACCCAATTGAGCTGTACCACGTGATCAGGTGAAGATCAATAGGATCAATGATATCACTGTATTTAGCTGTAATAGCGGGTCGGGCTGTACTAGTGGGTGACATGTTGTAACTGCGGACAATGTGATCAAATAGGGACCAATAGGATCAGAGACATCACAGTGTCTCAGACTTAGTAGCAGATAATGTAGAACATACAGGGAGTAAAGATGATGTCAACTTCAATTAGATATGTTGGTGGACATCACGTGGTCTTAGTAATCATCAAGCTGGATTGTATCGTAGCATCAGGTCACATGATGTAAACATAGATCGCGTAGGCCAGCATATAGCAATAAATATCATAATTCCACTCATTTGGGATTTGATCAGAGGATCGGATGCAAAAAAAGATAATAAATGGTATTGCAAACATTTAATCAAGGGTATAAGTAAGTTACTCCTGATTTGTTATTTCTGTTTTTACTTAGTAAGAGAGTGGGGTAAGTATATAGCCCCGGAAAGAGAGTTATACCCTCTTTTGGAGATGGCTGACTTCTGTTTGGAATGAGGATTGATGTTCACAGATCCCGTTGGGGGATAGTAACAATGTCAATATATGTGGATCCACATTCTATTAAGATTTTTATACAGTACATTAATTATAATCGATGGAGGTGTTGGACGTTAATGAATAATAATACCTTATTCAAGGTCATACATATAGCTATAAAAGATGTTCAATGAGTCATAACAACAGATTATACATATAAATCATAATAAATCATTACATATGTTAATAACTAATAATACAAATATATTTACACATGAACCTTATAATATATATAATATATGTTTATGTTTGAAATACAGTATCACACACATAGAGATATATGGCAGACCCAGTCAAAGGGCTATAACATAGTAACATCAAAATTAGTGTTCAGAGAAAGTACTAATGAACAAAGTACAGAGCCAAAATATGAGAAAACATTATGGAAACTCAAATAGCAAACATAGGTGTCCACATTAATCAAACCAGGGACATAAACAAAATATCTGATAGTAAGTATAACAGTGAGCAATTGGGCATGGGTGGTATATAACTTGTTTGATTAATCAAGATTAGGTGATGGGGACCCTATCTCCCCAAATCTATGAGCATCAAAGTTATAGGAATTCAGTTCTATTATCTAATTGAGGCCCTCTGGATGCAAAGAGTTCAGTTTAAACATCCAGAAGACCGCCTGATGGCAAATGGTATTTAAACCTATCTCCACCCCTTGGGGTCGCATAGATAATTTCAAGACCTATAATATTCAGAGATTGCGGGTCTATAATATTCAGAGATTGCGGGTTCTGTTATTTTAGTTATGTGATTATTAATATTAATAATAACTCAATTGCAATGGTATTATGTATAACACACATACACACACATAATTGTGTATCTTTAAATAATGTGATGACAAACTATAAGTGGTGACTTTGTTGATGATGTTACGACGGTGTTGCATAAAACGTCTTTTTAAGGGTCTGGTGGTGCGGCCCACATAATGGAGGCCGCATACACAGGTGATCAAATAGATGACAAATATAGAGTCACAATTAAAAAAATTAGTAATAGTACAAAAAGGTCATTATCCCCATTTATAGCTATGGAGATGGTTTTCTTAGATATACAGTATAAGAACACATTTTTCATCTGGTATTCTCACAGTTGTGGAAACCGGGGGGTCTATATGGTAACCATTGTTCAACACTCCTTGTTGTATTATCTTGTTTTGAGTCATCACATGATTTAAGATGACTAGGTGCTAGGATCAATTTTAGTGATTTGCTTTTTCTAAAGATTATCTTTGGTCTAGGGGGCAAGATGTCTCTTAAAAGATTATCGTGTTGAAGGATATGGTAGTTCTTATGAATAATATCCCTAACTTCTTTATGACAGGAATTGTATTTGCAAATTAATGCGATATCCCTGTTTATTTGTTTTTTCTGTTCTTGTTCTAAATTCTCTTTTTTATTTATGAGAAGATTGGATCTGTCCATGAGTGAAACTTCATGGAGAGCCTTTTGTAAAATGTATTCTGGATAGCCCCTCTGAATAACATATCATTTGCTTGCATGTAAAAAGTGTCTAGAGTTGAACAAATCCTGCGTAATCTCATTAGTTGACCCTTTGGAATACTAACCTTCCAAAGTGATGGAGGGTACTTTGAAAATGGAGATAGGATTGGGTGCTCACTGAATTAGTATAATTAGAAGAATGAATAGTATTATTCTTTGCCTCGAGGATTATATCCAGGAAATCAATTCTGTCAGGGTGGTATTGGGAAGTGAAAGAAAGGTTAAAGGAATTGTGATTAAGTGAAGAAACAAAATGTGAAGCAGAGGAAAGATCTCCATCCCAAATAAATAACAGATTGTCAATGGTAACAGCCAAACCAGGCGCAAACCTGTTCCCATGGCCATCCCCATGACTTGAAGATAAAAAGTGTCAGAAAAAAGAAAATAGTTGTGTAATTGATTAGATGCTTCTTTCAAATAATCAGCTCTGTTTTGAATAACTAGCCCACCACCATTATCTGCCTCCTTGATAATAATTGAAGTATCCTTAGTCAGTCATTTTTATGCTCTCTTCTCTCCTCTAGAGAGGTTAGAGATTGGTTTCTTTCTTTTTAAAGTCTGTTAAAGTTTGTCATATCCCTTCGCCTGGGTCTGCCATATATCTCTATGTGTGATATTTCAATCATAAACATATATTTTATATATATATATATATATATATATATATATATATATATATATATATATATATTAAGGTTAATGCATAAATGTTTTTATTTTTAGTTATTAACATATGTAATGATTTATTGTGATGTATGTGTATAATCTGTTGTTGTAATTCATTAAACATCTTTTATACTGACATGTATGACCTTGAATAAGGTATTATTATTCATTAACATCCAACACCTCCATTATAATTAATGTTTAAAAATCTTTATAGAATGTGGATCCACATATATTGACATTGCTACTATATATTTATCCCAATGGGATCTATGTACATCAATCCTCATTCCAAACAGATGTCAGCCATCTCCGAAGGAGGGTATAACTCACTTTCTGGTGCGATATACTTACCCCACTCTCTTACTAGGTAAAAGCATGTTTACATCATGTGACCTGATACTACGATACAATCCAGCTTGATTATTACTAAGACCACGTGATGTCCACCAACATATCAAATTGAAGTTGACATCATCTTTACTCTCTGTATGTTCTACATTATCTGCTACTTAGGGCAGTATTCAATTAGTTTTGCATGCGTACTTTTCGCCAACGTGAAAACCTTTCGTGTTCGCCCCAACTGTTCGCGCGTTCAATTCCAAAAGACGAGAATGTGGGGCCCGGCGAATGTGAAACAGGCGGAAAGTGCTGTCAGAATTTGGGAAATCATCCTGAACCCCCCAAAAAGATGCACTAACATTGGGGCTCAATGCAGATGTGCCCGAATAGCCCTAATAAAGCGATTTGGGGTACTAAAGTTGTGTCAATAGCATCTTATTTGCGTCTTTGCACAAGTGGTTAAGAATGGCATTAAGCAGTATTTTTTGGTGAAATTAAGTAGTCCTGTCAAATTTGGGGTACTTGAAAATGGGTGCTAGCATATTTTAAAGTCGCAAAAGTGTACTTTTAAAAAATGTGAAAAACGCACCTGTTGCAAACACCTGCAATCCTAAAAACACCTGGCCCATCCTTGCAGACCCCAAAATGTCTATTTCAATATTTTTACACTTGTACCCCCACTTTCTACTTTTTTGTCTCCAAAATGAGAGTACTTTTTTGAGGTGTTCCTCACTTTTTTTAGGGTTGTTTTTGACGTAGTTATCCTTTGGGGGGCTGTCCCAAGGGTTCTGAATGTTTCCCCACCTTTGCACCCCAAAATAAAAAAACTTCACTTCTTTTCTCCTGCTATTCAGAGGCGAATACTGTTCGCCTATTACATTGCATTGACTTTCCGCGTACACTAAAAGTATTTGGGATTGAGGCCCCGATTCAGAGCCGGACACTCTGACAGAGCACTCGCTCTGAATCAGGGCCGGCCCTCTTACTATTTGGAGAGGCCTCCTGGCCGCTCGCATAGCTGTGGGTGACCACCCACAGCTATAGCAAGCGGCCAAAATGATGGTCGCGATGGTCAAGACCATCGCGACCATCGTGCTTGCGACAAGACCCTGCGGTAGGGTCTCGCTGCCGCAAGCCCTGGAGTGCTATCAGAGCCAAAAGCACTCCCACTGACATCACTAGTGATGTCAGCGGGGCTGGCCCCAGACGGTAGGCGTTCCCATGGGAATGCCTCCGTCTGGGCAGCCACGCCCACCAAAGGGGGCGTGCTGTCAATCAACATCGACAGCACGCCCCCTTTGGTACGAGACCCATAACAACGGCTTGGCCATCGTTATTGGGGTCTCACGCATGCGCACGATGGAGCCGCCTCCGTCGTGCGCATGCGCACTTGGGCAACATCGACCCGCTTGGAAGCGCTCAGCGCTCGCGAGCGGCTCTGAATCAGGCCCTGAATACGGAGATAAGTTTCCGACAGGCGAAAAGTCGCAATCGGCGATACTTTTTCACCAATCTCGGCTTTTCGCGTCTAATTGAATACGGCCCTAAGTCTGAGACACTGCGATGTCTCTGATCCTATTGGTCCCTATTTGCTTACATGGTCCAGGTTTACAACACGTGACCAGCTAGTACAGCTTGACCCGATTACGCGGTCCTTTTCTACAACACGTGACCCGCTAGTACAGCCCGACCCGCTATTACAGCTAAATACAGCGATATCATTGATCCTATTGATCTTCACCTGATCACGTGGTCCGTGTTTAGAACACGTAACAGCTCAATCGGGTATACTTCTATACGATCAAATTTTCCTTTCTGTTCACATTATTAATATTACTGGAACAATACAAATGTTTATATGTCTAGTAAATGTATTTATGAAATGATTTACATGTATTTCTTTTTTTATTTTAAAGATCTGTTTATTTTGGATTTTCAAAAATCAAGTGACATAAAAAATTAGAAAATGTTACAGGCAGATATCAATAACAGTAAATCACAATGTGCAATAGTTATATAAAGGTAACATGGAAAAAGCAAACTGGTGTGTAGATTCAGCCGCTAAACATACATGAGGGAAGTAGAACTATAGTCCCAGTTTGAATAACAATTGTATAACACTACAAAAATAGCCCATGAACAATATTATAATAGCCAAAGAAAAGTAAAGCAATACATATGGATATCTGGATCAAAACACAAAGATAACAGCAAAAAATACAAATATTAGAAAATAGGAGGGGAGGTGGAGGAAGAAAAAGAGAAAGGCAGCGTTGCAGTAGAATCAATGACGAGAGAATACGTGGTCAATATCAGGATGATGTACAGAGCATGTCCCCTGAGCACACATACTATATATAGGAACATCCAGGTTTACAATTGATCAAAAGGTAATACTATACATAAGAATTTCTGTATCAAGATAACTGTCTGTGTAAATACCATGAGGTAGTCTCAAACACCTTCAAAATCTGAGTTACATGTATTTCTACAGCTTGGTTGATTATGTTCTAAATAAGCTACAGCTGCTAATCATTTCAATTTACATAAGGGTATGAGGAAGCTGTGGGCTATTCCACAGGGAAACACGTCTAGCTCCCCAAGGACACTGTTTACTGCCTTTATTTGGACCTCATTTGATGACCTCCTGGGCCAGCGACATCCACCTTCCAGTTCTCTCTGTTCAGCCTTTTCACACACCATTGCCGCATTATTCCTGCATGCCATCGGGACGTGATCTTCATAAGAAGCAAGTCTGGTAAATCATTACTAGCTGGATATTAAACCGGATCACATCATTGAGGCCAATCATTTCTGGGACTTATCATTTATTACCCCACCAATGTATATTTGCTTTTTAAAATTTATAAAATGCAGCAATAGCATTTTTTAAATTTCTTAACCAAGCAGTATAAGAGTCTTAGGTTTCATTCTATGTTTTAAACTGTTATTATTACATGTATTTATCACTTAGTTACTTTAGAACAATATGTTATTTACTTCTCATATGATGTAATAATTTTTTCAGACATATTAGCGCTGTTCATTTTCTATTTCTACAATTATTTTGCATATTGGGAGGGTGAAATGGGGCAGACTAGATGGGCCAATTGGTTCTTATCTGCCGTCAAATTAGATGTTTTTATGACATCCTCCAATTGAACCAGCTGCTATAAGACAGCGCCGTTCTGATCTCGTTTTAATATATAGTTTTAATGTACCTGTTATTAATCATCAATAAGAATGATTTTCTCAGTATCCTACTGTATTAATGTAACACCCACTATACGGACAGTTCTGCATGTGGTGCAATATTATAGTCTCTTACCAGGCAATGCTCTTCAGGATCTTCTTTGATGCTTCACCAAGGTTGTAAGCTGGATACAGGCAAAGATATTCACCACTTTACATTGAATGATAGTATAGGTTTATTCACAAATAACAATCTTACAAAGTTCCATAGTTTCCATAAAAGAACAAATACAATTCAACAATTCTCAATATGATGCTATGCACATACAATATGAGTAAGAGATACACTTGGATCCTTAGGTCAATTTTATTAAGCTGGAACTCAGGAACAGTGGGCAGTGACCCTTCTTCAAACTGTGGGGAAATGGATTAAAGGCATAGATACAAGCAACAAAGTAACTATAAGAGTCCATCAATACCATAAAAATCAATTATTCCCTGCTAGTTTGTGCACAAAAAAATAGTTACAACCCTTTCACTGCATGTAAGTGGTGGTATGAGTTTGCGCAAAAGTTATAGACGATGCCCGGGTTAAATATGGTAGACGCTGTTATTAAAATCCTAGCAGTACTGCCAAATAGATTAGAGTGTGCTTTCGATGAAGTGACAATATTTTATTTCTCTAGTTTTTATTTCTCCTTCATGTACTCAACTGTTGTTAAACTTAGCAACTGAAAGCTCATTAAGTGTTTCCACTTACTCCTCTTTCATCCCTGTTGCTGTATTTATTTCTCCCTCCCTTGCCCTGACAGCTGTAAGATATTATAGAGGTATAAAGGGCGACTTTGGTATCTCCTAGTAGAGGTTATTTATAGGCAGCTCCTCTCTGTCTATTCTGGCTCCTCCAAATGAGCTAGCTTTTATCGGCAAATGACTCCATTGTCTCCGGGAGTTCCGCCACTGATTTAACCAGTCCCTCTGCCCAATGCCAGTCTCTCTTACCACTGTGGCTCTCGGTAGCTGAGAATCTAGGCTGTAGCGATGTTATCAGGAGGAGCCAGTCGCCCGCTGGTAACACATTCAGCGGGCGCCCGGCATATGAAGGTGCACCCCCTGCACTTCCCGTAGTTACGCCAATGGAGGTGGAGCACCAATCAGCGGTGCACCTTCTCCATGCAGTGCCCGGAGCGGCCGGGGGACAATGGAGCCAGGTGCCCCCTTCAGGGCTGGCGCCAGGCAGCAAATGACTCCATTGTCTTCGGGAGTTACGCCACTGATTTAACCAGTCCCTCTGCTCAATGCCAGTCTCTCCTACCACTGTGGCTCTTGGTAGCTGACATTCTAGGCTGTAGCGATGTTATCAGTAGTGAATGCAGAGCCCTATAACTGCTGTTTTCCTCACCAAATCCTCTGTTAGTCCTAGTCACTGAGGGGTGTATATCTGCCTTACCGGTCTCTAGCAGAGTAATACCCCGATGTCTATTTCTGGACTATCGTACTCGGCGTAGGAGATCTGGCAGGAAGGCTGACCCTGGTCTTCTCCAGTCTGCCCCAGCTCGACACTATACTTCTCACCTCTGAGTTCTACCGATACTGCTGATTGCGTGACGTGGAGGACAGTCACCAGAGGAAGCTCCGCCTGATTACACTCCCTCATTTTGCCCTGACGGCTCCAATCGCAGGGATGTTACAGGTAGGAAGCTCCACTTCTTTGCCTCTGTCCCATCTTTCCAGAGCACAAGACTGCGCCCCCTCACCACTGCAGTGCAGTCGGAATCCCCACTCCCCCGAGGTAGGAGAGACACAGGGCAAGGGACTCCTTCACTTAAACCACTTCCGGCACACTACTCACAGTAGCGGTGGCTCCTCACAGTACTCTCAGTGTGCTCCGGAAAGTAAAATCTTTCACCGCTGTCCCTGAGGTACGGGACGCTTAACACAGGAGCTCCGCTACACTGGTTTAAGCTGAACACACCAACGGCCCCCGCTAGTCCTCCTTATAACTTCCGCGTTCACATGCGGGGTTCCTTCCCGCCGACCGCACATGCCGCTTCAGCATCTCCCCCACATTGTTTATAGTTGGTCCTCTATAGCAGGGGTCAGGGAACTTTTTACCTTTTACACCAAAATATATTTAGATATGCCGACGTTACCCCCTTGATTTGAAAGGAAATCATATAGTAGTGCCCCCATATAATACCCCTGTAGTAGTGCCCCCATATAATGCCCCTGTAGTACCGCTTGTACAAGAAACCCCCAAAAAACTCACTTACCTTAATCCCCACTCCTGCATTCGCCGCCGTCCTGTACGCCTGGCAGCTCCTTGGAACTATGGGAGAGACGTCATGACGTCTCTCCCATAATGCGCATGGAGAGAGGCGGATGCTGGAATTCAGAAGAGAACTCCAGCCTCCAGCTAACGTGGCGCTGCAGGGAAGGGGCCGGGTGACACTGGTAATAACATCTCAGCAGGCGTCCGGCTTAGAGCCTCCCTGCGGTACAGCCGGGCATGTATATGAATCATTCTATATTATAGAATGATTCATATGCATGCCCGGCTGTCCGTCCATGACCCCCAGAATTTTCATTTTTACCCCATGTGGGGTAATTTACCCCTGTTCCCTGACCACTGCTTTATAGGGACAGCTCTCCCCTACTCTGGGAGCACATTCTGGCATCTTGTGTCGCGTGCCCATCGGCTCTCTAGGATGTTAGTTTATTTAAATTGTTTGAATTAGGGACCTCATTCAGAGTCGGTCGAAGCGGCCGCACGGTCGTACGGGAAAAGGGGCCGGATATTAAAATGATTCCCTCGCAAGTTGCGTCCCTAAGTTTGGATCGGTAGCTGGCCGACCAAGGGGAGGAAGCGGTCGGAATTAAAAAAAATACGCCCCCTTCTCGTACGCATTGCACGTCATCTCCGGGCATATAAGGATTAATCGAGACCATCGGGAACCATCGAAACTGGTCGTAGAGCTTAAGGTTGACCATACCCTCTCTTAAGCTCTACGATCATGTCCGTGTAAAAACCTCCCATGTCACATGTGCCATGATGCTACTTTTTTAATTATGCACTCCCATAAACCATATGCACTCCCATAAAACACTCTTTGCATAATTAGGCATGCCTGCGTTCGAATCTCCGCTCCCCCGTTTTCAAGCACCTTCCCCTGTTACCACACACAAACGCCTCATTCTGTCACTCAAACTACCGACCTGGCTGTGTTCAAGGAGAGAGAAATTTCTGATCGTAGCGGCTAGTTTGCGCACGCGCATTGCGAACTTTACACATACGCAGTATAGCAAACATCGGTTGCGTACGACCGTGCGGCCGCAACGACCGACTCTGAATGAGGTCCTAGGTGCCTACTATACATAAGAGTTGGGTTTGCAGTTTCATATGCTCTTTGCTCCTAAGATTTAAAGTGAATAATCACACAATGCCTATTCATCCATATATAATATTTTCTGCTAGTGCAGACTAGCGTGTAGACAACCTCCAAAAGTCAAAAATTCAATGGAAATTAAGGGGCATATCCAATTAGCAGTGTTTACCCGTTTTATAAGTTAACACAGGCAGGCACAATTTTTTTGCTACTAAATTAGCAATACAAGCATATGTGTTAACTTTCAATAAGTTTTAATGCAGCTTTTTTACTTGCAACCCCTGAGTAGCTATTTAAACTTGAAAGTGAATACTTAGTTAACAGATATGGGGCAGATATATGGGAGTGCTGTATGGATTGCAGTTAAGGGTGGCGAGAGGGGGGAGTGGGTACTAATTACCTGGGCCCGGAGTTGGGGACCTGAGTCCACCGCCGCTATCCCCCCCCCCCCCTCCCTCTTACCTGTAAGCAGCTCAGCACATGCTGCTGTGTGCTGGGCTGCAGTGGGAAACCAGGGGCAGCAGTCTCCTCTCCTATGCCTGTGGCGGGAAGCGATCACACTGATCACTTGCACTTAAAAAATATGGGCTAACTCTCAGTAATGGCGCCTGTGCATGCATCTCGCAGGCTAATACATACATTAAGATACCATATGTTTTTTATTCTCTTTTCTCCTGCACGCTTTCTAAATTGTACCTGTGTAACATTGGATCTTTCATGTAGAAGACATCAAGGACTCTCCACCATTAATCTGGCTGCATAAATAATAAGGTATTGGTATTATAGTATATTGAAGACTGGACATCTCCCTATTACATGTAGTTTTGCAAATTTTTCCTTTTCTTATATTGCTCACACTAACCCAATCACCCACAGTGTCTGGGACACTCCAGAAATTTAGCTAGTTCTCCCAGACACCCGGAAGAATAGTCGACCCACCTGAATTCTGCTAAGTACCCCAATGAAGTGTGTGGGACAGGGACATAATAACCTGATTTTCGGTGAATTGCGTTTAAGCCCCACCTCCATCATTAACTGATGTCACATATTGGAGCATTGGGGGACAGGATGGAGATGATGCAAATCTAGTCGCCATGCCCCCTCCCTTCCACACACTCCCCAAGTTGGGACCCTGAACTTATCACACCGGGATCTCCCAGAGGGGAACAACAAATAGTATGTATCTATAATATTGCTTACAGGTGGGTCCCCGCAAGAGAGCGTAGAAAAAGTAAAAAACTTTTTGGGGACACACTACATATGAATTTAAGTTATTCCAATTTTAACTTTTATTAGAACTATATTAAAAATTTCAATATTACGGAGAAACCACTAGAGGGTATGTCCCTTAAATTGACTTGGGTATGTCCTCCCCTTGGTACAAAATATGTTATATGTGCTACTTATTTCAGATATGTTATTGGATGTTGATGAGTCTGTATAAACACAAGCAATTTAGCACAAGTGTTCAGTATAAGAAATATTTTGCCTGATGTAATAATGTTGCATTAGCGTTCATTTCGGGAAACAGTCGGGAAGCCGGCGGACGCAATGCCGACCGCCGGCTTCCCGACTGCTAAATCCCGGCAAGGGTTAAATAACAGGCATCGAAATCTCAATGCCTGTCATTTTACCTATGCCGGGAGACCGGCGCCCGGCATCCCAATTGAAGGGATGCCGGGCACTGGGTGCGGACAGCCGCGCGCGGGGGGGACTTAGGGATAGGCACCCCCCCTGGAGGTTATGGTCAGGCTAGGGGAAGGGGAGTTAAGCACCCCTGGGGGGAGGTTAGGGTTAGGCATCCGCACAGGGGACTTAGGTTTAGGCAGCGGGGAAGGGGGGTTAGGTTTAGGCACTTAGAGGGGGGATTAGAGTTAGGCACTTGGGGGGGAGGTTAGGGTTAGGCACCCCTAAGGAGGGTTAGGGTTAGGGGGTAGAATAGGTTAGTTTAGCCTTACCTTTCGACGTTCAGGATTTCCGAGATTTGCATAGATACTCTTATATTTTCAATATCCACTGGATGTAATAGGATATAGGATTTACTTCACTGTTACAACATTTTCATTTTCCACAATATATTACAGTATTAACAGTGCTGCAGATTTTCAAGCATATGGGTTTTCATATTGCAATTTTTGTCAAATACTCATGCCCCAGTGTTGATTAGTGTGAGCACACAAATTAAGTATTGCATGCATTTGCCAATCAAGCATAGTAATCAATAATATACTTCATATACAGGCACATGATTAGTGTAAGCATAAAAGTTCAGCAGTGTATTTGCCAATCGAAAATAATGATTATGTTCATATACAGTTACCAAATGAATAATAGTGTAGAGAAAAAAAGGGGAGTACCACCAACACGCAGGAAATAAATTAATTAACGCATACACTAGCTATTGTTTCATATTCAACAGTATTACTTTTCTCCTGTGCAGGGTCGCCTATCTCTCCCCTATATATACCTTAATCTATGATATTGCAATAATCAGCTTCATCAACAAAAATACAATGCAACAGTTTAGATTTTCTTTATCTTTAATGGTGATTGATTACAATATTTCTTGCGTTTTGACTGTAGCAGGCCAAAGAAGGCGTCACGTGACTCATGAGCTGCTCACATGATGCTTGCTTCCATTTCTGGCACACCCATTGTAGCCAGGTACAGTCGTCCACTGCAACCAAGCCTCCTGGTCAGTGATTCCATAGGAGATGTGAAAGCCTCTAAATTAGAATGAATGAAAGTGTTGATTGATCCTAGTTTAAAATGTGGGGAAAAACCTAATGTTTCTATAATGATTGCATAATAATTTATGAATTTTGAATGTTGCAGAAAACAGTGTGAGTGAGGAGCTGTCCCGCAAAGTAAGAGTGTTATGCTGGGTCATGACGACCCCAGTTTACTTGGCGTCTAGAACTATTCATGTGAAGAACTCTTGGACTCGTCACTGCAATAAGATTTTATTCATGAGTTCCATATCCAGTGACAGCTTCCCAACTATTGGTTTAAATACCACAGAAGGCAGAGAACAGCTCTACTGGAAGACTATCCGAGCATTCCAGTATATATACAAACATCATTTTCATGAGGCTGAATGGTTCCTAAAGGCAGATGATGACACCTATGTTGTGGTGGACAATTTAAGGTGGATGCTTTCTAACTACACACCATACCAGCCGATCTATTTTGGCAAACGCTTCAGACCTTTTGTCAACCAAGGCTACATGAGTGGAGGAGCCGGTTATGTACTGAACAAGGAATCCTTGCAACGCTTTGTAGAAGGATTTCAGAAAGGGGTTTGCACTCACACATCAGCTGTGGAAGATATGGAACTGGGTCGGTGTATGGAAAAGATGGGGGTAATACCTGCCGATACCAGGGACTGTGAAAAAAGAGAGACCTTCCACCCATTTACACCCGAGTATCATATGACTGGTCACTTCCCTGTGGGCTCTTCTTATAATCACTACTGCTTTTATCCTATCAAAGAGGTGAGTAGGTCATCACTATTATGGGGTAGTTACATTCTCACTTTTTTTTGTTGATCATTGAACAGGTTATGGCACAGAATGTAAAAGATTGGAGTATATTATATAGACACATCTCATGTTACCCTATATTGTAAGCATCCACTTCAAAGGCCCATAATGGGGCTGATTCTGAGTCACACGTCACAAAGTGGCTGTAGATTTGAACAGCAGCGGGAGCCTGATGTATTTTACCGTATGCCATAATGTGTGTATCTGTTCAGCTACTGCTAGGGTCCGTGTATTTGCAAGAGGAAACCAGTGCAGCCCATTGATGATGTTACGTTGGCTTCAACAACAGTCATCATTATAATCGGCACTTTTACCTTCCGCATGCTAGGTGCAGGAGATCTGCCAGAAACAGGGGGCGTCCCTTCCCTATATGCATGACTCAGTCACGCCAAGCTTCTTATACTGAGTCCATGATACTCCCATAACACTCACACAAGTCAGGGTGGCTTTGTTTTATCGCATTGTCACCACACAGTTCTCAACCCAAAATGCCCTATATCATGGAGAGACAGATCCGACCAAGTTGCGCAATTTGCATTTGCTCCTGCACTCTATGTGAGAACTCGCCATTTGTGTCCTTGCACAGAGATCCATGCATCTCACAATCAGCCCCAATATGTGTGTAAGTCCTCATTAATATCTTATGAGCTCTGAAACAATGCTTTAATTATTCTGAAACAATGCGTTTGTCATTATACTAAATTACATATTTGCAATAACAGGAAATAATTTAATTGTGTCAACATACAAAATATTTAGCATAGACTGGTTGGCAGCTATTACAGTTTGCTAATATTGACTTGCCGGTGTTTATACAGTCTCAACAACATCCAATAACATATCTGAAATAAGTAGCACATATAAGATATTTCGCACCAAGGAGAGCGCTCTCAATATTGCAAAGATACTCCTATATTTTCACAGGATGTAATAGGATATACTGTAGGATATACTTCACTGTTACAACATTTTCATTTTCCACCATATATATTATAAACAGTGCTGCGAATTTTCAAGCATATGGGTGTTCATATAGCAATTTTTGTCAAATACTCATGCCCCAATCTTGATTAGTGTGAGCATAGAAATTCAGTAGTGCATTTGCCAATCAAGCATAGTAATCAATAATATACTTCATATACAGACACCTGATTAGTGTGAGCATAAAAGTTCAGCAGTGCATTTGCCAATGAAATTTTGTTGCCACCATCACCAAAGAGCTCTCTAGGGACAGTGGTAAGGGATACAATATAGATTACCAAAAGAGAAATCTCAGAGGTGTTAACCTCTTGTTAAATTGAGAGAAGTGTTAATAAGCGAAATCCTGTTAAAAACATCAGAAATTTGGATTATCAAGCACCAACAGGTCACAGTTGAAAGATTTACCATCATGTTGAATATTTTTTGATAATTCCACTCTATTAACACCTTGATATTTTACTTTTCAGGGTCCCCAGTGCTGCTCAGACCTAGCCATATCCTATCACTATGTTAATGCTGAACTCATGCACACATTGGAATATTTTACCTACCACCTGAGAGCATATGGATACGCGTACCGATACCAGCCCCAGGTACTGGTAGACGCAAGCAGACAACCAGATTACGGTGCAAATGTGACTGAAACATCAAGCGTTTCTCCAGTACAAACACTCTCAACAATTCCTCAGAAATGAAAGCAATACTGTGTGATATTTGTTCCCGATATCATGTGCAATACACCTGTGTGACATTATTTATATTCCGACTGCTGTTTGTATCAGGGTTCTTTCAAATCCAGAGGAGATAACAACAGCACTCAGGATTTGCATTAAAACATGCTGGTCACATGTTCATAGATATAACACATCAGAGCAAACTGTAGGCCAATGATAAAAAATAGTATTCTGTAAAGCCAGGTACACACTATCCAATTACCAGACCAAGCCGGTGATTGGCCGATTGGCATAATTGGATAGTGTATATGCAGGAGCGTTAGCCGATAAATGGCTTCAAACTCTCCTGCAACTAGAGTGTTTATCTGATCAGCATACACTATCTTTGTGTACCCAGCTTTAATCTAAACCAGTGTTTCATAAACTCATTCCTTATGCTGGTCATACACGCTGCAATTATCGGGACGATCCGCCCGATATCGGCGGATCGCCGCGATAATTGTAGCGTGGGGGGGCGACCGAGGGTTAAATAATGCTCGGTTGGGCATGCTGGATTGTCCAGCATGCCCGTCCGATGCGATATTTCCCGGGAAACTGTCGGCCGCATCGGGCAGTGTATGCCCAGCGCAGCCGACAGACAGACATTTCCTGTGTTCCTGCCTACGGAAGGAACAGGGAAATGTCTCCTCCCCCGGGGGCGGAGCGCGGATGTCGGGCTATACACTGTGAGATTTCTCTCACAGTGTATGCCGCGGACATCTGCGGCTGGCAGCCGGCCAGATAAAATGTCTGTCGGTCTGACAGACATTTTATCTGGCAGTGTATGCACAGCATTAGGGAGCACTAACAGTTCATGGTTTCCAGGTCTCCTCACAGAATCACAGGTGAAATCATTAGCTCCAAATGTGGATCTTTTAAAATGTGTCTGGCAGTAATGAATACACCTGTGCACCAACCAGTGGTGTAACCATGGGTGTGGTTACTATGGGGCCCGGGCTGCCTCCAGGGCCCTCCACTCCACCAGCACCTAGTAGTCATGCACGTGTCCGAGGCATAGAAGGAATAAGGGTGGCACCTGGAATTTGTAGTTTAACATTTACTGCTCAGACTCTGAGCAGTTAAAGATAAACTACAAATCCCAAGAGGCTATGTGTAAGGATCTGGCTAGGCAGCTAATGAGACCAGGGAGAGTGTGGCTGCAGGTAAGCCAGCACAGCAAAATGCAAGTAGCGGGGATGGTGTACAAAGTCCGTGGTGGGGGTGGGTTGCAGTGTCCAGAACATTATTCCTGTGTGCAGCCAGCTGCCAGCCTAGAACTGGACTAAGGGCACACAGCTCCTGCACAAGACAGACCAAGCTGGGGGTGTGGGCTGCTTGAATGTTCAGCTCATGGAGCCGCTGAGGCTGAGCTGCAGTTTGCAGAGACATGTAATACTGTAGCAGCCAGCAGCAGCAGGCATGATCCTGTCGTTTCTCTCTCCCTGGCCACACTACACCCTTTGTAGTCTGCACATGAAGCAGTATGTTCTCCATGGCCTGATTCACCCAGGTAAGTGGCTGCAGTGACTATTGGCACCTTCCTGTGCCTACTTTGGGCAGAGTCTGGTGCTGTTTGTCCTGGGCATTTCCTGCACGTGTATGCAGGGGGGTGGCAAGGGCTTGGTGCCCTGCAGTGTGCCAGGCAGCTCTGCTCTAATCATTGCTCCCTACTGTAGACTGTGCCATGGGGCCCACAAAGTTCTAGTTACGCCCCTGGTACCAACTAGGAAACATGGATAACCATGCACTGTTCGTGATTCCTGAGGAATGAGTTTGGGAAACACTGGTCTCAACTATGCTACATTATACTTTTATATAGTTTTATTAGCACAACCAAATGTGGGTCTTATTCTGAATAGCACACAGGCCCGAATGTATCTACCAAGCTTTAGCAAACCACAACAAATATACACAGTTTTGTGTGTCACTGGGATGTATTTGGGATTTTTTCTCCATCCGTGAAATGGGCATATATGGGTGTCAACTGGCTGTATGTAACGGAAAAGAGTCATCTGGTGGAAGTGTCTCATTGGTGTGTAATGGGCAGGGAGCCAGTTACACCATATTGTGTCATGTGTATGTCAGTTGTTACTCTGGCACATAGCATCAGGCCCGGCGACGGGGGTACAAAGGGTACTCCTGTCCCGAGCCTCAAGGTTTAGTGGGGCCCCAAGGTTGAAATGGGGCTATAGTGCCGCCAGTGTAACCTTCCAGTCCCAGCGTGACACGCCCCGGGATTTGACATTGATGCCGGGGATTTTCTATGTCTCCCATCCTTAGTATGCTCCAATCTCCTCTGGAAACTGGCAGGATGGAGAGCCGGCAGCTGGCCCTTGCAGGGGCTGAGAAAGTAGCTGCTGTTGGCTGTGTCCTGTCATTCATCGTTGTGGCTGCAGTCGGTAAGGAACATACACACACACCCTCAGAGACATCATTGTTGCCAGCCCTGCCTAGCATGGGGCACATGTTAGCCTATTTTGAATCATTTAGGTGTCTTTTGCAGCCGATTTGCACTATTTATCGGCCGTTATAATAAATACGAATCCTTAGTAAATGTTGAGGTCCTATTGATGTTATGGCAAAAGGCTGCCGAGTTGAATCAATGGTCTATTTGATCGAAAACATGTTATCGTCCGATTATCAGGTGTTCTTGACCAAGTTTTAGTCATCGAATGGAGCAAAGTCGGATGATTTTAGCATTTAGTAAATGATGAATATGCATTTAACGGTTGATTATGCAGCATTGATTTCATTCCAGCTTAGTAAATTCATCCCTATGAGTGAGTCATGACAACAGAACCCACAAGTCTCTAATAAAGAGCATACCACAATCTAGATAATTATAATGTTATGTATTTCATAAATTCAAATTTTCTCATATAAATGAGACATGAATCAATCACATACACAGAAAACTAAAACTAAAAAATTTACATAAAATAAACATATGAAACACTAATAGGCTTATCCTCACAATTGTAAAAATACAATAAATATAACTGCACCTCTTAATTAGGAACAACACCTCTGCAGTAGGTGTTAAAAATATACTGTAGTTGTTACTGAATGAATGAAAAGCATGTAATTATGACAATTCTTTGAATAACCAAAAATAATTACAGAAAAATGACAGAAAAATAATATTCCATCAGAATACCCCTGGGAGGAATTCCTGTGAGCAACTGATAAAACTATAACTGACAGATGCACTAGTGAGCTCATACAGTCCTCATAATTACAATAATCAGTTCAAGTGTTGGGGTGGAAATGGTTAAACATAGTAGGTACTGTATATTTTTGCAGATTTAAATTTATTTATTTATTTATTTATTTATTTTTTTAATGTACTGTAGGCAGTTTTAAAACTAGACATATAAATTAACACCATATACTGTAAAGGCCTAAAAGATAAAATTTTCACACTGAAAATTTTTATAAATGATATCACTAAATAAATAAGGTTAAATATTTGTATTTATATACAGTACACAGGCAAAAAAAAAAAAAATTAGGGGTGTGCACCGGCCACCTTTCGTGGTTTGTGTTTTGGTTTTGGATCTGGATCTTTCTTCGTGTTTTGGATCTGGATTGATTTTGCCAAAACCACCCTTCCGTGTTTTGGGTTCTGGGTTTCGTGTTTTGGATCTGTATTTTTTTTTAAAAAAGCATAAAAACAGCTAAAATCACAGAATGTGTTGGTTTTTCTGCTCCTATGCTATTATTAACCTCAATAACCTTAATTTCCACTAATTTCCAGTCTATTCTGAACACCTCACACCTCACAATAGTGTTTTTAAGTCCAAAAGGTTGCACCGAGGTAGCTGGATGACTATGCTAAGCGACACGAGTGGGCGGCACAAACATGTGACCCATCTAGGAGTGATACTGCAGTGGCAGACAGGATGGCAGTTTGAAAAACTAGGCCCCAAACTGTACATAATGCAAAGAAAAAAAAGAGGTGCAAGATGGAATTGTCCTTGGGCCCTCCCACCCACCCTTATGTTGTATAAATGTTGTATAAACAGGACATGCACACTTTAACAAAGCAATCATTTCAGCGCCAGGGTCTGCCACACAACTGTGGCTGAAATGATTGGTTCATTTGGGCCCCCACAAAACAAGCTGGCAATTAATCTGTCCCTGCACAAACTGGCTCTACGGAGGCAAGATATCGTCCTCATCCTCCTCATCCACCGATTCCTCACCCTCTTCAGTGTTGTGTACATCCTCATCCTCACATAGTATTAACTCGTCCCCACTGGAATAAACCACCAGAGGTCCCTCTGTACGTTCTGGAGTTGATAATTAATTTTTATGAACATCATCTTCTCCACATTTTGTGGAAGCAACCTCCTACGCCTTTCTCTGACAAGGTTCCCGGCTGCACTAAACACTCTTTCGGAGTACACACTGGGGGGGGGGGGAACTCAGGTAAAATAGAGCCAGTTTGTACAGGGGCCTCCAAATTGCCTCTTTTTCCTGCCAGTACAGGTATGGACTGTCTGACATGCCTACTTGGATGCTGTCACCGATGTAATCCTCCACCATTCTGTCAATGGCGACAGTATCATATGTAGTGACAGTAGACATGTCAGAAATTGTTGCCAGGACCTTCAGTCCGGACCAGATGTCCAAACTTGGTCCTGCCTGCCCTGCATCACTGCCAGCGGGTTGCTTAGGATACCTAAGTTTTTTCCTGGCAGCCCCAGTTGCAGGAGAAAATGAAGAAGGAGCTGTTGACGTGTCACGTTCCGCTTCAGCTGACAGTGTGTTCACCAGCAGGTCTTTGCACCTCTGCAGGCTTGTGTCGGCCGGAAAGAGAGACACCACATAGGCTTTAAACCTAGGATCGAGCACGGTGGCCAAAATGTAGTGGTCTGATTTCAACAGATTGACCACCCTGGAATCCGGGCAAAGCGAATGAAGGGCTTCATCCACAAGTCCCACATGCCGAGCGGAATTGCTCCGTCTTAGCTCCTCCTTCACTTTCTCCAGCTGCTTCTGCAAAAGCCTGATGAGGGGAATGACCTGACTCAAGCTGGCAGTGTCTGAACTGACTTCACGTGTGGCAAGTTCGAAGGGCTGGAGAACCTTGCACAACACGAAAATCATTCTCCACTGCGCTTGAGTCAGGTGCATACCCCCTCCTTTGCCTATGTCATAGGTGGATGTATAGGCTTGAATGGCCTTTTGCTGCTCCTCCATCCTCTGAAGCATATAGAGGGTTGAGTTCCACCGCGTCACAACCTCTTGCTTCAGGTGATGGTGGGGCAGGTTCAAGAGTGTTTACTGGCGCTCCAGTCTTCGGCAGGCAGTCGCTGAATGGCGAAAGTGGCCAGAAATTTTTCGGGCCACCCAAAGCGTCTCCTGCAGCAGCAACAGCAGCAGCGGCAGCAGGAGGCGTAGCAATGCAGGATCTTCCGGAGGAATCCCGGATAGGAGAGTCAGTCATGCCAGTGACATGGCCTGCAGGACTACTTCCGATCCTGACTAACGAGGAAATTGACGAGGAGGGAGTTGATGGTGTGGTTTGCAGGCGCTTGGATACAACAGGACAACGGGATTTAGGTGTCCCTGGACTGCTTACGGTCTTAGCCAAAGTTTCTGAACTTGACAGTAACTTTTTAAGAACGTGCTGCAGGTGCCGTATAAGGGAGGATGTTCCTAGGTGGTTAACGTCCCTACCCCTACTTATTCCACCTTTACATATGGCAAGACAGTTGTTGTCCGGATTTGGATAGAAATATTGCCAGACCAAAGAGGTGGAATGTTTGGTCTTCTGCCCAGGCATGACCGTGATGGGCTTTTTCATCCCACGGACAACAACTGACTCCCCCAGAGCCTGATTTAAACAAACCACATCACCATCAGAATCCTCCTCGCCAACTTCCTCCTCAGCGCCAGCTACACCAGTATCCTCATCCTGTTGTACTTCAACAGTGACATCTTCAATTTGCATATCAGCAAGTGGACTGTGGGTGCTCCTTTCAGCACTTGCAGGGGGTGTGCAAATGGTGGAAAGAGCCACCTCTTCCCGTCCAGTGCTGGGAAGGTCAGGCATCGCAACCACCACCACACTTGGACTCTCCTTGGGGATTTGTGATATCTTCTTAGAACGCACAGTTCTTCGCTGTGCTTTTGCCAGCTTAACTCGTTTGATTTTTTTAGTGGGAGGAGGGCTTCCATCGTCATGTGAAGCTGAACCACTAGTCATGAACTTAGGGAAAGACCTTAGCCATTCCTTGCCACTCCGTGTCGTAAATGGCATATTGGCATGATTTCAGATGATTTAAATGTTTTTTTCAAGGTCATTTTCCTGAACTTTGTCATTTGGGATTGTATGTGCCCTCTACTATGACATTGGGCATCGGCCTTGGCAGACGACGTTGATGGCATGTTATCGTCTATGTCATGACTAGTGGCAGCAGCTTCAGCACTAGGAGGAAGTGGTTCTTGATCTTTCCCTATTTTATTTTTATCGGAGAAAGTTTGGTCCTCCATTTATGTTATATTGATATATACGTGCGGCTAAGGCGCACACAAACACAGAAAATATTTTTTTATTTTTGTTGGAGACTAGTGCACTTTGTGGGTTACACCACCCTTTAAGAAATGAGCTAGCCGGCCCTTTACTTATGGGACACAGGCGCACGCTTGGCGCTGCTCCTTTGTTGATGCACGAGCAGCCACAGTGCACACAATTCACAAACACAGAAAATTTTTTTTAATTTTGTTTGGACTGCCCTTTGGGGGTTACAGCACCCTTTAACGGACAAGCCAACTGGCCTTTTACTTATGGGACACAGGCGCACGCTTGGCACTACTTTGTTGATGCACGTGCGGCTACTGCACACACAATTCACAAACAAAAAATATATTTTTTTATTTTGTTTGGAGTGCCCTTTGGGGGTTACAGCACCCTTTAATGGACAAGCCAGCCGGCCTTTTACTTATGGGACACAGGCGCACGCTTGGCGCTGCTCCTTTGTTGATGCATGTGCAGCCACAGTGCACACAATTCACAAACACAGAAATTTTTTTTTTATTTTGTTTGGACTGCCCTTTGGGGGCTACAGCACCCTTTAGCGGTCAATCCAGCTGGCCTTTTACTTATGGGACACAGGCGCACGCTTGGCACTACTTTGTTGATGCATGTGCGGCTACTGCGCACACAATTCACAAACACAAAAAAATATATTTTTTTATTTTGTTTGGAGTGCCCTTTGGGGGTTACAGCACCCTTTAGCGGTCAATCCAGCCGGCCCTTTGTTTATGGGACACAGGCGCACGCTTGGCACTACTTTGTTGATGCACGTGCGGCTACTGCGCACACAATTCACAAACACAGAAAATATTTTTTTATTTTGTTTGGAGTGTACTTTGGGGGTTACAGCACCCTTTAACGAACAAGCCAGCCGGCCCTTTACTTATGGGACACAGGCGCACGCTTGGCGCTGCTCCTTTGTTGATGCACGTGCAGCCACAGTGCACACAATTCACAAACACAGAAAAAATATTATTTTTTTTTAGCACTTGGGGGGAGCACCCCTGACGGACAGAGCACCCCCTGGACAACACTACAGCACCCCTTTAGGACTGGGACACTGCACAGGACTTTGGAGTGGACACAGCCCCTATGGACAACTGACTGCACAACACAGTCCAGCCAGCCCCTATGGACTTTGAAGTAGTGGACACAGCCCCTATGGACAACAGCAGCACAGCGCAGCACAGCACTACACTACACTACACTACAACACTACACTACACAGCCCAGCCAGCCCTAACTCCCACCCTCCCTCTACACTGTCCACAGCCGAGTGAGAAAATGGCGCCGACGCGGGTACCTTATATAGGATCCAAAACCCGCGAGACCCGGAAGGCGGGATAATGACGTTTTGCCTCGATTTCAGATCCGAGTCAGGCGGGAAAAGTCGAGCCTGACTCGGATCGGCTTCGGATCGGGGGACTCGGGGGGGTTCGGATTTCAGAAACCGGATGCGCTCACCCCTAATATATATATATATATATATATATATATATCAGGCTTGCCTACCCTCCCGATTTGGCAGGCAAGCCTCCCGGAAGCCGACATCACTCCCTACCCCCCACAGAGTTAATATCAAAACCCCCGCAGCGGGGGGGCCCGGTGACGCGATTCACTCTGAATCGCGTCATCGTGGCACCGCCCCGTTTCACAATGACGAAAATAACGGCATTGTGAAGAGGGGGCGTGGCCACGATGATGCAATCATGCGGCTCCACCCCAAATGTGATGTCATGGCCGGGCACGCCCCCCGATGTTAGCCGACAATCAGGAGGGAAGGAGGGAACTGATTGTTGGCAAGTATGCATTTGGACATCATTGATGTCATGATCTGTTGCAGAACCACTCTCCTAGCAGTGGTGCTGCTTTTCCCTGTGGTGCCTTCCAGCACATTCCAGCTGGCCTACTCCTTTGGCCTGTCTGTGATCCTATAGCTAGGGTTGATTGCCTGATTTTAGCAGCTGTGGGCTGCATCTGTGATTTCTTTATTGAAGCCTGCATTACAGTGCTTCCCTGAATTATTGAGTCAGAGCCTTGGGGGTAAATTTACTAAAGTGAGAGTCTTTAGAAGCGTGTTTTAAAAGTGATGTTGCCCATAGCAACCAATCAGATTCTAGCTATTATCTTCTAGTAGAAGGTGCTAGTTAAATGTTAAGTAGAATCTGATTAGTTGCTATGGGCAACATCACTTTTAAAACTCTCTTCTAAAAACTCTCACTTTAGTAAATTTACCCTTTGGTCTCAGACTCTCTGTGTCAGGCTCGCTTACCTTGCTGGATCTGCTCCTAGTACTCCTGATCTCATTGTGTTGCCATCAGACGGCTCCCATTGTCCTCCCGCATACCTGCCCAGCATCACCTCAGCATTCAAGTTATTTTCCTATACATCTGCATTCCCCAATGATATCTGGGACATTATTGTAACTTTCTTTCCTATTAACTATATATTTGCTAGTGCAATCTGGGGCATTACTATTAATACATTCCTGTACTGTACATCTACAGTCCGTAGTGTTATTCGGTATATTACTACCATTCTCCAGTGCAATCTGGGACATTAGTATTATTGCATTCTTTATTTATTGTGGACCCAGTTAACCTAAGATGTATACTGTAAGTCTGCTCACTCTGGTTTTTGCACTATGGCCCTGATTCAGAGCCGGACGCTCTGACCAGAGCGCTCGCTCTGAATCAGGGCCCACCTCCATTAATATGGAGCGTCCTCCTGGACGCTCGTATAGCTGTGTGTCACCACCCACAGCATATACGAGCGTGCAGGATGATGGTCGTGATGGTCTTGACCATCGCGACCATCGCCACTGCGAGCAAAATCCTGCGGTTGAGTTTTTCAACCGCAAGGCCTGGAGTGATTTTGGCTCTATCAGAGCCAAAATCACTCCCACTGACATCACTAGTGATGTCAGTGGGGCCGGCTTCAGACGGTAGGCGTTCCCCTGGGAACGCCTCCGTCTGGCAGGCACGCCCCCGGCACACCCACCAAAGGGGGCGTGCTGTCAGTCACCATCGACAGCACGCCCCCTTTGATGAGACATTACAAGCGAAGGAAAGTCCTTCGCTCGTCGCGTCTCGCGCATGCGCACGACGGAGCTCCCTTCATCGTGCGCATGCGCAGTGCAGACCATCGACCCACTTGCGAGCGGACAGCCGCTCGCGAGTGGGTCTGAATGAGGGCCTATGTCTTTTGTACCTTGTCAAATACCATTTCTGAGTTTCCCTGCATCAGGTTCCAGTTCTGATTTTTCTGTTTCAGGTTCCAGTTCTGATTTTTCTGTTTCAGGTTCCAGTTCTGAGTTCCCTGCATCAGGTTCCAGATACGAGTTCCTGCAGTGCTATCTGAAATCCTGTACCTGTATTGCTCTAGCATCTATACCAGAGACATCCTGACAACTAGCTCCTGTTTCTGGATGTACCTTCAGTATTACACTTATTTAATCCGGGACTAGTCTACGAGACTAGATTGTCATTGACTTTGTGTTATCTGTGTTCTCCAGCCTATTTACGGCTCTGCACTGTACCCTGTGTATCTGAATAAACCTTGTTTGCTTTACTCATATATTTGTGGTGATACTGAATCCTTCAGACATGCACACACAAGAGAGTTTTCATTTGGAGTCCTGACAATTGGGATTTATCTAGTACTTAAGTAACTTCACGTTTTGATTAAGAAAATTCTGCATCAGCTATCACAGAGACTTGGACACGATGGCCATCATAAGTGAATCATATAAAGAACTCTATATAATTTAGTTCAGTTGTGCTAGAAAATAATGGTGCTCTTCAGTCCACTGCAGCAATTTGTTGTCTATTGGTATATGCAAATTATTGCATTTTGACCATTTTCTAAATGGTAATTTTCTAGAGATTTTATGTCTGTCAATAGTTGAGCTTATTTACATGCTTTGAGAATTGATATTTATTTAGTAAGTCATTTTCTTGTTTATGAAAATGTAGTTTTGTTTGATTACCATGGAGAGAAGGTGCAGTTTTGTTCTCTACTGTCTGTCTGGAAATTATAGAAGTACAGTGACATTGGTGCATAGACAAATATTGATTCATGGAGTATAACCCTTAGGGGTATTATTAGTGCAAATTTTTAGAAGTGGAGATGTTGCCCATAACAACTAATCAGATTCTACTAACATTTATCTAGCAAATACTAGAAGATAATAGCTAGAATCTGGTTGCTATGGGCAACAACTCCACTTCTAAAAACCTGCACTCTCATAAATATACCCCTAAGTATGAACGGGTATAAACAAAATATTGTAACATGTTACAAGAGCAGTAACAATAAAGATACGTTTTTTTCTAGATATGTTTTCAAGCTGTGGAATATTGTATCAAAAGTATAAGACTGCAAAACAGTGTGGTAGGGAATCTAAATTGTAAGTGCCACTGGGCAGGGAGTGATGTGAATGGCCAAATATTCTCTGTAAAGAGCTGTGGAATATGTGTGCACTATATAAATAACAGATAATAAATAAAATAAATAATTCCACCTTCTAATTAGAATTCTGTGCCCTGGTCCCACCTAGCTCTGGTTTGTAATTCACCTTTAGTTGTTTAATAGACAGGAACTGGACAGAAGCAAATCACACTTCCAACAATAAAAAGAGGAGCAATTTCACTTCACAATTGGAGTAGGGTGACATGAATGCTCTGGCATAGATTGGTCCTGAAAACTCAGCTAAAGGCTATTGAGGCTCATTATAGTAGCTAAAAGCTATTGAGGCTCATTATAGTAGCTACACACTTCCTCCACAACTCGGGCGCAACAGCACAGGGTATACGGATAGAAGATCTACAGTGTTTAGATAGACAGTCAATAGGTCAACACCAGATGGTAAACAGGGTCAAAAAGTCGATATGGACTTAGGTGGACAGGGTCAAAAGGCCAACATGGTCAAAAGGCTGACACACAAATGGTCAATGGAAAGGGGGAGGGGGCTTGGACTGCACACCCTAATTTTAAACATAATAATAGGTGTTGCCATGCTGAGACATGTAGTACATTACAAGGGACATAGAATGCAGGCGTACACTCTAGCTACTAAGAATGATAGTCAAAATAATTCTGATAAACTCTACAATTAACATGGAGTATAAGTGAGGTTCTTAGTACTGTACATGTTTAGCCAAAAATGTTTGCCCATCCACCACGTCAAGGTGAACCCCATAAGATGGGTCCCTAACATTCCTAATACTAACACATTATGTCAAATTTATCTAGGACTTACCTGTAATAGTACCCATTCTAATAGGTAGACAGAAATGTAGGAACCTGGGCTGATGATTAAGAACACCTAAGAGCAGATGGTTTAGGCTATTAGTACATAGCAACAATTCATAAAATTATGCAGAAACTGAGGTTTCTACAATTTTATGGGAAATAAAAGATTGATAAATAGGTGCCTAAATTACAAAAAACTGTTAAAATATAACAAATAAAAACTGTATAAAATGTCTTAGACCTGATTTGAATGTCTTTATGATCTGTAACTAAGAGTCAAACTAGATTAAATGGTCTGAATATACCACACACAAGTTCAAGGCTCTAGAATAACCCCGATTCAATCGTGTTTCAAACTGATTTGAATTATGCTAGTGCTTTTACTATTAGTATAAATCCGCAATTCTAGATTTGCAAAAAGAAATTTAAAGCAAATCTATAACTTCTCCAGAAAACTATGGGCCTAATTCAGAGCTGGACGCAATGGCGATTACGCACGCAGATCGAGCGATTGTTTGCCATTGTGAGTACGTATTAGCTGCACTGTGTGTGCACAGCGATCGAATTGAAACTACGGACGCACAATGGAATTCATCGCTAAGTGAGTGACAGGTTGTCAGCGTTTGGGGGTGGTGATGGAGGGTAGTCTGCAAATGCAGGCGTGTCTGCACATTTGAATGCCTTTTCATGGGCATGTATAAATTGGCATAAGTGCTGACAGTGGTCCTAGTGACGTGGTGGAACTCACCCCCCCGACCTCGGTGCTTCTTCAATAAAGAGACTGCACGCGCCGAAGGCTCGTGCCGCAAAAAAGGGGTGTGGTCTCAAAAGAAAGGGGCATGGTCACGCAATAGTTTCCCCAATGCAAATTGCGCCACACAGTAGCACAATCTTATGCATATGGTGCCCCTGATTCACATTACACCACATTTTAGTGTCCATTATTCATGTTATGACACACAGTAGTGCCCCTTTTACACAATGCCCACATTAGTGCCCCTTATAAACAATGCCCACAGTAGTAGTGCCCCTAATACACATAATGTCCACAGTAGTAGTACCCCTTATGCAATGCCCCCTGTAGTTTTGCCCCTCATGCAGTGCCCCCAATAGTGGTGACCCTTATGCAGTGCGCTCTATGCAATGCCCCCATTAGTAGTGCCCCCAGTAGTAATGCCCTCTGTAGTAGTATCCCCAGTAGTAATGCTCTGTGTAGTAGTGTCCCCAGTAGTAATGCCACCATTAGTTGGGCCTGCAGTGTTAATGCCCCTATTAGTAGCACCCCCAGTGGTAGTGGCCACTGTAGTAGTGCCCCCAGTAGTAATGCCCCCATTAGTAGTGCCCCTTACACACAAAAAAATAAAATTAAAAATATAAACACAATACTTACCTTAAGCCCCGCTCCTGCGTCCGCTGCTGTCTGGTCAGATGGTCCTCGGAGCTATGGGAGAAATGTCATGATGTCTTTCCCATAGTGCCCATGGGGGGAGCTGGAGCTCAGGAGTCTGTCACGACTCTCAGCCAATCAGCGTTAAGCCCATTGAAAACATCCTCCACTGCCGACACCACTGCTGCCCACACTCCTGCACTGCTGCCCAACGTACTGAGGACACCGTCAGCGACCCCCACACTGCCAACACTCCCACAGTGAGGACACCACCAGCACCCATGCACTGTCGAAACAGTCAGCAGACCTGCACTGAGGACACCGCTTGCACCACCACTCTGCCGACACCCTGCATTGAGAACACACCTGCACTGCCGACCCAGTCAGCAAACCTGCAATGAAGACAACGCTGGCACCCCCGCTCTGCCGACACCGCCGGTATCCTTCACTGAGAACACTGCCAGCACTGCCATTCCATGTACTGAGGACACCGCCAGCAACCCCCGCACTGCCGACATAGTCAGCAAACCTGCACTAAAGACACCGCTGGCACTCCCACACTGCCGACACAGCCAGCAAACCTGCACTAAAGACACCGCTGGCACCCCTGCACTGCCAACACAGCCAGCAAAACTGCACTAATTCACAGCTGCACCCCCACACTGCCGACACAGCCAGCAAACCTGCACTAACTCACAGCTGCACTGCCGACACAGCCAGCAAACCTGCACTAACTCACAGCTGCAACCCCGCACTGCCGACACAGCCAGAAAACCTGCACTAAAGACACCGCTGGCACCCCCGCACTGCTGACATCACCGGTACCCTTCACTGAGGAAACTGCTAGTACCGCAGCACTGCCATTCCATGTACTGAGGACACCGTCAGCAACCCCGCTCTGCCGACACTGCTGTCACAGTAAGTGCACTATTGGTTTATCCAACCCACACTGTATAACACACTGTATCCGTGTTGGAAATTAGAAACTGAACTGCCATGTTAGTGCCGCCCACTGTGTCACTTAGCTTAGTCAGCCAGCTAGCTGTATGCAACCTTTTGGCCTTAACTAGATTAAGCAAATACTATTGTGAGGTGGTCAACATTGATTGGAAATTACTGGAAATAAATGTTACTGAGGTTAATTATACTGTAGGAACAAAAACAGGCCCATTTTATGTGATTTTAGCTGTTTTTATGATTTTTAAAAAAAAAAAACAGATCCAAAACCAAAACACGAAAACAAAACATAGAGGTGAGGTTTTGGCAAAACCAATCCAGATCCAAAACCAGGGTAGATTCAGATCCAAAACCAAAAACACGGGGGACGGCGCACATCTCTAGTTTCTGGTGACTCACATGATATGTACTATTAATATGGGTTTGGTGGGTTAATGACACATTGCACAGAATTGTTCCCTGTTGTCTATACTGTAGATTCAAGATTTGCACAGCATGTATAGTTGCATGACATTTCTCTTGTTCTTTTGTTATACACAGACTGTTTACCTTTGAAAACAAGCATGTCTAGTTTACGGGGGTGCCATTTGTTTAGAAGCTAACAACCATGTGAATATGATGCATATTACATATTTGCAATGCAAACAGCTGTAGAGATAAGTGATGATTCCTAAATTATTATGGTGTGTACACTATGCCTTTCATATTGTATTTGTATAAATGGGGAGTCGATTCAATATTTACTGTTCCACAGGACTAAATATATCAAAATAATTTTTCATTTAAAAAATAAAAAGAAACACAGAATCCCCAGGAGATTGCTAGAATACTCAGACTTGGGAACTAAACACCAGGTTTTAGTGTAACATGTTGACCTCTACACAGTAACAAATTAAATATATATGTTTGGATGAAGACCTCTATAATTGTGTTTATACAAGTACTGAAATAGGGTTAGAGTGTAAGTAAAATAATGACTGCTATATGAAGAAATAATGCTGCTAAATTTGTAGAACCTCATACGCATGGTTTACTGTGTACATACAGAACTGTAATGTATTCCATGTACATCAGCTTTTGTTTCAGCTCTGTGTACAGCTGATACTCTTCAATGTGACCCAATCCACTAATCTGATATTAGTTTGCTCCTGTGTTTTCCATCAATTCTTTAAACACAATAATCTAACCCAGTGGTCTACAACCTTAATTGGGGAGAGTTTTTAGAAATGGAGATGTTGCCCATATCAACCAATCAGATTCTAGCTATTATTTTCTAGAAGGTGCTAGTTAAATGTTAAGTAGAATTGGATGGGTTGCTATGGGTAACATCCCCATTTCTGAAAACTCTCACTTTAGTAAATAATATACACCTTGGAGTCTAAAAATCCATTTGGATACTTATCTACGGAGCTTCTTGAATCTATCTCCACATCTCACAATTATGTTTACATGCAAAGTGGAGTGAAACGCCATGTGTCCGTAAACCTTTCAGTATCAAATGCATATATAACCAATTTGCCTGAAAGACCTTTTTCATCTGTTTTCCAGTGTTTGGGAGCAAATGGTTGATTGTAATTTGTTACCATACATCAGAGGCGGATTTAGACCTTATGAGGCCCTAAGCAAGACACCGATTTGGCCCCCCCCCCCCTTCCTCAGACAATCCATAACTGTTTCCTGACATTATTTGTCATTTTTTTTCCCTTATATTCAACTTTTTAAAACTTTATCAGTTCATGACTATTCTGCCAAAATCAGGACAGTTGGGAGCAGCAATGGCTCCTACCCTCTTGCATGAGGGTGGCTGCCACTGTTGCTGGTCCAATCGGCCAGGTCCCGGCGCCTGCACAATGGAACTGGCAGGCGCATGCGCACTTGGCCATAACACCGGCTTCTAGGGACTGCATCGCCTGCAGCCCGTAGAAGCCGTGTAGGGCTGCCCAAAAGGCAGAGCAGCAACTTCCACTAGAAGCGACTCTCTACTAATTGCAGCCCGGACTGGTGTAAAGGCAAGGAGAAGTTGAGTTAGAGCTGGGGATAGAGAACAGTAAGGGCAGTCAGCAGTTGCTATAGTGCAGGGAAGCAAGGAGGGGGCTAGGGGCAGGCAGTGCTCATCGTAGGGAAGGGGGCAAAAGTAGATATCAGCTGGCGCAGTACTGGTGGGCAAGGAGGGGGTTAGGGGAAGGCAATAATGGGGGTAGCTACCCCTGGGGATAGTGAGCGATGGATGGGATAATGGTAGATTACAGCTGGGGCAGTACTGGGGGGCAAGGAGGGGGTTAGGGGAAGGGAGTTATGGGGGTAGCTACCCCTGGGGATAGTGAGGGATGGAGGGGGTAATGGTAGATTACAGCTGGGGCAGTACTGGGGGGCAAGGAGGGGGTTGGGAAAGGCAGTGCTAGGGGTAGGGAATAATAATAACTCACCAAATAATGGCAATATAATCAGAGGGTGCCGCACCTTTGGGGATCTGTATGTTATTTTGAGGGCACCTGGTCAAAAGGGGCGCAGAGAGCAGCGCCGGGCCCGGGGGAGGGGAGACGTGGCCTAACTGCAGGAGGTGTGGGGGAGGGGGGCGTTCTGAGTGATCACTCACCCCCCCATAGACATAGGAGACTGCTACAGCTGCTGCTCACCAGCCGTGGGCAGTCTCCCACTGCAGCCTAGCACACAGCAAAGCATGCTACCTGAGCTGATGTGAAGAGAGAGGGGGGGTAACGCTGGACCTGGGCCACCGCTGGGCCCCTTCAGCAAGCCCGCTCCCCCCCCTCTCGGTGTTCCTGATGGTCAAGCTATTATATCAGTGAGAGTGCCGGACCATGAAATAAATATAAATATATATATATATATAATATATATATATATGTATATTAAAACAATTAAAACACTAACACATACACAAGATACACATACGTACACACTATCACATGTACATATATACGTACACTAACACATACACATATTAATACATACATAGTAGACACTTACTAACACATACGCAGTAGCACATATCTACACTAATAGAGATACACATACTGTATACACTGTACATACATTTTTGAAGCTCCTGTAGGGTGCTAATGGGGGCGGACACCTTGCACTATTAGGCCCCGCTCCCTCACGATGTAATGCCACGATTCATGGGAGGAGATGGGGCGGGGCTTGTTGTATTGGCTCCACCCCCACGACGGGCAGTGTACAGGGCATCGGTCCATCAGAGGAGGGTTTGTAGGTACACAGAAACCCCCCTGTGGCAGGCATCTCCTCCCCCTCCCCGCGCAGCCGGCACCCCCACTACCACCGGACTGGTCTGTAGTGCTGGAAGCTACCTGCCCCCCCCCCATCCCCACCCCCCGTGGCCGGCACCCGCCTCCCCCGACTGCTGAAGCGCGAGGCTTACCATATAATATGGGCCACTCTCTAGACGCGCACCCCTTCTCCTTCTTGGAGCATCTTCTCGGCTCCTCTCCTCTCTCTCTCTCTCTCTGTGCGTGTGACATCACACGCAGCACACAGAGCAGGGGAGAGGAGAGAGAGAGCCAAAGCAGCACCCGGCAGCTGTTCACTGTGGTGACAGTCCGCCGGGGCCGGTAACGTATTATATATAGTTACTTATACATACATTATATGGCCCTGCCGGCGGGCCCTCTGGGACCCGCCGGGCCCTAGGCGGCTGCTTATGTTGCCTAGCGGTAAATCCGCTACTGCCATACATTACCAAATTTTCATTCTTAGATGGATGGTTGGAAAGATAATCTTTGGTGTATGGCCAGCTTTAGGCCAAGTATGTTTTTCCAGTATAACAGTTAAAGCAAATAATTGTGCACACACTGAATTTCATATAGTAGAATAGCTTTAAGCAAGAATGTGGACCTCCCGTACCGGAGACCTCCAATGCCCTGAAAATGAATGGGACAGGGCTGGGCTTAAAATTAGATGGTGCAGGTTTTGGGTCAATGAAAAAATTATTTGAAATGAATAAAGTAGTGCACAATTTCTTGCTACAGATACCAATATTTAATGTTGATGCAATAAACAATATTAAAAATATTTTTTTACATTTTCCACTTTGTGTTATATACAGATGTGTCCACAATCCACATACATCTCACTGCCGTGTGCTACAAGTCGCGGCTGTAACACTGTAACGTAGCATTGTGCATGCTTATAAACCCGCAGTAGCACACAGAATATACAGTAGGCATGTCACATATCACTGTAATCAGCAGAAGCATCACTTTGCGAATAAAATGCATTTGAAGGTAAAAAGTCACAAGAAACGACGTTCGGCGCTTCCGAGTCACACCACGGCATGGCGCGACTAGAAGGCCTGTTCAAAGCTGGGCACACACTGACAGATACATTTACCGATCAATTGATCAGCCACTGCCCGTCGGGCAGTGTGTACCCACGATATGTCAGTGAACGTCGGCGTTCAACGACATATTGCATTGGCTGTGCTGCACAGCCGATGGACAGATATGTCTGTAGACATATCTGTCCATCGGCAGGTGCGTACGAGCGGCCTGCAGACCGCCCATACACACAGAGCGGCAGCTGCGAGGAGGGGGCGGGACACGCGCCCCTCCCGCCGGGACATGCCCCCTAGTCACCGGGACCCGCAGATGATGGCCGTTCAGTGTGTATGAACGACCATCATCTGCAGATATATCTGTCAGGTGTGTACCCACCTTACCACACAAGGAAATAAAATGTATGTGGGCACATCTGTAAATGTTGAACATTTCTGTCTCAGCTCATTACTGTACCTAACCTCTTTACAGATATAAACATACAATAGGCAGCAATTGTTCAATAATCCCTTCATTTATCCCCAAATCCGATCTGCAATTATAGTTCCAATGATTAGGTTCCTTTGCTGAAATCCATTGTGGCATTTAAATCCATTGTGGGCTCTCATTATCTTCAAGCATCCCGGAGCCACTGGCTGGCAGGAGGTGTGAGATGGAGATTTGTATAGCTTTATTCCTAATCAGCCCAGAGATAAGCCAACAGACGGAGTACCACTCTTGTGGATGGGAACCAGAGATCAAATAAAAGAGAGTTTCATCATAGATGTGGCTGGATTGTGAAGATTAGAGTACAAAGAAGAAATGTGAAGACCAGAGTTATTTTTACACTTCCACATGTCTGTGGTTCCAGAGCCGTAATTAGACATTTTGGTGTCTTGTGCCAGAAAGAAAATTTTTGCTCCCCTCCCCCCCTTATTTTTACAAACCAAGACATTAAGAGTGCACCGAAGATGATTGGGTAAAAAAAAGGGGTGTGGTCTTGTTTAAAAGGGGCAAGATTTCATGGCACGCCCCCACTTTCATCACTTGGGGGCATGCATGCCTTGCCCCCCTTAAAGGTATGCTATAGCAGAATTTAAAACACATTGTGCTGGGGACCACAGTGGGCTGTGCAACTGGGTTCCTGCACCCGACCAGTGTTTCTAATCTGAATTTGTGGACTTCCCTGTTCCTACCTGTTCCATCCTGGTTTTTCCTAATTTTGTGGATTAATAAAGGGCACTTAGATGGGGGGGAGAGGGTACTGATTACCGGGGCCTGGGACCGCCACTCCCCCTCCCATCCTAGTCCTGTCAGCGGCAGCAACACAGTGAGTAGAGGGAGACTGCTGCTGTCGCTGAGTGCAGTAATAGTCTTCTCTTCATGTACCCGATAGGAGGGGGAAGAGAGATGGCACTAATTGTGCCCCAACCAGATCGCCCTGTGGGTGACCCTGCAGATGAGGTTTTTTTTGTTCTTTTGATAAGAAGCGTGGCCACACCTCCTTACATTAGGTCACGCTCCCCTTGCCAGTACCTGGGCCCGGCAAGGCTCTCTGCAGCCCTGGACTTAATACATTATTATTTATTAAACAGGCACAAATAAAATGCTAAAAAAATATTCAAATATTCAAATTCTGTTAAATATTTATCTTCTAAACTCCTCACCAAGTGTGTGTGTGTTTATATATATGATTCTTGATAAAAGTCTTCAATGACTGAAACGTCGAATCAACCACACTGCTATGTTATGAGACTTCTTTTGGAGGTCCCATTAGTGCCGCTGTCTCTTTTCCTATATATATATATAGATATATATATATATACATATATATATATATTTAGAACCAGTTATTTATATAGCGCACACATATTCCGCAGCGCTTTACAGAGAATATCCTACCATTCACATCTGTCCCTGCCCCAGTGGAGCTAACAATCTATATTCCCTACCACATCCTCACGCACATACACACTATGGTCAATTTTGTGGGGAGTCAATTAACCTACCAGTATATTTTTGGAGTGTGGGAGGAAACCGGAGTACCCGGAGAAAACCCACGCAAGCCCATGACCTCAGTGCTGTGAGGCAGTAATGCTAACCATTACACCGTCTGTGCTGCCCACATACACTGTATATATATATATATAAAAATGTTAACTAAACAATCTGGAGACAATGGTTCTATGAGTTTAGGAAATAAATGAGACATAGTATTCTAATACATGGGTGAGATGGGGCCAGTGACTGAAAGCTGTTCCCAGGAATACAGTATATGTGTCCTCTAGACGTGGCGCTAGGGTCTGAGAGGCATATGGCAGGGAGTTTTGGTCCCCTCACCTTGGCACAGGCTTTGAGGGAGGTTCCAGCGTCCGCTTGCTCTTCAAATGCCTCAGGTAAGGGTGAAGCCAGCGCAGATACACTACACAGCACACTACACTATAATGCACACTACACAACACATGTCCATAGGCACACAAACAGCACTCCACTATCCCAGCCACCTCCTGGGAGGGGGTACACCTGGTCGGGTCACCAGCACAGCCACTATGGTACATAATACCATACCCCTCTCTGAGCATTGCACCCGTACAGCTTTGGTGTGCATAGGATGAGGACAGACTTACCCACAGGTCCTTGTACCAGCTCATGGCTCCAGCAGGCTGTATGAAAAGTAGGACAGCGGTGTCTGGGTGTGAGTGTCGAGGAAGGATGGATGGCCACGGCTCTGGCTGCTGAAGGCGGAGCTCTTTTGTTGCTTGTCTTGTGTGTGTACATTGGGGAGGAGGAAGGAGCAAGCAGGGAAAGGAGGAGAGCCACCAGGGAGAAGGGGTTGGGTCTGGGCAGAGAGGGGGCATACAGGCAGGGCCCTAGATAGCTGACCTCATTACTATTGGGGGCATAGCCTAATTGTGGGAAGAGTGGCCACGCCACCTTAGAAAAATAAAATACAAATAAAAATTGCTATTTGCAGTGCCGCGAAGCAAGGGGGCCACTGTGAGCCCCACAGTCCTGCGCAAATCCAGGGAGGAGTGTGATCAGTGTGATCGCTCCCTCTCGCAGGCAGAATAGAGGAGACTGCTGCTGCTACTGCTGCTGCTCAGCTGCAGCAGTCTTCCTGGTCTCACACTGCAGCCCAGCACACAGCAGCGTGTGCTAGGCTGCTGACAGGAAGAAGGGAGGGGGACCCTCTAACAACTCCAGGCCCAGGTAATTAGTATCCTGCTAGTCAAGTGCATGGACCATGGGGCAGAGTTTGTGCCGCCCACAGGGCCCTGTGCTCTGTGCTGTGGCACTGCTCAAAAACACCCCTAGTTACAACCCTGTGTGATTCTTGTGGTTGCGTAAGCCCAAGAAAAGTGGTGTGAAACGAAGGGGGATATAGGTGGTAGTCTGCCAAAAAAGACTTTGGACTATATCTTCCAATAAGGTCCGAAACAGCCAAGGCTTTAGAAATCAAATCTGAATAACATGTGAAGGTAATGACTAAGGGGCCTGTTTATTAACATTATTTTGACTAAAATAATGTGAAATTGGATGTTTTCACACCCTTTTCACATTATTTTCAGTATCACATACATTTTTTAAAAGGCAATTGGAGTAGTTTTCTTGAAAAACTACTCCAATCCCTTCAATTTACATATTTTAGTAAACAGATCGCATTTCCCATTCTTGTACTGGGAAATTCAATCTGTTTGGTAGTTACTAAAAATAAATTGTAAAAAAATATGTGGGAAAGCTCTGTGATACTAACGGCACCTGGAGATGGCGTTATCAGGGCTTTACCCCCAGTTCCCCGACTCCTGCTCCGCAGGCAGAGCAGAGCCGGGAGCCGGCCACAGTGATCAGATTACAGCACAAGCTGAGCACTGCAAAAAAAACCAACAATGGCTTACATACTGTAACCCCCGCTATTTACTGCCCCTAAATCCACCCACTGCTGCTGCCCGAATGTGCTAACCCCCCCACACACACACGCCTCCGCCGTTGAACCCCCAGTGGCTGCTGTCCCAGCCCCCCTTGCCCCTGATTCACACTTATCTGTGCCAGGACGGTGATCCGTGATCCTCTGACTGGCCAATCAGCTGATGACTGCTGTCAGCTGAGATGCAGTAAAGTTTCCTGCATCTCAGTTGACTGTAGCTTCAGCTGATCGGCCGGACAGAGAAGATCACTGCTTGGTCCCTGGTACAGGCAGAGGTGTAGCATGTGGCCAGGGCGCCCGGAGCACGAGCGTGCTATGATGCTCCCCCCCTCCCGAAAGAATGTGTGCTTTATAATATAACTGCTATTTATATATATACAGTCAGGTCCATAAATATTGGGACATTGACATCCCCAGGGCATCACACGAAAAAGGGAAAAAGGTGATAGTGAAGTATAAAGAAAAGATGTGTAAGTATAAATCAATAAGTGTTAATGAAATGAGAAAGAATTAAAATGACATAAATAATATACAAACAAAATATATATACAGTATATATAATTTTTTTTATATGTTTGCACATATACTATGTATATATATATATATATATATATATATATATATTGTGACACAGTTAGGTTAGGGGGTCCCTCTCCTGGGTAGAGGACTCCTTCCTTACACACACACACACACACACACACACAGCAGCAGGGAAGCAGCACACCAGTCTGGATGCAAGTACAAGCTGGTCGGCGCCATTCTTTATTGTACAATGTCAGAAATAACACAAAGAAAACATAAACGTAAATCCTAGCCCTGTCGGGGCACTAACTTCACAGGTAGTTCCCTCACTACCAGAACCTGGCAGGGCCTAATGCCCTCGCCAGCAACAAAGCACAGCACAGTACTCACAGATAGGTTTTCCAAGTGTCTCTGAGCAAACTCCCTGTCTGCTCTCCCAGGTGAGACAATCAGCCCTAAACACACTAGGCTTATATTGGCCACTCTCAGGTGGAAAACTAACAATCCTGTTACCAGGCTGCGAGAACCAAAACCTGGAGTGGCCATGGGTGGAGCCCTCCCTCTCCTCTCACCCACAACCCCCAGGTCCCAAACCAGCTTTTCAAAAAGCCGAAACTCAAGCCTGCTACACTGCAGACTTTCTCCTGGGGATTTTAAACACATAATGACAGGAATCTGGGACAAATGTACCTGCCACAGACCACTTTACCAGTGATCCTATCACATATCCCCCCCCTTTGTTTCGACCTATGGGGCGGAACAACTTAAGCCCCCAAACAATGAACGCGTGACAACGCGTCTGCTTTAGACAACAGGCCCCCTGGCCTGTGTTCCACCGAAAATTTAAACGTTTGTAACGCCCACTTTATGGCCAACGCCTCCTTCTCCACTGTGGCACCGTGTAGGCATCGAATTTTGAAACACTGTTCAACTTTCGGAAGTCATTGCAGAAACGCACACTCCCGTTGGGCTTTGGAATCAACACAATGGGACTTGACCATTCACTATGTGATACTTCAATAACCCCTAACTCTAGCATATTTTTAATTTCTTTCGACACCGATGCTCTTGGTGCTTCTGGTAACCTATAGGGCTTTAGATTAATTTTAACCCCTGGGTCAGTGATGATGTCATGTTTAACGACCAAGGTTTTCCCAGGTACGTCAGAGAACAGCACCCTATTTCTAACCAGAAACTCCTTGACCTCTCATTGTTGAATTGCCGACAGGGTTTTTGCCACTGTCACTTCGGGAACTAAGGGCCCTGGACTTACTGGAGGGGCTCGGACGGCCGACAGTACCGTTCTATCTTTCCAGGGCTTTAACAGATTTATATGGTATATCTGTTCCGGCTTTCTTTTCCCCGGCTGGTAAACTTTGTAATTGACCTGTCCCACTCTTTCTAAGATTTCAAAGGGCCCTTGCCATTTAGCCAAAAGTTTATTTTTCACAGTGGGAACCAACACTAACACTCTGTCCCCAGGAGCAAAGCTGCGTAACCGAGCATTGCGGTTGTATACCCTCTGCTGTGCCTGTTGAGCCTGTTTCAGGTGCTCTCTCACTATCGGCACCTCTATAATAGGCAATGGAACTAGTGGACCCTTAGAACGTGGCCTGGGAGCATGATACTGACACTCAGGGCAGGATAAATCCTGACACATTGCCATGTGGGGATAGGACAAAGGACTATCAGGGTCTACGGGTTTACCATCAACTACCTTTACATTCTCCCTGGCTTTTACCAAAGTAGGGTCTTTCAACTGCTCCACGGCAAAGACCTCTCTTCTGACCTCTAAATCAGGCAGACGATCAACTGGCCCAACAACACTTCCCACCTCAATGGGAGGCACATCAGTTGGCGGGCCACCGTCACGCTCCGCATTCTCTAGTTCGCCAATCATAGTAGAAAAAGGGAATAACTCTGACTCAGAAGAAACCTCCTCCTCCACTATATCGACAACCTTCTCAAGTGGACCGGGGTTGTTCACTTCTGGAACAAAACGGCTTTCCCACAATTTCCAGAAGTGAGCAAAGTCTCTCCCCAATATTGCATCGTACATCAGACCAGGCACCAAACCCACAGAAACTATAGCAGAGCCACATGGTGTCTCGATGTTCACCTCGGCAGTAACATAATATCGATTATCCCCATGTATGCAGGTCACATCAACAGTTTTCCCCTTATGCCTCAAGGGGTTCACCAGCTCAGCTTTTATAAGTGTCACCAAGCTACCAGAGTCTAACAGTGCCTCTACTCGGTTGCCATCTACAGTGAGTACACACATGTGCTTATCAGTCTCAGCCTGCTGGTCAGCCGTACAGGCTGTCTGTGCAAAGAAAGACCCCCTGCGGTAGACATGAGCAGTATCACATTGCATAGGTTCAGTTGTAAGTGAACAATTAGCGGAAATATGGCCGAAGTCACCACACCGGAAACACTGAATCATCTTAATGTCTAGTCGTTTACGGGGCAAGAACCTTCCTGGCCTGGCAGGCCTGTCTCCAGGTTCTACACCCTCAGTCTTAGGTACATCCCACCGCCCAGCACCCTTCTCCCCTGGAACAGTCTTACCAGTGTCTGTGGGAGTTCGCCGGTGCACCATCGGGGCTTGGTGGGGCATACTCCTCAGCTGCCACGTACCTCTCCACTAGCTCGACCAACTGGTCCGCGGTCTTAGGGTCTGCATGGCTCACCCACTTGCGCAGAGTCGCAGGTAACGATCGCAGGTACCGGTCCATCACGACCCTTTCCACGATCTGTGGTCCCGTCAGCGTCTCAGGCTGTAGCCATTTTGAGGACAGATGGACGAGGTCATGCATCTGTGAACGTGGAGGCTTGTCCATATGGAACTCCCAGCGGTGGACCCGTTAGGCACGAACAAAGGTGGTGACTCCCAAGCGAGTTAGGATCTCCTGTTTTAGTTTTTTATAGTCCTTGGCATCAGCCAGGCATAAGTCGAAATAGGCCTTTTGTGGCTCCCCAGACAAAAAAGGTGCCACCAGACTTGCCCACTGCTCCTGGGGCCAACTCTCCCTTTCGGCTGTTCTTTCAAATGCGGCGAGATAGGCCTCCACATCATCGCCCGAAGTCATCTTTTGGAGGAAGTGACTGGCTCGTACGGAGTGAGTGGTGGTGGGAGGACCAGTATTAACATCCCTGGGCCGGGCGACCAGGTGCTGTACCACCTCTCTTAAGGCCTGGCGGGTTTCCTCAATGGCGACCTGTTGAAGTCTGTTAGATTCCTGCTGAATTTTGTTTGTCTCCTACTGAGCTGCTGTAGCTTGAAGCAAGGCCTTAATAATGTCCTCCATTTTGTCCTGGGGTGTAGGTTGGAAGCTGAACCTTGCCTCTCTGAGCATTGGCTGACGCCTCCTCTATGGGACTCCAAGGACACAGTGTTATTTCCACACTCACAAATTGGGTGTCTGTCCCTTTAATTTTTAAACGGAAAGTTTTCCTCTTGCTGCAACTTCAGTGTGTGCGGGTGCCCGCATTCTCCACCATATTGTGACACAGTTAGGTTAGGGGGTCCCTCTCCTGGGTAGAGGACTCCTTCCTTACACACACACACACAGCAGCAGGGAAGCAGCACACCAGTCTGGATGCAAGTACAAGCTGGTCGGCGCCATTCTTTATTGTACAATGTCAGAAATAACACAAAGAAAACATAAACGTAAATCCTAGCCCTGTCGGGGCACTAACTTCACAGGTAGTTCCCTCACTACCAGAACCTGGCAGGGCCTAATGCCCTCACCAGCAACAAAGCACAGCACAGTACTCACAGATAGGTTTTCCAAGTGTCTCTGAGCAAACTCCCTGTCTGCTCTCCCAGGTGAGACAATCAGCCCTAAACACACTAGGCTTATATTGGCCACTCTCAGGTGGAAAACTAACAATCCTGTTACCAGGCTGCGAGAACCAAAACCTGGAGTGGCCGTGGGTGGAGCCCTCCCTCTCCTCTCACCCACAACCCCCAGGTCCCAAACCGGCTTTTCAAAAAGCCGAAACTCAAGCCTGCTACACTGCAGATTTTCTCCAGGGGATTTTAAACACATAAGGACAGGAATCTGGGACAAATGTATCTGCCACAGACCACTTTACCAGTGATCCTATCATAATATATATATATATATTGTGATAGGATCACTGGTAAAGTGGTCAGTGATAGATACGTTTGCCCTAGGTTTCTGACATATGTGTTTTAAAACCCCCAGGAGAAAGTTTGCAGTGAAGCAAGCTTGCGTTTCGGCTTTTTGAATAGCCGGTTTGGGACCTGGGGGTGTGGGTGTGAGGAGAGGGTGGGTTCCATCCACAACCCACTCCAGGTTTTGGTTTTGGCCTGTTAGCAGGTTCATTAGGGCTTGCACCTGAAACTGGTGGTGATAAGCTCTGTTCAGTTGTAGCTGTGTGTCTCATACCTGGGGGAGCAAGCAGACTGGCTGGCTCAGAGACACTTGGTGAAAACTAACTGTGAAATTCTGTGCATGCGCTGGTGTTGATGGTGGAGGCAATATGCCCCACTGTTTCTGTAGAGAGGGAACCGCTTGTCTAGTTAGCGCCCAGACGGGCTAGCGTTTATTTTATGTTTTGTTTTTCTTTTACTTTGCACAATAAAGACTGGCGCCGACCAGTTAGCACGAGACCCCAGACACTAGTGCACTATTTTCCAGCACCTGTGTGTGTGAAGAGGGAGTCCATCTACCCCAGGAGAGGGACCCCTAATCCAGTCCTGTTACAATATATATATAAATTATATACACACGTGTTCGTGTATATATATATATTTAAAATATACACATGTATACATATATATTATATATATATATATCAGTGGCGTAACTATAAATTTTGCTCCCCCCTGCCAAAAATATTTCTGACGCCCTCCCCCCCACCCCTCATTGCATTTTGGTAAAATAATTACAAGCCCATTTATACGCAATTTGGCTCCCAGTGCAAAAGTTAAAAATGTGCCCCACCCCCCTAGACAGTTTGCAGTATTTTTCCTCCTTGTAGTAATGCCCCTTACACTTTATACCACACACCGTAATGCCCCTTACACATTATTCTACACACCATAATGCCCATTACACATTATGCCGCACACTGTAATGCCTATTACCAAAGTGCCACTTACATATTTGCCCCCTGACACCATTTTATACCCAACAGTAAGGCTTCTAATTACTTTTAAATTACCTGCTCATTGTCAGGGGTCTTATACAGTGCCCCCGTAGTGGCCCCCCTATGCAGTGCCCCAGGTATTGGTCCCCCAATGCAGTGCCAATTATATAATTCCCCCAGTAGTAGTCCCACCAGTGCAGTGCCCCCAGTAGTAGTCCCACCAGTGCAGTACCCCCAGTAGTAGCCCCCCAGCAATGCCCCCAGTAGTAGTCCCCTCCCCCCAGCAATTCCCCCAGTAGTAGCCCCCCAGCAATGCCCCCAGGAACAGTCCCCCCCAGCAGTGCACCCAGTAGTAGTCCCCCCAGCAGTACCCCTAGTAGCAGTCCCACCCAGCAGTTCCCCCAATAGTAGTCCCACCCAGCAGTGCCCCCAGTAGTAATCCCCCCAGCAGTACCAGTAGTAGTAACCCCCCAGCAATGCCCCCCAGTAGTCCCCCCCAGCAGTACTAGTAGTAGTAACCCCCCCAGCAATGCCCCCAGTAGTCCCCCTAGCAGTACCAGTAGTAGTAATCCCCCCCAGCAATGCCCACAGTAGTCCCCCCCAGCAGTACCAGTAGTAGTAACCCCCCCAGCAATGCCCCCCAGTAGTAGTCCCCCCCAGCAGTACTAGTAGTAGTAACCCCCCCAGCAATGCCCCCAGTAGTAGTCCCCCCCAGCAGTACCAGTAGTAGTAACCCCCCCAGCAATGCCCCCTAGTAGTAGTCGCTCCCCCAGAATGTACCAGTAGTTAACCCCCCCCCAGCCAGCCGGACACACGCAAAAAAAAAGACCTCCACTTACCTTGATCCCCACTCCGGCATCAGCTCCTCCGTCTGGCGTCCTCCCGGGCCGGCCCACTCTGCATGATGGGAGAGCTGCTCTTCCATCAGCCACTGCGGGAGCCAGAAGATGCCCAGCTCCGGCAGTGGGCGCAGCAGCCGATGAGAGTCTGTTTGACTCTCATCGGCTGCTAAAACAAACACACAGCAGCCGGCGTCGGCAGCTGTGTGTTTGTTATACTAATAGTGTAGTGCAGACGGCACTTATGTACTGTCCGCACTAGCGTCGTGCCTGGGTGACTAACAGATGCTAGAGGTCCAGTAGGACCTCTGGCATCTGTCTCCTCCGAGGCGGCGGACATTTTTGGAGGGCCTTTTTCTGCAGATTTCATGCGGATAGCTAGTCCGCATGGAATCTGCAGCCACAGTGCCCCACAAGCCCCCGCGCCCCCAAGCCACCGCTGGGTCTGCGGGGGCTGTAGTTACGCCACTGATATATATATATATATATACATATATATATAGTGTTCTCCCTAGCTCCGGCGGCAGGCAGGGCGCCGGCGCTAGGGAGGGCAACCTTGTGCGTGCGCCTTTGGCGCGCCCGTGCCTGAAAAGGGGGTGTGGTCATGAAAAAGGGGCGTGTCTATAAGACGGCTCCCCTTTTCGTCTTACTTGGGGGCATGCCCGGCACTTACGGACACGCCGGGCAGCCCCCAAGCGCTGCAGAAAGGAAGAATAGATGCCGGGCGCATCCAGAAGGAGGGCAGGGCGCCGCGCCCCGCTAAAACAGCCTAGCGGGAACGCTATATATATATATATATATATATAAACACCGTCCCCCCAAAGCAAGAGTCTAAATCCGCCCCTGCCTTTGGCAACTAAGGCGCCTGGAGCTTGCACTCCGGTGGAACCACCCTCCCTACGTCCCTAGGTACAGGTAAGTGCAAACCAGGAGTAGCAGCCACAAGGGTAGAGGAGGGGAGGGGAGTCAGAGGCGGCGGGCAGAAGCGGGAGGGGTTGGTTTGAGATTTCAGAGGTGGTACATTTGGGGTGGGCTACAAGCAGTGGACATATGCCAAGGGGGATGAGGGAGCAGCAGCGGCAGTGGTGACAGGAGGCGCATGCACGGACACCTATTCACTGTATTTTTCACAATAAATACAGTGATAAGTGTACGAAGGGGATTCGCAGAGACAGAGCTTTATTGCAAGCTCTGTCCCTGCAGGGGATTTTTCATAAATCCCTGTGATATTTCCTAAATTCGGAATGCAAATTTAGGTGAAAATATCACACTACCTTCTGCATTTCAAATGCGGATTGTAGTAAATAGAGCCCTATATAAGAACTATTGACCTTTCACACTTACCCCTTTAGACACCCCCACTCAGTTCTATCTGTAGCTTCAATAATTAGAAATATTGGATAAAGCAAATAATTAATCTAATGTGACGCTACTGAATGAGAGTAACCTAGTACAAATAAGTGCACATTCAAAAGAATAACAAAAATATCAAAACCAATCATTTCTCCATTTCTCAATTCTAATCATGTTATATAAATGTGGCAGGTAGGGCCCAGAGCTTATGTAATATACAGCCATCTCCAGCTGCTGCCTGCATGCATTGTGATGTCACAATGCAGGTCACAGAAGTATGTAAAGGATGCCAAGCTGCTGGCAGCCATTTTGTGGTGACATTTTGTCCTACATTGATACTATCTAAGTAGTTGCTGCTTTTTTAAGCAACTTTGGAAGAAAACCAAGAAGGACTTTTGTCTACATCTTCCAATAACGTTCTAAACAACAATAGCTTCCGAAATCAAATCTGAATAACATCTTGAGGTAAGAACTATATAACAACTATTGGCCTGTCACCCTTAACCTTTTAGACACCTCCCTCCGTTTTATCTGCAGCTTCTATATTTAGAATCAATGGATACAGCAAATAATTAATCTAATGTGACGCTACATGATTTAAGATGGGTACACACTTGTCCAATCCTCCAGGGTTTAACTCTAGAACAGACTCTTGACACAATCGTACTGGAGATTTAGTTACAGATATAACACCCAATATATGCCTACACACCTGTCCAATTTTGCAGTAGATCTCAGATATATATGTTTGCCAAAACAATCTGCTAAAAGGATTGTGTCACTATATACACTCTTCCAATTTTTGGCAGATCACCTGCCACTCACAGGGATGAAATGGAGGGATGCATTGGGTGAAAAATTTATAAAACAGGGATGAATCGGGAGACAATACCAAGTTAGTTCTCTCTGACTATGAAATCCTTTGCTCTCCATTGATAACATTAAATCAAAGTAAAATAAATAGATATAAAAGGTGGAGGGGTAAAGAAAAACTGGCCAAAAATTTAAAAATACATAGGAGAAAAGATTACAGAGGTATAGACACAAATACATAAACATATTAGGGGAATGAGGGGGATAGGGAGAGTATCAGGCCCAAAACAGGAATAACTATATAGGGATGGTAGGCAGATAGGACCAAGCCACAATAAAAATAAATATAAGGCATAATGGAGTAAGGAAACAAAAAAAACAGTCAACAACAGCGCTGTGTACCACCTATAGTCTACATTAAAAATAAAATAGTAAAAATGAAAAATAGAATGCAATACAAAAATTGTGCCAGAAATAAAAAATATTAATGTTAAATAATAAATCATGAAAGATACTTGAATAAAAATACAAATGTAATAATATGAAGCAGACATCATTAGCCAATGTAACAAATGTACATATACATATCAAAAAATGTGTCTAAAAACACTAAACATCAAAAAATAGCCAATAAACACTGAAATAAATTATAATTAGTGACATAAATCTGGATCACCATATACACCTAATGTAGCAGCTATGGTTATAGGTGCTAAATGTATGGGCAGAGATTGTTATGGATCCATGCATACAAGCCTGAAATCTGTTAAAAGTTCCACAATAGAACGTAAGGTGACTTTCAAAGAAATTGTCTTATCCGGGTAGATTATATAACAAATTTAAAGCAGAATTCTCAGACTGTGTCCTGCTGAACACTGATGACCACTGTCCAGAAATGTGTTTTTAGGAATTTAGAACAATTTTCCACTAGCAATTTCAGTGCAGGTTTATGGAGTTAATGTCCCACAGTGAGTGTAATGTGTGCAATGTGTCCTCACTCACCAACGCACCTCATGCTCCATCTGTTTCAGAGCCAGGTCTGCGATTCATACCTCATAATAGAGACAACGTAACAGTCTGCAAACTCCGTCCGTCTCGTAACAATAGGACATGCACTTTTCTTGTGCTGATATGCGGTAGATGCCGCACTATTGCTCAGTCGCCAGATTATAGCGGGGCGGTCTGTCAGCTCCGTCCTTCTCGTGGCAAAGGAACATGCACTTTCTTCGTGCTAGACTGCGGTTGGTGACGCACTAATGCTCAGCCACCAAATTGCGTCCTCTGTGCTGCCGTCTACGCTATTTTACGGTGATGGACTGGCAGGTCTGTGTTGTTCTGTGAATCAAGCGAGGAGCAATCTCTACACAGTACTGCGGCAGATGACGCAATGGACAAACTTTTGGATGGTGTCTGCTGTGCTGCTGCCTGTGGTGTCTCGCAGCAGCGTGTTGGCAGATAGAGATGTCTCTGTGGGTCAGGCTCTGTCCAGCCCTGCTCCGTGCAGTTAGCCAAACGGCAGACTTTGTCTCATCCACTGTGTGCGCACTTGTAGAGGTAAGTGTCGCAAGACCAGGACCTGTGGTGGTGATCAAAAAAAAGGCACTAGTTAGAGTCCATGACTAGTTTTTTCCCAAATGGGATTTCCCTCTGAGGAAATCCCATTTGGGAAGAAACTAGTCAGGGACTTTTAACAAGTGCCTTTTTTTTGATCACCACCACAAGTCCTGATCTTGCGACACTTACCTATACAAGGGCGCACGCAGCGGATGAGTCAAATGTGTGTATGGGGGGGCAAAGAAAACCGTGGCCTAAAATAAAGGGGTGCAGCCTTGCGGAGGATCCTGATGACTTCACTGCGGGGTCAGCCCAGCATCGCCCGAGATGCTTTGCTGCTCCTGGAGACTGGGCTGCCAGCACTGTCGGCTCCTCTCCTTGACAGGAGTCAGGTCAGGTGCTGCAGGAGAATGACACACTGCAGCACCAGGCTCTTGTCACTGCAGAGGAGCCGGCATTTTGGTGTCACCTTCTCCGAGGGTGACACCCTTGATAAAAAAAAATTGTCTCCATAGTTCATAAACTATCCCTAAAAGTATATTTGTCCCAAAAAAATCCCGACGCCAGTATTCCGACAGGACGCCGGACCGATCGTCCAACGCTGAGGGTAAGTATCCACGTAGCCGGGTATGGGGGGGGTTAGGTTTAGGCATCCCCCCGGTGAGGGTTTGGGTTAGGCCAGAGCAAGGGAGGTTTCGGTTTAGGCACTAAAGGGGGAGGATAGGGTTAGGCACCCCTCCGGGAGGGTAATTTTAGGGTGCAGGGAGGGGGGTTAGGTTTAGGCACCAATGGGGAGAGGTTAGGGTTAGGCACTAAGGGGCGGTAGGGGGGGGGGGGTTAGGAATAGTAAACTTACCTCCACTGCTGGGATCTCCTCCATCGGGCTGCTGGCGTCGGGATTTGAACTACCGGGCTCACGTCTGGTGGTCAAACATACTGATTCCACTCAGAGAGTATCTATGTAGGACAAAATGTCACTGCCAGCTGCTTGGTATTCTTTACATCCTTTATATACTTCTGTGACCTGAATTGTGATCTCACAGTGCATGCAGGCAGCAGCTGGAGATGGCTGTAGCTTACATAGGGCTCTATTTACTACTATCCGCATTGGTAATGCAGATTGAAGTGTGATATTACCGACTGAATTCGCATTGCGAATTCAGGCAATATCACAGGGATTTACTACAAATTGCGAGAAAGCTCTGTCCTTGCGAATCCCCTCCGCACACTAGTCACGGTATTTTTGCAAACAAATACAGTGACAAGTGCCCCGTGCATGCGCTGACCGGCCGTCGCTGCTACCCCCCTGGCGCTAAGCCACACCTCCATCACCAAGCCCCGTCCCTGCGGACCCCCCTCCCCACCCCGCGATCCCCCTCTCCCTTAATTACACTTACCTACATGATCCGGGCTCCGGTCAGCTGACATCCCATACTGCTCTGGGACCGGGCTGCAGTGCAGCATGGGAGACCAGCTCACCGGACCCCCGAACTCCGGTTCCCGGAGTCAGGTAAGTTTGTTCTTTCTTAACTTTTTTTTACAGTGAATCAGCGTGTGGTCTGTTTAGACCACACAGCTGATTACTGGGGCCGCCTCAAGGCTCTGCTCTCCCCATCAGAGCGGAGCATGAGTCCGGTAACCGGGGAGACCCTGGATAACACCACCTCCAGGTGGCGTTATTATCACAGGGCTTTCCCCGATATTTATTCACATTTTATTTTTAGTAACTTTGGTCAGATCACATTTCCCATTACAATTATGGGAAATGCGATCTGTTTACTAAAGATAAGTGATACTTAGGGGTTGGAGTAGAATTTTACGAATTCTACTCCAATTGCCCTGTGGTAACTTTATGTGACACTAAAATAATGTGAAAACATCCTTTTTCACTTTATTTTAGTAAAAATAATGTTAATAAATAGAGCCCATAAGCTCTAGGCCCTAACTGACACATATATATAACATGATCGGAAATAATAAAATTGAGAAATTATTGGTTTTGGTCTTTTCTTCTTCCTTTGAATGTGCACTTATTTATAGGTATTACTCATTCATTGTAATATATTTAGAATGGATTGGTTATTTTTTTATAGCATAATATATATTTATATACTGTAAGAACCCCCCACACACTTTTCTTTCTAACCTTGCAAACCCAGCTCATCTGTATGCATAACATTGTGTATGGGGGAAGTATTTGTGTTTCTTATGGTGGAGGTATTTGTATTTCTATGTTTGTATATTTTATATTTGCCTTTTAAAGTAATTAAAAAATAATTGGGAAAAACATTTGCAGATTTTTAAGAAGTCATCAAATCCATCTATTGTACTGCAGTTTGCAAATGTGCAATTAAGGTCAGGCTTGCCTACCCTCCCGATTTGGTCGGGAGCCTCCCGAATATCGGGTGCCGCTCCCGACCCCCCTCCCGGCTGCCGCCTGCCCCCCCCACTATCTCATAGAAACCCCGCAGCGGGGGGAGGCCAGTGACACGATTTGCGCTGAATCGCGTCATCCTGGCCCCGCCCCCTGCTTCACAATGCCAATATTGTCGGCATTGTAAAGAGGGGGCGGAGCCACAATGATGCAATCGTGTGGCTCTGTCCCCAGCTCCTCCCCCAATGTCTGCCAGCAGTGCAGGCTACAACAACGCACTGCACCTGGGTCACTTAGCGCTGCCATAGACACCTATGGCAGCACTAAATGTCCCAGGTATTACTAAGAGGAGAGGGCACTTACCGTCTGGTGTCTTCTCCAACGCTGACATCGCCTCCTGTAGCTGCCGGTATCTGCTTCTCCTCATTGGAGAAGCAGGAAGTCCTTGTTGTCATTGAAAGTTTGTTATAAAGTTTTAAGAATAAAAAAAGTCACTGCTGCAGCTGCTGGCCAGGAGATGGTGAGTCACACACAGGCTGTCAGGGGAAAGGGGTCCCAGCTGCTACCGCAGAGGGGGGTGACTTAGCGGTCACTCTCCTTGGCGGGTCTATTTGTAGTAACAGCTGCGGCAGCCATATCCTGCTACACAGCACTAGCAGGCGAAGCAGGAGTGGCATTAACTCCACGGTATGTGGAGTGTTAGTAAATAGGCCCCTATACCTCTCTACTCTTTTCTCCTATGTCATTTTACATTTGGGCCGAGTTTTCTTTCCCCCCCCCCCCCCCATCCACTTTTTATATATATTTTCTTTACTTTGATTCAATGTTATCAATGGAGAGCAAAGAAGTTAGATTTCAGGGAGAATTTTCTCCCAATTCATCCACATGTTATCAATTTTTTTCACCCAATTCATTCCTGTGAATGGCAGCTGGGCTGCCAAAAGTTTGAAGAGTGTATATGATGGCACAATCTTTTAAGGGGAGTGTTTTAGCAAATGTATATCTGAGATGTACTGCAAAATTGAACAGGTGTATAGGCATATATTGGGTGTGACCAGATCTCCAGTAGGATTGTATCAAGAGTCTGTTCTAGATTTAGGAGGGAGAAGTCTAAAGGGGTTAAGCCGCATATCCACTTGCAGATAGTAGAACGACAGTACGATTACAACATCATAATCATACAGTCATTTCTCATTCCCTGTAGTGCCTACACCGAACGATGTCGTTCAGTGCAGGCACCCACCCTCATGTCTGAACATGGCCAATCTGTCATTATCAGCAGATTGACCAGCATGTTCAGACGATGATTGATGTCGGAAACAACCAGCGGGAGTGAACATCAGTGGTCTTTTCTGACATTAAACTGCCTGATTTATGCACGATTACTCAGCGATTGAAAGATTACGATGTCATAATCGTTCAATCAATCATTTATACTGTGTACTGCAAGTGGATACGCGGCTTAAGAGTGACAGGCCAATATTTGTTATATACAGGGCTGGATTAAGAGCCACATGGGCCTGGGGCTGAAAATGTTCAAGGGCTACATAAAACTAGAAAAAAATATCTTTATGGCTGACTGGCCATCTAGGCATGCTGATGATGGGCATATTTTTATGTGGAGGCCTGGAGCTGTAGCTCCATCTGCCTTATTGTTAATAATGGACGTGGGTGGTACACCTGTCTGGGGCTCAGCAAGATGGCAGGGGGGGGGGCTGTGGCACCCATGATTGCAACTGAGTCTGATTCTATGAATCAGGATCAGTTCACCATAGGGAGCATAGCAACCTGCAGCAGGGCCAGATTATGATGAAGGTACAGCACTGTAGGAGCGCTGGACCCCAATTTAGGACCCCACTGTATACGCTTTCCTTCTTAAGCTCTTTACCATTCCTGCCTCTACCACTTCCCCATATCTGTGGCTCTGCCCCTTCCCTCATATCTATGGCTATGTCACCACATCTGTGGCTCTGCCCTTTGCCATCTTTCTTCTGCCTCCTCCCTATATCTATGTTGTCTCCTCCCCATTTCTGGCTCAGTCCCCTTTACCCATATGTTCCTCTCCCAATTTTTTTTACCCATGTGTTGACCCCTATCCCAATGGCTGCCGATCAGAAGCGGCATGGCTGAATGGAGGACCAACTGTGTTCAACTCAACATAATTGAACCTAAGTAGGCACAGTTTTTGATTATGAAAACATTAGAGCTTTTTCTCACTTTTAAGCCTGCTGTTCTGTTCGGGTCTATTTCACCCGAAACAAAATCAGTTCGTTATTTATGTAATTATGACTTCCATATTTTATGATTTTTATTTTTTTTGCCAAATAGTTGTTATAATCCAAAAAAAAAACATTTTTTTTCCCCAAGTTATGAGTAGTTAGTACTAATGTACTGTTCGGGTCAATATGACCCGATTTGAATATTATAATAGTGAGTGACTGTAAATGTTTCAAAAAACACATTGTACTTCAACAATCAAAATTCTGAAAATTATGAATACTGTGTCAGTTCATTGGTTTACATTTAGATCATGTCATCTTTTCACCTTTTTGTATCAAGTGCATTAAAAAATGCTATATTCTTCTTAACCTTTAACTACTTGCCTGGTGTGGTCGCATCATTTGCAACCATGCCAGGCTGTGCATTACCTGACATAGGGCCTGATTCACTATGGATCGCTTTTCTGCTTATATGCACGCAACGCAGTTGCTAATATCAGTGATGATATGTAAATGTTTGTATTCGCATTGCTATCGCAGCCTGACATAAAGACGCCCACTTCCCCTTACTCACATCCTCATACTTGGCCAACATAGCAAAACAATCGGTAATATCGGACCAATATGCACAGTTAATGCAGGTCAGACTTCACTCAGGAATTGCGCACACTATGAGACCTCAGGAGGCATCTGGTATCGCAGTGGCTAATTTATATACACCCATGCAATGGCTTTGAAACGCAGTGGCACTCCTGCGTTCACACGACCACCCCCCTGTCACCACCCACAAACGGCACTTCCTGTCAATCACTCTGCCATGGGTCTGCGTAGCCTCTGCGATCGCAGTCCCAATCGCAGCATCTGGTTCACATAAGCGCACTGCGATGCGTATGCAGTGCAAATTAATTGGCCGATTGCATGCTTATAAGCAACTGCATTCCTTGCAGAATTGGGCCCATATTCGCAAAAAATGAACCAGACAGAAACATGCACTGGGGGCTGCCAGAAGAATATCTTCCAGCAGCCCCAATGGCAGAGAGACCTCCCATCCCCTCTGCCTCCTTTAGCTCTCCCCCAGTGTCTGCTGTGCTGCCAATCACTGATGATTGGGCAGCAGAGCAAGACCCCCACCCTAAGGCTGCAGAGAGAAGCAGCCACCAGGAAAATCCAGCAGCTGGCGGCTGCTCAGAGAAGCAGGTGATGGGAAACTGCAAAATCGCAATCTTGCGATGGTCTGTTCATTGTTGGTCCAATATATCAATGACCGATATGTGAAAAAATTGATATTTATGTGTTTAAAAAAATTTTTTTTTTTTTTTTTTTTTAGTAAAATTGTGTTGGATAAGTTATACATAGATCTTGACCTGATTCAATCATTAAAAATATGAGAATTTCTGAAGTGTTTTTTGTAAAAACATTAGCCAGTTAAGCGGTTAAAGGTTTCGAAGTGGGAGTTAGCGTCAGGCACCCCCGGGGGGAGGTTAGGGTTAGGCACCCCCCCCCCCCGGGAGGGTTAGATTTAGGGTACGGGGAGGAGGGGGTTAGGTTTAGGCACCTCTGGGGGAGGTTAGCCTTAGGCAGTAGGGGGAGAGTTAGGGTTAGGCACCACTAAGGGAGAGTTAGGGTTAGGGGGAGGAGAGGGGTAGGGATAGGGTTAATACTTACCCTGTTGGGATCGCCGGGCTTAGGTCTGGCGGTATAACATACCGATTCCAAAAATTGCTGCCCACAGTGTACCTAAAGGCTGTGGCACTCTCTGTGGACATATTGTTTATGCCCAAACAGTAATGCCCCCATAACATTATGCCAAAAAAATAATGCCCCATAACATTATGCCCAAACAGTAATGTCTCCAGAACATTTTGCCAAAACAGTAGTGACCACACCCCGTCAACTCAGCTCTCCCTAGGGAGACTGCTTCCGATCTGAGTGCTGCTTGCTGCCCCGCCTCCTACGCGCGCCGCCGGTCTCATGACCATGCCAATAGCGCCTCGTCCTCAGCTTCTGGTGCCAGTGTGAACCTCCATCATCTGAGTACAGTACTGCCGGGCAGCCTTGCAGCCAGGCCACAGAAGGTGCCTGGACTCCGGCCTTCCTCTGAGATTTCCCCTGCTACCGGCCTTCCTCTGAGATTTCCCCTGCCACAGCTGTGTCATAACGTCATTCCACAATGACTGAGCAACATAGTGCAGTGCCGCTCAGGAGGTAGTGCTGTCGGGCGTTCCTACGGACATCCAGAATGGCCTATCTGGCCATCGGCCCTTCTGGCATTTGCCAGAATTGCCAGATGGCCAGTCCTGCCCTACTTGTGGTTATTGCTATTGGCATGTATTTTGGTGGGAGCCTCTGTACTTCATCCTGTCCTTATGGACGCTGGAGAGTATAGATGAGGAGAGATGCCACGCATACACAGTAGCGTATGTTAGAGGCTGGTCCTAGTGACTGCTGGCTCAGTTCCACCTATAGTATGCTGGAGTGAGGCAACGCAGGAGTGCACTCCTTCTAAAATATTGAACTTGCATACCTCTAAACATTGTTGTGTCCTGTCAAAAAGGTTGCATAGTCCTGCTTAATTTGGGTCAGTATCATGTCCCTCAGAAATGTGTCTAGCACTTCTGTAGTTCTAGATTGCCCCAAACCTCCCTTTCCTAAAAAAAAATCCTGCATTGCCACATCCTGAACAGCAGTGCAGTCCCCAAAAAGCCAGGATTGTCCTGTCTAAGGGCTTGATTCAGATCCACACGCAATGCTGATATTTATGTAGTTTTAGCATTTGTTAGCCAGTGAATATATGAAAGCCGTACTGTGCTGATAACCGCCGGATCTGCATTCAATGTTTCCTGTGTTTCCACTTTTGAGCATGAGTGGTGGATGTGAGATGCTTTCAGTGGGCGTCTCTTAGCACTGGACAGTGAAAATACATAAATCTGTAGACATTGTTACCCTTATATGGGGCGGGATGCATCCCGCAACTCATTGCATGCATGTCGACGTTAATAACGCAGGTATGTATGAAGAAAATCTCAAAGGACATCTCTCCCGAGACAAGAGCCGTCTTTTGTGAGAGAGGGAATTTCAGGTTCATGACCCAGAAGTGCTTCTGCGCATGCTCAGAACGACGCACGCTCCGCCGGGGTGCTAGGAGGGATCTTATTGGATCTCTCTCACAGCATTTTGCTGAAAGAAGCCCATAGGCTACTAGATGGCGCTACCCATTGGGGCCAAGCTACGGAAAGCTTTGCTTACCAAAACTTGATGCATATCAAAAATTCGGTCAAACCCCCAAAAACTGCATTTTTGGGGCTTTGACCGCATTATTGATGATAGTGCATCCCGCCCCTAGTGTTTGTAATCAAAGGTATTTGTGAAACATAGTGAATTAAGGAGTATAAATTAATGCTTAAACGTACAGCATAATAAACATTTTGCTGAGAACACCCATTAATTTGTTTTGAGATATTATATGCTGTAGTAGTTTATTCCATGTGCCTAATACAAAGATACAGTTTCCCTTGCTATGTTTACCTGTATCAATAGAGGTGTAGAGAATAATGCTGGCAGAGGAGTAGTCACATAAGAAGCATGGCCGTGAGGCTGGCTCTATGGCTGCAGTGCCCTTTTTACATGTGAGGAGGTAGAGAGCCAGTGTGACAGTGGGCAGTGCTGGGGGGAAAGGTGGAGGGTGCCTGGAGCACGAAAATTGCAGGGTGAAGGAGAGGCCATTGTAAGACGGTGAGCCACGCATTCGAGAAGGCGCATGATAGAGGTCGCACCTCCATGGAGAGCCGATGGATCCTGGTGCCCTGCGGCTTTTGGCCAGAAGTAAACAGAGGCAGCAGTGAGCACGCAACTAACAGATGGCGCTGGCGGGGGCACTGTGATTGTGCCCCCCAGCCACAATACAATAGTGTAAAATCGCGTAATATGTAGACAACAATTCAGGAATTTATAGTGATTAAAATCACAGAAGAGTTGATGGAAGGAGTGCTAGTACCTGGCAGAAGGAGTCTTTACCTTCAAGTTACTTTCTAAACACAAAGTGGGAGGGGACTGGACTGCACACCCTAATTTATTTTAAACATAATTACAGGTGCTGCCATGCTGAGAAGTGTAGTTCCATGCAGGAAAAAGAAAATGCACACTCTAAGCACTAAGAAGAATACTGATAGTCAAACAATTAATACAAACTCTACAATCAACCTGGATTATAAATGAGGTTGTTAGCACGTTTGGCCACAAATGGGTGCCTATCCACCATGTCCAGGTGGGTACTTAACATCACTAATACTGACACATTAAGTCAATTTATCCAGGACTTATTACCTATAAGAGTGCACATTCTAATATGTAGACAGTAATGCAAGAACCTGTACTGATTAAAACCACTTAAGGACAGATAGGAGGGGTGATAGTACCTGGTTATAGGGGTCTCTATATACACAGATACAGAGGAAGGATGGTGGGGGGATATTGGGGGTTGAATTAGTTGTTTTTACTATCAGTATTCTAAGGATTAATTGAAGTTTGAAAATAGTTATGGTGGTTTTATATATCCTATGTGATACATTCAAAACTACACTAATAGTAATTGTCAGAACAAGAATAATTAGACTTGGATCAGCCACAGAGGGTTAATGCTGGCAGTGTCAAGGAGCAGAGTCACCCCGGTCTTCACCAAAAAACCCCACAAAGAGCTACGGGCATCACTGGTGGGTGCCCATAGCTCGCGGCCCTCTAGCTGCCCCCAACTTGTGACTATCTGTGAGAATGAACTCACAATCAGGGATGGATTAGGCCTTCATGGGGCCCTAAGCACTTGGTACAGGGGGAGTCCGGTCTCACTCCTCCGGCCCTTTCCTTCGTCAGTGCCGCCCCCACTCATCGTCTGACCTGCCCCACTCGTCATCCGGCAGCAGGGAAGAGAGGGGGAGGCACATCACCAGTGACCAGCAGATTTCCCTGACAATAGCCAAGAATGCCATCTCTTAGCTGGCAAGCGCTGACCAATAGGAGAGCGGGTACGTGGCTGCCGCAGCTCGGGTTTGGGTGAAAGTGCACCCATAACCCAGTGGCTGCTACAGAATGTGTAGTGGTCAGAACAGAAGTGAGGCCAACGCAGAGCAAAACTAAGAGTGGGGCATGGTGCCCACAGGACTGAAGAGTACGCTCCTGCCGCGGGGGGGGGGGGGGGGATTTGTGAGAGGTGCACCAAGAAATGGCTAAAAATCTGCATTCAATAAAAGGCGTGCTTTTAAAGTGGCATTTTGTTGACCTTTAACATGAATCTTTACCCCCTCAGTGGATTTTTCCGCCTCTAGCGTGACTAGTTTTGTGGAAACATCTTAGGACAGGTGACGTACTGTCAAGATGCAAAGGTGAAAAACCCATATTATATCCTCTGCTTCTTTGAATAAGGCAGTGGTTCCCAAACTTTTTTGAATCACGGCACCCTAGAGTATCAGCATTGTCTCCGCGGCACCCCTAAGCCAAAATTGATAAATTAAGATAAAAATTAGTAAAGTGAAGTAAATTGTGCTGACCTGTCATTCTTAGGGTCAGTTATGTGGTGGTGTACAGTTTGCACTTCTGTTTGTCCACATATTTACATTACATTGACCGTAAATAATATGATTTGGTGCTGGACCACTAACCTGAGGCACCTCTGCAAGACAGTTTGGGAACCACTGGATTAAGGTCTTAGAACAGTAACATCATGATAAATTTTAAGGCATTGTGCTGCCACCCAGTGGCCATTTGAAACTAAATTCTAAAAATAATAAATGCTCTCACATGTTATTTATGTCTCCTATTATAAGAAACAATGTGCAGAGAGGCTGATGAACACAATGAAATATGGATTTTGGTTGACTACAGTACATGGACTTTTGAAATATGGGTGAGGGAATTGTCCCCCTGATTTTGCTACTATCAGCCTAGGCTTTGTGTTGATACACACTTTCTTTAAAGAAAATCATTTATTTATTTGTTTTAAAAAAACAGTGGAATAGGACAAGCCACCTGTGATGTTTTAAACTGGCCGCCAGTCCCTGCCAGGGCCAGATTAACAATGGGGCGGATGGAGCTATAGCTCCAGGCCTCCACATAAAAATAGGCCCATCAACATGACAGCATGATTACCAGCTGCATTTATTTAAATAGTTTTACTAGTCCCCCCCGCCCCACAAAAAAAAAATTATGCAATATTTCTAATTCTTTGTAGATAGTGTTCATAGTGTAGGGGGTGTACACACTAAGGTGACTCTGAACACACTCACACGCCACCGATCACAGCTCTTCCTATTCTCAGTATAGGTCTTTGAACATTTTCAGCTCCAGGCCCATGTGGGCCTTAATCCGGCCCTGGTCCCTGCAGCTTCTCAGCCTCCAAATCACCCTTACATTGGCCATGTTTTTATTTTGAAAAAATTGCACCCTACATTGGTTCATACATCCGGTGATTTGAAGGTCAGATTCACCTGAAAAGTGGCACAATTTGCGGTGATGTACAGTATAAGAAAACCTGTGTCTTTCCTCTCTTTTCCTTCTTCTCAATGAATGTAGATTATATGAAGGACAAGATATGAGATATTCCTAGGTGAAGAAAAAAAAAATATTTAAATTCATTTTCAGAAAAAGGCAATTCAGTGTACTGTACACAATGGACCTGATTCAGACCCGCTCGCTAAGGCGACAGATAGTGCCGTTTGTGGGTGGTAACAGGGGAAGGTGCTTGTAAACGGGGGAGTGGATGTGCCAAAACGGCGTTTAAAGGGTGTGCATAATTATAAGATAGCGTCATTGTACACATCACCTGCATGTATTCAGCCAGCGCTGATCGCTGTGCTTGCGGCAGGCTAAGGCAACCCCAAGGGCTGCGAGCACCTCCGATGGCTCATGATGGTCCTGATTAATCCTTAATTTCCGGAGATGACGTGTGTTGCGAGTGGCATGAATACCCCTTAATTGCTAGAGAGAAATAATCGCTGTCCAGACAATAATTGTGGTTCCAAAGCACAAAAATTCTTATTGCAATAAAAAAAGAAAGGTACACGCTTTGATCTAGCACAATTAGCGCAAAGACAATTAAATACAGAATATACGATACAGCCCAATACATACGCATGCGCACCGGTCCCAGCAAACAGTCATCAGTCCAGAAGCCTGTGGTCATCCAAAGAGAATGGCTACTGACTGGGACTGGGACACAGGCTATATACCCTAACAGATCATGATAACAACAATGTAGACAGACAAACTTAATTCCATTGGTTCTTGCTCTTGGTCTTTGTAGTACGCTATAGTTCATAGGACAGTACACTAGGGGTATGTCCCAATTCTCCACAGTCTCTTGAAATTACATTGTCTTTCTTTAATTGGTTTAAGACACTACATACAGAGTATACATTCTAACCAATAATTTCCTATGATCCATAACCATCAAACGCAAGATGCGACTCCCTCGTTGATAGACTCAAATATCTGGAAATAAACAGTGTGTCAGTATAGTACAAACATGCCATGTCTACCATGTTGTATACCTTAAATATCATATACATACATTTCACAACATAATTATATGCTACTAAAACCTCTAATATTACGTTTAATGTAAAGGAACCTTTTATGAGTGAGTGTATAGTTATGATTATATGTAAGTATGCGTTGTGCATCTACACGCAGCGTAAAAGGTGCCCTGTGTGCAGGGGTTGTGTACAGCGCAAACATGCCGCTGTGTGTGTGTTTATATTTACAATAGCAACTGTGTATATGTGTGCACGCATTGTGGATACACATGCGATTGTTTAAGTGTATGTATATATATATATATATGTATGTGTGCAAATGTGTATCAGTGTCATATACATATATTAATATATATATATATATATATATATATATATATACCTTTATTCAGTAACTGGTATTACTTCTGTCTGAACTAAGGGCCTGATTCAGAGCCGGACGCTCTGACCAGAGCACTCGCTCTGAATCAGTGCCCTCCTACCTTAAAATGGAGCGGCCTCCTGGCCACTCGCATAGCTGTACACAACGCAAAATAGCGCCGTACACAATGATATTATACTGACTACGCCAGATGGCGTTGTGAAGACAATGCAAACATGGTGTCTTCAGATATTAATTCAAGATCTGGTCTCAGCCAATCATCCGGCTTCGACAGTGGCAAGGGGGCGTCTTCAGACATTTGCGAGCGCACTTTGCCGTAGCTCGCTAAAAGATAGTGGGCGTCCTTATGCGACGCAGTGCGAGTGCTTCATTTAAATATGCGGCCCCTTTTTTGCCAGCAAGCGATCGCATCTTGCGAGCGGGTCTGAATGAGGGCCTATGTTTATTTTGTTTTTTGTTTTTATAACAGTATTTATGAGGAGCCCATAATGAAGCTGATTTTTTGAAGATAATCTACACTACCAGACATGGTTTAACTATTCCCCAAAATAATTAATTATTACTAATGCCGCACAAATACATATTTCATCAGAAATTATGTTATTCAGAAAACAGTACACACTTAGGGGAAGAGTTTACAGTATCTGCTGTATTTATCATTGTAAATACATCTAACCAGCTCCATTTTACTCTTTGCAAATGAGATGTTGAAAGCTCATTTATATTACTTCTATTTTGCCAAATACATGATTTTTAATATGTTCTAACAAAGTGGGCCTATTTTTATGCAAAGTAATGCTCTGAACATGGCACACCCAGTGGTGGAGAGTCTGGGTACCCAGAAACCCCTCCCCAGTACCTTCAGTACCAGATTAAGGTCCACATGGGCCTGGAGCTGACCTTTATGAAGGGCCTATTGTGTGCTTCCGCAGGAAGTGTTACCAGCATGGCGGGTGTGTGACTACTGATGTGTGGGTGTGGTCTATAAAGGGGGTGTGGTCTGTGCAGTGGCTTAGCACCATGGACGTCTACCATCAACCACCTCAATATCTTTCCCCTTTTTGCTTATATGAAGCAAACACCATCTGTTATATTATTGACCACTGAATATGTGCAAAAAAACCCCACAAACTATGGATTATTAACAAAATGCAACTATTTTTATTTATAAAGTGCTTTAATTCTATTTTGTTACAGTTATGAAAATTGGCAGACTGGGTATGTGGGGACCACCAGGATAATTTAATTGTAGTGGGACATGGTGGCACAATGTTATGGGAAATGGACACAGTGGCAGAATAAGACCACATGGGGCCCCAGCATCCATTGACTAGCGGTGACCACTGCATCGCTGTTTTTCCCACCTGCGGGACACTGCTGCTCACTGGTGAGGATGGCACCTGGCAGGCTGTTTTAGTGGGGTGCAGCCAAAAGGACCAGAACGTATATTTTGAAATCTGGCAGGGCGCGGTGCCCTGCTAATGCAGCCTAGCGGGAACGCTATATAAACATGGAGCCACAAACTTAGCTTTTGGAAAGTGAACCAGAAAACACACCACCCATGAAAGAATAAACACACACACACATATATATGTGTGTGTGTATGTATATATATATATATATATATATATATATATATATATACATACATATATATATACAGTCAGGTGCATAAATATTGGGACATTGACAGAATTTTCATATTTTGGCCTCTATTCACCACCACAATGGCTTTGAAATGAAACAAACAAAATGTGCTTTATCTACAGACTTTCAGATTTAATTTGAGGGTAATTACATCCAAATCAGATGAACGGTGTAGGAATTACAACGGTTTCTATATGTGCCTCCCACTTTTTAAGAGGCCAAAAGTAATGGGACTATCAACTCAAAAGCTATTTCATGGACAGGTGTGGGCTATTCCCTCGTTATTTCATTATCAATTAAGCAGGTGAAAGGTCTGGAGTTGATTCTAGGTGTGACATTTGCATTTGGAATCAGTTGCTGTCGACTCTCAACATGAGATCCAAAGAGCTGTCACTATCAGTGAAACAAGCCAACATTAGGCTGATATATCAAAACAAACCCATCAGAGAGATAGCAAAAACATTAGGTGTGGCAAAATCATCTGTTTCTTTTTAAGAATGTTCCAAAGAACGCACCGGAGAGCTCAGCAACACCAAAAGACCCAAAAGACCACGGAAAACAACTGTGGTGGATGACAGAAGAATTATTTCCCTGGTGAAGAAAAACCCCTTCACAACAGTTGGCCAAATCAAGAACACTCTCCAGGAGGTAGGTGTATATGTGTCAAAGTCAACAATCAAGAGAATACTTCACAAGAGTGAATATAGAGGGTACACCACAAGATGTAAACCATTGGTGAGCCTCAAAAACAGGAAGACCAGATTAGAGTTTGCCAAACAACATCTAAAAAAGCCATTACAGTTCTGGAACAACATCCTATGGACAGATGAGACAAAGATCAACTTGTACCAGAGTGATGGGAAGAGAAGAGTATGGAGAAGGAAAGAAACTGCTCATGATCCAAAACATACCTCATCAGTGAAGAATGGTGGTGGTAGTATCATGGCGTGGGCATGTATGGCTGTCAATGGAACTGGTTCCCTTGTATTTATTGATGATGTGATTGCTGACAAAAGCAGCAGAATGAATTCTGAAGTATTTCGGACAATATTATATGCTCATATTCAGTCAGATGCTTCAGAACTAATTGGACAGCGCTTCACAGTGCAGATGGACAATGACCCGAAGCATACTGCAAAAGCAACCAAAGAGTTTTTTAAGGCTAAAAAGTGGAATGTTATGCAATGGCCAAGTCAATCCCCTGACCTGAATCCGATTGAGCATGCATTTCAACTTGATGAAGACAAAACTGAAGGGAAAATGCCCCATGAACAAGCAGGAACTGAAGACATTTGCAGTAGAGGCCTGGCAGACCATCACCAGGGATGAAACCCAGCGTCTGGTGATGTCTATGCGTTCCAGACTTCAGGCTTTAATTGCCTGCAAAGGATTTGCAACAAAGTATTAAAAAGTGAAAGTTAGATTTAGGATTGTTTAGTTTGTCCCATTACTTTTGGCCCCTTAAAAAGTGGGAGGCACATATAGAAACCGTTGTAATTCCTGCACCGTTCACCTGATTTGGATGTAATTACCCTCACATTAAATCTGAAAGTCTGCAGTTAAAGCACATTTTGTTTGTTTCATTTCAAAGCCATTGTGGTGGTGAATAGAGGCCAAAATATGAAAATTGTGTCAATGTCCCAATATTTATGCACCTAACTGTATATATATATAAATATATACATACAGACACACACACACACATAGAATGTGTGCATTTCAAATAGAAAACCCAATAGGCAAGTCGACGTTTTGGTCTTCACTGTGACCATTTTTGTGACTTACAATCATCTAGTACAAACGCTCCCAACAGAATCATACTTCATGATGTATGATTCTGTTGGGAGCGATTGTACAAGATGGCTGGTAGTCTTAAAAATGGTCACAGCGATGACCAAAATGTTGACTTACCTATTGTATTTTCTATTTGAATTGCACTGATGTGCTATGGATGTATACCACAATCTGGTTTCAGTGTATATGCTGTTATGGGTGGTAAATAAATGAACATGAACCACTATTTTTTTAACTTTACAAGGAGAGTGCTCATATTCTATGTGCATATGGTTGAAGTTACGGCTCTGGAATACAGTATGTGATTTTCTTATGGGCCCAATACATCAGCGATGGATTGTGCGATCCCGCGTTGCTGCAACCCGGCATCGCAGGATCGCAGAAATCCAACATGTTGGATTTTCCCAATCTGACAATAGCAATCAAAAAATGATCACGATCCTCAAATCGGCGACATTTAACATGTCAAATGTCAGCGATCCGGCGATGGATCGCTGAACATCGATGATGGGTGATCGGAAATTTCCGATCGCTTCCCTGCATCGTGACGGTCCGTCGCAGATGTATGGGCACCTTTATGTAGCACCCTAGAAAGTTGGATTTTTGCAAGTGAGTGTGGGCTCTTTCTACATTAGGGCCCTCATTCAGAGCCGCTCGTTAGCGGCAGTACGCTCGTTCCGAGCGATGTTTGCACATCTGCGCATGCGTACGGTTTTTAGTACGCATGCGCGAACCAGTCAGTGCGGCCAAAAATCGTTTGTACGCTATATAGCGAGTGCCTGCTATTTTGAGTGACAGAATGAGGCGTATGTGGGTGGTAACAGGGGAAGGTGCTTGAAAATGGGGAGTGGAGATCCGAACGCAGGCGTGCTTAAAGGTCAAAACGGGCGTATTATGGGTGTGCATAATTAATACAGCAGCGTCATTGACCACGTCACTGGGTTATTTTATAGCCAGAACTGCTCGCAAATTTGTGGTAGCAAACACCAACCACAAGAATAGCGAGCAGTTCATACGCTGGTCGATGTACTCGATTAATCTAATAAATAGCGGACATGACGTATGGTGCGAGCGGCCAGGGGGCGTTTTTAACAAATAAACGAGCGTATGTTTTGCTCGCTCGTTCAGACTTAGAGGCGTGAACAGACTGCAATTTGCGAACGGATCATTTGAATAGCCACCCCTTGTTTTTGAACGAACTACCGCAAATAGCGAACGGCTCTGAATGAGGGCCTAGATACGATAGATAGATAGATAGATAGATAGATAGATAGATAAATACAAACACATTTTATATATATATATATATATATATAATATATACACAAGTATATATATATATTTATATTGTGTGTATGTATATATATATATATATATATATATATTTATTGTGTGTATATATGTGAATATATTTATGAATTAATATTTGTATGTAAATTAGAACAATATATGTATATATAAAAAATTTACAGAACACACACACACACACACACATATATATACACACACAGAAGTGTATACATATATTGTGTGTTTGTGTGTGTGTATATTTGTGAATATATTTATGAATTAATATTTGTATGTAAGTCATAACTATGTGTGTATATTAAAAATATACAGAACAGACACATATATATATATATATATATATATATTAGGGGTGAGCGGGTTCGGATTTCTGAAATCCGAGCCCCGCCGATCCGAGTCAGGCTCGACTTTTCCCGCCTGAAATCGAGGCAAAACGTCATCATCCCACCTTCCGGGTCTTGCGGGTTTTGGACCCTATATAAGGTACCCCCGTCGGCGCCATTTTCTCACTCGGCTGTGGACAGTGAAGAGGGAGGGTGGGAGTTAGGGCTGGCTGGCTGTGTATTGTAGTGTAGTGTAGTACAGTGTTGTGCTGTGCTGTGCTGTGCTGCGCTGTGCTGCGCTGTGCTGCTGTTGTCCATAGGGGCTGTGTTCACTCCTCCAAAGTCCATAGGGGCTGGCTGGACTGTGTTGTGCAGTCAGTTGTCCATAGGGGCTGTGTCCTCTCCAAAGTCCTGTGCAGTATCCCAGTCCTAAAGGGGTGCTGTAGTGTTGTCCAGGGGGTGCTCTGTCCATCAGGGGTGCTCCCCCCAAGTGCATAAAAATATATATTTTTTCTGTGTTTGTGAATTGTGTGCACAGTAGCCGCACGTGCATCAACAAAGTAGTGCCAAGCGTTCGCCTGTGTCATAAGTAAAGGGCCGGCTGGCTTGACCGTTAAAGGGTGCTGTAACCCCCAAAGTGCACTCCAAACAAAATAAAAAATATTTTCTGTGTTTGTGAATTGTGTGCACTGTGGCTGCACGTGCATCAACAAAGGAGCAGCACCAAGCTTGCGCCTGTGTCCCATTAGTAAAGGGCTGACTGGCTTGTCCGTTACAGGGTGCTATATCCCCCAAAGTACACTCCAAACAAAATAAAAAAATATTTTCTGTGTTTGTGAATTGTGTGCACTGTGGCTGCACGTGCATCAACAAAGGAGCAGTGCCAAGCGTGTGCCTGTGTCCCATAAGTAAAGAGCCGGCTGGCTCATTTCTTAAAGGGTGGTGTAACCCACAAAGTGCACTACTCTCCAGCAAAAATAAAAAAATATTTTCTGTGTTTGTGTGCGCCTTAGCCGCACGTATATATCAAATCAATATAACATAAATGGAGGACCAAACTTTCTCCGATAAAAATAAAATAGGGAAAGATCAAGAACCACTTCCTCCTAGTGCTGAAGCTGCTGCCACTAGTCATGACATAGACGATAACATGTCATCAACGTCGTCTGCCAAGGCCGATGCCCAATGTCATAGTAGAGGGCACATACAATCCCAAATGACAAAGTTCAGGAAAATGACCTTAAAAAAAATATTTAAATCATTTGAAGAGAAACGTAAACTTGCCAATATGCCATTTATGACACGGAGTGGCAAGGAACGGCTAAGGTCTTTCCCTATGTTCATGACTAGTGGTTCAGCTTCACATGACGATGGAAGCCCTCCTTCCGCTAAAAAAATCAAACGAGTTAAGCTTGCAAAAGCACAGCGAAGAACTGTGCGTTCTAAGAAGATATCACAAATCCCCAAGGAGAGTCCAAGTGTGGTGGCGGTTGCGATGCCTGACCTTCCCAGCACTGGACAGGAATAGGTGGCTCTTTCCACCATTTGCACGCCCCCTGCAAGTGCTGAAAGGAGCACCCACAGTCCACTTGCTGATATGCAAATTGAAGATGTCACTGTTGAAGTACAACAGGATGAGGATAATGGTGTAGCTGGCGCTGAGGAGGAAGTTGGCGAGGAGGATTCTGATGGTGATGTGGTTTGTTTAAATCAGGCTCCGGGGGAAACAGTTGTTGTCCGTGGGATGAAAAAGCCCATCACGGTCATGCCTGGGCAGAAGACCAAACATTCCACCTTTTTTGTCTGGCAATATTTCTATCCAAATCCGGACAACAACTGTCTTGCCATATGTACCATATGTAAAGGTGAAATAAGTAGGGGTAGGGACGTTAACCACCTAGGAACATCCTCCCTTATACGGCACCTGCAGTGCATTCATAAAAAGTTACTGTCAAGTTCAGAAACTTTGGCTAAGACCGTAAGCAGCCCAGGGACACCTAAATCCTGTTGTCCTGTTGTATCCAAGCGCCTGCAAACCACACCGTCAACTCCCTCCTCGTCAATTTCCTCCTTAGTCAGGATCGGAAGTAGTCCTGCAGGCCATGTCTCTGGCATGACTGACTCTCCTATACAGGATTCCTCCGGAGGATCCTGCATTGCTACGCCTACTGCTGCCGCTGCTGCTGTTGCTGCTGCTGGGAGTCGTTCATCATCCAGGAGAGGAAGTAGGAACACCACTACTTTTACTAAACAATTGACCCTCCAACAGTCCTTAACGAGGAGGATGAAGTACGACAGCAGTCATCCTGAAGCAAAACGTATAACTGAGGCCTTGACTGCTATGTTGGTGTTAGACGTGCGTCCGGTATCCGCCATTAGTGCAGTGGGATTTAGACAATTGATGGAGGTAGTGTGTCCCCGGTTCCAAATCCCGTCTAGATTCCACTTCACTAGGCAGGCGATACCGAGACTGTACAGAAACGTCGGAAAAAGTGTCCTCAGTGTCCTGAAGAATGCGGTTGTACCCAATGTCCACTTAACCACGGACATGTGGACAAGTGGAACAGGGCAGACTAAGGACTATATGACTGTGACAGCCCACTGGGTAGATGTATCACCTTACGCAGCAACAACAGCAGCGTCACCAGTAGCAGCATCTCAGAAACGCCAGCTCGTTCCAAGGCAGGCTACGCTTTGTATCACCGGTTTCAGTAAGAGGCACACCGCCGACAACCTCTTAAAGAAACTGAGGGAAATCATTGCCCTGCGGCTTACCCCACTTAGACTCTCCTGGGATTTGTGATATCTGACAACGCCACCAATATTGTGCGGGCATTACATCTGGGCAAATTCCAGCATGTCCCATGTTTTGCTCACACAATAAACTTGGTGGTGCAGAATTTTCTGAAAAGCGACAGGGGCGTGCAGGAGACGCTTTGGGTGGCCCGAAAAATTTCTGGCCACTTTCGCCATTCAGCGCCTGCATGCCGTAGACTGGAGCGCCAGCAAACACTCTTGAACCTGCCCCGCCATCACCTGAAGCAAGAGGTTGTGTCGCTGTGGAACTCAACCCTCTATATGCTTCAGAGGATGGAAGAGCAGCAAAAGGCCTTTCAAGCCTATACATCCACCTATGACATAGGCAAAGGAGTGGGTATGCACCTGATTCAAGCGCAGTGGAGAATGATTTCCGTGTAGTGCAAGGTTCTCCAACCCTTCGAACTTGCCACACGTGAAGTCAGTTCAGACACTGCCAGCTTGAGTCAGGTCATTCCCCTCATCAGGTTTTTGCAGAAGCAGCTGGAGAAAGTGAAGGAGGAGCTAAGACGGAGCGATTCCGCTCGGCATGTGGGACTTGTGGATGAAGCCCTTCATTCGCTTTGCCAGGATTCCAGGGTGGTCAATCTGTTGAAATCAGACCACTACATTTTGGTCACCGTGCTCGATCCTAGGTTTAAAGCCTATGTGGTGTCTCTCTTTCCGGCCGACACAAGTCTGCAGAGGTGCAAAGACCTGCTGGTGAAAACACTGTCAGCTGAAGCGGAACGTGACACGTCAACAGCTCCTTCATTTTCTCCCACAACTGGGGCTGCCAGGAAAAAACTTAGGTATCCTAAGCAACCCGCTGGCGGTGATGCAGGGCAGGCAGGACCAAGTTTGGACATCTGGTCCGGACTGAAGGACCTGGCAACAATTTCTGACATGTCTACTGCCACTGCATATGATACTGTCACCATTGACAGAATGGTGGAGGATTACATCGGTGACAGCATCCAAGTAGGCATGTCAGACAGTCCGTACCTGTACTGGCAGGAAAAAGAGGCAATTTGGAGGCCCCTGTACAAACTGGCTCTATTTTACCTGAGTTGCCCCCCCTCCAGTGTGTACTCCGAAAGAGTGTTTAGTGCAGCCGGGAACCTTGTCAGCGAAAGGCGTAGGAGGCTGCTTCCACAAAATGTGGAGAAGATGATGTTCATAAAAATGAATTACCAACTCTTTCAGGGAGACCAGCCTCCAGAACATACAGAGGGACCTGTGGTGGTGGATTTCAGCGGGGGCGAGTTAATAATCTGTGAGGATGAGGATGTACACAACACTGAAGAGGGTGAGGAATTGGTGGATGAGGAGGATGAGGACGACATCTTGCCTCCGTAGAGCCAGTTTGTGCAGGGACAGATTAATTGCCAGCTTGTTTTGTGGGGGCCCAAACGAACCAATCATTTCAGCCACAGTCGTGTGGCAGACCCTGGCACTGAAATGATTGGTTTGTTAAAGTGTGCATGTCCTGTTTATACAACATACCCAAGCACAATTCCTTCTTGCACCTCTTTTTTTTCTTTGCATTATGTACTGTTTGGGGCCTAGTTTTCCAAACTGCCATCCTGTCTGCCACTGCAGTGTTACTCCTAGATGGGCCACGTGTTTGTGCCGTTCACTCGATTCGCTTAGCATAGTCATCCAGCTACCTCGGTGAAACCTTTTGGACATAAAAACACTATTGTGAGATGTGAGGTGTTCAGAATAGACTGGAAATGAGTGGAAATTAAGGTTATTGAGGTTAATAATAGCATAGGAGCAGAAAAAACAACACATTCTATGATCTTAGCTGTTTTTATGCTTTTTTTCCAAAAAAATACAGATCCAAAACACAAAACCCAGAACCCAAAACACAGAAGGGTGGTTCTGGCAAAACCAATCCAGATCCAAAACACGAAGAAAGATCCAGATCCAAAACCAAAACACGAAAAGTGGCCGGTGCACACCCCTAATATATATATATATATATATCTGTGCCTCAGCCTGCAGTGCATTATTCTCAACTTATCACACAGCAGGCAGGCTGGCAGCCAGCAGGACTGATGCCTCACCTCATGAGTCAGCATCAGTCACCCTGTAGTAGGGCCGCCTTCATGTAGCTGTCTCAGGCTGCTGTTTTTCTTCTCAGGGCACGCTGTGCGGCGGTGGTGGCAGGGCGGCACCTTTGCGTCATCACGATGTCACGTGGTGCAGAAGAGGCGCCGCATCACTGACTCACTGCATATGCGGCACAGTGAGGGCTAGTGAAGCCTCCACTGTTCCGCCGTATGTCTTGTTTGATCCGCATGATGACACGGCCAGGAGGGTGGTGCGGGTCGCATCTGTTGGGGGTGGGGCCTTGGACGGCCATTGGAAGGCCGCAGGCTGCTGTAGCAGGAAAAATAGTTTTCCTGTTAACAGCAGGAGCACAGCTGTTGGTGGGACTATTTTGATTGGGGGCCTGGAGCTGTAGCTCCGTCAGCCCCATTGTTAATCCGGCCCTAAGTACCTTATGTTGCAGATGCAACCACGCCTGGCTGGGCTATCCCTGAATCGATGTGACCTGTCAAAAACACCCACTGGCGGCTGCTGGAAGGTGCTGGGCTCACAGTGCCTGGCCAGCCCCTGTCTACCTGTTGCTTCACTTCCAGTCTCCCCCTTAACTCCACCGCTGTAGCTGCAGGAGTTCAATCTTCCTGCAGGCTGAAATGTTGAGGTGTTTGAAAAAAAAATATTAGCCAGTTAAATGGTAAAGGAGCTGAGCATGCAGGATAAAACTAGGAATGGCCATCAACTGGTTAACCTTTGAAGGTTGATGGTCTTAACCATCTCGAGTAAACCACCAATGCTTGAGCCATTAATGTCCCCCACATACCGTGACTTCAGTTTCAGCGACCAATGTTCACCATTGGTAAACATCCATAGCATGTTGCTTGTAGTTTGTGGAAGCAACGTGTGATTTGTGTTGTTATTGTTTACAGAAACCTTATAGTGCAGTAATGTTATTATTAGTGCAGTTTGTGGCCGTGAATGATGTTGGTGTTAGTGCGAAGTGCAAATGTAATACCCTGGTAGGGATAATTCACGGTGTGTATACAATTCACTAACCTCGTGATTCTTCAGCCAAGTTGTTTCCACTTCAGGTTCGCTAATGATGGCGGAGCTATGGAAGTACAGGACCAGTCTCTGGTGTGGCGTGCAAGGCCTCCATGAGGTTGTTTTAATTGCAAGAAATGAATTTGAGTAAAGGAACACTGCCCGCAGGACGGCTGCACCACAATGACAAACGATATAAACACTGGATATGCAGCTCATCTGGCAATAATCACTTTTGTATCAATACACTGTAATGTACTCAATCTATGAATCACTTTTACATGCACCAAGGATCACGTAATAACATGAGTGACTTTCCAATATTACGCAATAGTATAAATTACTTTCAGACATTACATTTAAGAGAGAAATTACTTTTCCGATATATTGGCAATATCACTATTCATTTAGTAAATATCCTGTAATATAACACCAAGGCAGTTCACTGTAACAATATTCCTGGCATATAGTTCCGGTAGACCTGAGCTCAGGGTTTGAGATCACAACATAAGAAGGGATGTATATGCATATACATAAAGCCCTTAAATGCAAGATTAATTAGTCCAAAAGACACAGTAGTGGGAATGATCCTGAGTGACAAGGACACTGTTCTCCTTAGGATAACTCAGGTGCTGTCTTATCAAAAGCTTGCAATGTTCTGCAACACAGACTGGAATCTGCTTCCTTTTAATTAAAGGTAAATTAGTTGTCCCATAGCTAAACTAGTGTCTCCCTTTACTAGTGTAGTGTCTACTACTTTACTACACCTATCTCTGTCCAGGGCAACATTCCAGGCCTGGGATTCCCGCTCTCAGAGCATCCAATCAGGGGGAAGGTAAGGAGGCTTGCAGCTTGCAACATTGTATTGTCTCTAGCTGCATTAACCCATGTTGTCCCTGTCATTTCTGTAGAGGTGGGCTGTGTGAAGCATGCCTCAGCCTTGCTAGCTGCAGAAGCATGCTGGCACCTGTAGTTCCACAGGTTTCTATTGGGGTACCACACAAGTGTTTGTGTTAAGGTTTTGCAGTAGTGTATGATTAGCAAAATACAAAACTCCTTTAGAAAAACAACATTATTAAAAATATGTGGGGGCAGAAGCTTTCTTTGCAAGCACACATATGTAACCCCCTTTTAAAACCAGTTTGTCTGTGATAGATAATAACATCAAAATAAGATGCAGTATACAGTTTGACACTTTATTTTATAAATCTTATATTACATAATTCTGTATTCTCAAAATAAACCTGGCAATAAAACACAAGACACTTTATTTTTTACATTTTTGTTTCTGTTCACTTCATGAAGATTTGGGGTAGGATAGACAGTCTCCTGCCCAGCCAGCACTGTGCGTTATGCTCTCTACTGCAAGAAAAGAGCCTTTGAGTCAGTCCAATACAAAAAGCAACAGTGGTTACCTAGGAACAGGATTGTAAGGAATTCATATACTTTTTTTGTAATTCCTATGGCATTAACAGTAAATATTTAAATTTGGAAATTATTTTCACATAAAATTCAATAGGGTTGAAAATAAAAATAATCAGATGAAAAAAAAAATATTAATATATACTAGTAGGACAGGAAAAGAGTATCTGTGGGATCCATACCTTGTAACAGGTAATCACTGCAAACTATATATAAACCACCAAAAATGTGAGCGGTGCAGCGCAAGAGCAGTTTCTTCTTTTGTGACATCATGTGCCTTATTTTTGCAGAGTTGCACGGGGTTGGAGTCAGTTGTGAGACAGGCAAGGAATTGGCAGGTCAGGACATTTTCTGTAGAACGCACGAGTACTGATGTAAACTTGGATTTTGATTAGTTAAAGGAGATATCTAATGTACTTCAAAGTGTTGGCAAGACTGTCTTTTTGGTGAATTGATAAGTTATTGGCCCACGACCACTTTCTTTCAGTGGGATATTTTAGCATTATCTAGTTGCAATTCTTAAGCTATAACCATAATTATGTACATTAATAATATGAATAATATGTATAGTTGTGACATTTGAAGCAGCCTCAATGCCCCTCTTTTAAAAGTTACTTAAAAAGAATCTTCAAAAAGTATTTTCTGCATTTTCTGAGTGGGATGATCCAAATGGATTTACATACTTTGAAGCAACATTTTTACTTTTGTTGAAATGCGCCTTTTGATTACGCACCACAAGTACAACTTTGCACAAATTATCTGAGTAGACAAATGTCAAAAAGCAGAATAGGGCATGCGCTAATGTAATACCCTGAGGACAAATACGTGCATAAATATATCCGCTATGCCTGCACACTTTATCTGGTAAAAATTATCCCCATAGAGTTGTTATTGCTATACATGTGTTGTCAGGTGTTTAGGAAAGCTGGGTTCCATAACTGACACTATTACAAAATAATATCGTTATCAAAGGCGTTCATTCTAGTATAAACATTTTCTTCTAGTGAAAGAGTCAACGGGCAGTGCTGGCTTTTCCATGGGCAGTTCGGGTTTCTATATAACATGTTCAGCATAGAGAGATGGAATTCAAGAAGTCACGATCACAGCTCCTACAATTGTCACAAGTACAACTGGAAAGTTAAAAAGCCAGAACAGTAAACTTATATAAAAGTACAATAATGCTGACTCTTTCAATGAGAGGCTTTTTTTTTTTGCATGTTTTCCTTTACATTTTTTTTTTTACTTTTTTTTTTGTTTTACATTTTGGCGGCAGGCAGGTAATTCATGTTTGGATGGCAGACATGGGCTAATTATTGATAACACACAGATTGTCCACAACCTGTTCTAAAATACCAAAGTAGTAAAGCTGATCATCAGTATGATTATATAACAATGTGATAAACAATAAAAATAATATACAGAAGGATAATAAGGCACAGCACCTTTGACATAGAGTGTGCCATTTTATTGGCATTGTCACACCTCTTGTTTGCCACAGTATGTTGGAGTTTTTAAGTGTTTCAAAGATGATTTAAGCTTTAAAGTGGGGCTTCCATACATGCCAGTTTTCATGGATCACCCTGTTTTTGCTGCTTGATATTTTCTATTGTTCTTCTCAAATTTTGATGACACACAATGGTTCTTTTCCCGTGGGCTGTAATATATGGCTCACTGTGCCATGGAGGATGGATTGCCAAGATTTTCTTTTTGTAAGGCGATTGTGTATTTCTGCCTAATAAAATAATCAGCCTAATTGTTTTATTTCTTAAAAATGTAAAATGTAATTTGTAGCTAAAAGTACTAACTGTACATGGATTTTACAAACCAGAATAGCAAACATAATCTGGGGAGCAAGATAAAAATGATAAAGAACCTTTTACCTTGATAGATAGAATTATCTTAAACCTATGTTGTTCTATTACATCAAATGGAAGCATTGATGTATTTCATACACACAGGAAACCTTCTGTGTAAGCTATACCTGTTTTCTGTTTTAAAGAAGCCCTATCAATAAATAAGATTGCCCCACCTAGATGATATCACAGATCTAACTATCAGTTAAATATCTCTTTAAAATCTAATTCAAATAACATAAGAAACACCATTATGTAGCACATAATTATTATTACGGCTTATTCATGTACTGGGTCAATGCAAAGATCAGAATACCCTTGTCTGAATACAGTGCTCATTTCAGAGTAGCATAACAAAATAAGCAATGGTAAATACAAAAAACTACTGATCCCATATATAAATGACAACAGTAGATCTAAAAAAAAGTACAGTATATTGAAGTTATTCTTAAATATTTTGTTCATCCCCATCTATCAAACACTTACCACTGCCTTATACATAACAATATATATACGTTTGTAAAGATTGCATTGTTAAGCTGCCATACTGCACGCAAAATGTAAAAACACCCAACCAATAGTCTACACTGTAGTTCTAATAAATCAATTAATGAAACAGCTATCCCAGAAAATCACAAAAGATATACCGTTAACAATGAGCACGGCAAAACAAGTAACACTACTCTGATTCTGGGTGTCAGCTATTTGTAACAACTACATATTCTCAAAATTCTTACATAGGAGCTGGTTTGCATAAAAAACAACACTATTCTCTTACATTCGAGTGCAATGCACCCAGACTTATGAAGGCTTGAGGGTTGCTTTCAAAATATTTCTTCATTTTCACTGAATTCTAATCATTCTTATAGCATTATAATTTTGGAACAATGACACAAACATATATATATATATATATATATATATATACACTAAAGAAAAAGAACTAAGGAGGCATGACTACTATAAAGGCTTAAAAGTGTTCTCAATCCCAGAAAAAAATAAAAATGCTATTAATATCACTCAAAATTCATCAAATAAGTGAACTTGACAAATCCTTTTAAAGAGGTGTAAATTCTAATTATCTTTTGTCTTGTGATCATTTTAATTGATGCTGTTTGCAAAGATCAGGAAGGTCTAGGTAGGGATATTATACTTTGGTTTCCTTCATAGATGGAGCTGTATTTGTACAATATGCTCAGATATGTGATAGCATCTCGCTGTAAAAATTCAATACAGGAGAGTTTCTACCGTAGGTCAACCTAGGAGATATTAGCAGGTTGGCCATAGGATACATAGAGCTGGTATATGAACAGTGAGGGAGCGTGTGCAAATGTTAGACAAAAACAGAGCAAATAGAACTGCAACTACTGTAAGAGAGCTGGAGATAATACCAGTAGGTAGCACCGGCCCTTAGTGCAGCACTGCTCACCGACATTCCTTACACCTTTATTAAAAATAAGCTAGCTAAAAGCCACATTATATACATGTAACATACAAATATTGTTTTATGAAGATATATACACAAAATACATGTATGCAAAAATATTGATACTATGGTAATCAACTGCTTGCTACTACTTCAGCTCCTTTCTAGCAACCAACTCTCTGGTATGACCACCGATGCACCTGTCATGGGAACACAAATGTCAATAAAATTTAAAAAATCATACTGGTCATACTGTGACATTGCCATATAATACACACATCCAAGAATGCAAGGCATATATACTGCTTGTATGGTATGCTACTTACTATGTGATGTTTTTTTATGATGACATTTGCTACAATAGATTGTAATACTGTTCCAATGTCACATAAGTTAATATGTAAGTTCTCCTTCAATAGCATTGCTGACTCGCAAGCGTAACATTTAGCGAAGGGATATTATACCCTAAACGGGATGTAGTCAGAATGCCGACAGTCACAATACTGACAGCAGCTACCGATGAGTATGGTTCATGCCCCATGTTTGGTGACTAGCACTTGATACGCATGGTACCGCCTGGTAATGCTTTGTTTTTCACACCTGCCCTCAGACAATGAAATCCTGCATTTGCACTGGATAGAGTGGCCGGTTCAGTCAATCTTCTCCAATCTGATTACTAAATAAAAAAAAAAAAAAAAGATTCTGGGTCTGTGTACTGTTGTCCAATCAGTTCTTCAATCAATCTTGTCAGCCCAGCACAACACATACCAATCAATAGAACGGGATGTAGTTAAAATACTTATGGCAGGGAAGCTGTCTGTTTAAATCCCGGCATTGGAATCCCGACCTGGGATTTAACATAGGCGGCTAAATCCCAATGACAGTCCACAGACCAACGACAAAATCCAGACAGACTGCATCCTGATCGAAGATAAGCCATGGTGCCATTAGCAGTTAACCCTGGGGGTGGCGGGTTAGCATTAGGCACCAAGGGAGGTTTAGAGTTAGGCTTTGAGGGGGAGGTTAGGGTTAAGCACCACTGGGGGGAGGTTAGGGTTAAGCACCACTGGGGGGGAGGTTAGGGTTAGGCACCACTGGGGGGAGGTTAGGGTTAGGCACCACTGGGGGGGAGGTTAGGGTTAGGCACCACTGGGGGGAGGTTAGGCACCACTGGGGGGAGGTTAGGGTTAGGCACCACTGGGGGGAGGTTAGGGTTAGGCACCACTGGGGGGAGGTTAGGGTTAGGCACCACTGGGAAGGGTTAGGCACCAAGGGGGGAGGGTTGCCGTTATCGTCATTTTGACAGCAGGCATCCCGACTGCCAGGACTTCATACCCAACCCAATAGAACTGTAGGAAAAGTGAGCAGAGTATTTTTATCCAGTGTTTGCTTGTTTTTCACTCCTGTACATTTTGCAATAGTAGTATAAGATTCCTGCCTCGTTTCAAAGGGACTCCAATCTCAGGAAATTGTATGCTTAAATGTACAAGGGCATCCATATGCTTGACACAGGGTAATGTTAGTTCTCCATGCATGTTATGAGAACGTTTAGTCTGCTACTTCAACCTGCTTATCAGGAGGAGTCCTGACTATGAATCCCTTGATGCTGTCAAATACATTTCCAGTAAGTCATGCTCCTAAGCATATACTGTATATTCAGGGTTGACTAACACTACTACCTTACAGTGACAGGGGAGCCTGTATAAATTGTGTATGCTTGATGGTAGATGCGTAACACATGATGATAATGATGATGGCCACATGTACTAATTGGAACCACTTGTGATTGTTTGTTTGTATCTGATGTATTAGGTAAGTTTTTCATGTTTTATTACCTAAACCCGGTTAAAAACAAGTAGGCGTAACTTTATGTGACATATGCCTCCCATAAACTGGACACATTTGCTATAGGTACCATCCTGTATGCATCTTGCAACTTTGCATATGCAGCAGGGATGTGCAGTCTGTGTAAGCAGGAGAGGCAGAGCCTCCCCTGTCATACTCCTGAGATTTGATATAAAAATTACTAGAATAATACAAAGAAGATATTTATAACTTATAAACATCTTCTTTGTTTATTGTAATCATTTTTATAGTTAATACTCACCAGCTTTGTGGAACTCCCTGGGACTGCATGGAGACAGAGATGAGGCAGCAACAGCTCAGCTTCGCTTCTGTTTAGTCAGACACTGCTTGCAGAGCTGGGGACAGGGCCACACCACAGGCAGTATGCTGCATAGCAAGAGAGCTAATAAAGGCATGCCTCTGAGTATGGGGGGCGTGCCTTGAGCACTGATGGACACCTTGGATGTGTCACGTGATCAGGAAGTGCACTGCAGTGTTTAGAGATTGGACTTCAGCCAGCAGCAGCAAAAGAAGACAAGTAGAAGAATCAATGGACACTAAAGCTTAGTATAGTGAGGGGAGAGTTACAGTGAGTAGGGGGTGAGACAGACTCCCAGCGCTCAGACTCATTTCCATGTGTGCCTCCCCAGCCATTGACCTCACCGCACGTCACTGATATGCAGCTTTTTTAATGAATGCTTTTTATGCCTGCAATTTGGGGTGCAATTACAGTCAACTCAACATCAGACCCTTTGGGCCAAATGTAATAGGGTGAGAGTTTAGAAAATGTGAGAGTTTAGTAGTAAAACACTAATACTGATCGAGTTGTATTTTCAAAACAGGAAACACCTGGATGAGAGTTTAAATCTTGAGAGATTTGGAGTTTAAAAAACAAGCAAGTTTGCATGTTCTGTGACTTTATTACATTGGCTGAGTTTAAAAATGTGAGAGGTTTCTCTCACATTTTCTAAGCTCTCACCCTATTGCATTTTGCCCTTTATCTCTAAATATTTGCATTAGATTAAACTATAAGGAAAAAATTATGATTAGCATGCATTTAACATAACACAAAAGACGTGGATTCAGCAGTATGTATGCCTTGAGCATGGAGACAGTGTGTGCTTCCCATTAGTAGTCTACAGCATGACACATTTTTATATTACTAATACTATTACTAAAGTTTGCTCCTGTCCTACAGAAACCCAGGAGATACTCACAATGGCCAAAATGATACACTAAATTGACTTGCACATTTTCAAGTGTATATAAGATATTTAAAACTTTCATATTAAACGTTGACAAGCATGTGAAAATTAAAATAATCACTTTTTTTGTGGAATTCTATAGTATTTCTATTGCGATAACATACACATCAGCCATGTACGTATGCATTGTTACCATGAGAAGACAAAGACCCCCACTGTAACAGTGACCAGCTCAGAGAGAGAACTGTAACATTCTAAAACATTCTCCAAAAGTTTCTCTAAAGATGTGCAATATTATTGTATCTGAGCTTAATGTGTGACTTCATTCCCTGCATATGCCATAATGTAGGTTTGTTTGCCGTTTCGTTCTCTAGAAAAGTGCAAACCTTTAGAAGTCCCCAGCCTCCTACCATTGGCTGACCATATGCCGACATTCTAAGTGCTAGCAGTAATTTACAATTTCTATAAATTACCAGCATGGCCATTGAGTGTGGTTGCAGAAGACAAAGTGGATCACACATATGTTTATGTTGATTTGCCTGCTGTAAACATTGACAGAAAGGGACTGATTGATTTCATGGTTCTTCCACTAATGAAAGAATTAAGGCATTATATACGACTATGCTGGATCACAGCAACAATGGGGGAAAAAACTTTACAATGGGAGAATATCACTAGATGATTGGCATTACTCCAAATGCTTCTTCAGTATATATATTTTTAGACTCTTGTTTTTTCCTTGTTGTCAGTATGATAAATTACACATTAGCAGGGATTAGCAACCACATAAGTTTTCCACTGGCAACAAAGTCATTGTTTTGATGTCAGTGTTGGTCATGGCAATGAATAATGGTGCTGGCTATACAAGGGCAGTCCGGGAATCAGTTCTTATAATGCTGGAACAGCTACTTTTCCTTCTCAGGATAGGGGTACTCATGGAACTTGAGGGCTCATTGGGACACCCATGTTGAAGAAGGATGTCTACACACTCTTGGCTTCCAGCTTTCTTAGCGTAGAAGAGTGCAGTGTGACCATTACTGTCTCTGGCCTTAACATCAATGCCATACTGTAAAAGAAAGAAGATACAATCAGTGAATCGAATACCTCAAGACTTCTATGTGCCTAACTTTACCAATGAGGAGATACTGTGGCTATCTTAGCTCTTGGTGAGTTATGTAGATGGCTTGGGCAATGACACTTTGAGCTACTTTATAAATAGAAACTTATACGTTCAAAATTGTGTTACTATGTGTTAAACCTAATAAAAAAGGCATGCTATTTTTATATCTTTCAGTGCACAAGAACTCTGGAAGATCGTTGTATTTCAAAGTATTATATTACAAATGAAAAGTGAGTTTGTGCAGCTTCGTAACCTTGTTTCAACTGAAATGTTTGTAACTCAAATATATATATTTATGGAGATAACTCAGATCCTTCATACTCCTCCAGCTTCTGCTGTCCTGTACCACTAGTTGGGTGTCAGCCAACTACTGTATTAGGAGTGTTCCTACACTGCAACAATGGGAGGGACCACAACTTTATGTTCCCATGTAGTGTAAACAGGAGCATTGGCATATCTATAATGAGTGCAGTGTGTGCGGTTAACGTGGAGCCCTGGGTTCAAGGGGGCTCAAATCGCACACCCTGCACCCATGTTTAGTACTCACCTCTCTGGGGTCCCACGTCGGTGCTGCAGCAGCAGAAATCACCAGGGAACTTATGCTATGACCATTTTCCCTTAGATTTGCACATGCACTGTAGAGAAGCCATGTTACTGGAGACTTGCACGTGGTTATATAGGATCTGGCACAATGCCAACAATGCCAGAGTCTAGTGCACACATAGTCTGCACACAAGCTCCCTCCTCTCTTAAACTGCCCCTGCATACGGTAGTAGCTATATCAATTTTACATACACACTTGATTGGATAGTCACTGTTCCATCAGGTGACTTATACACACAATAAAAAGCCTCTCCCCTCTTTCAGAACATACCCAGCTACTATACCGTCTACATACATATGTGGTAAGTACTTGTAAGTCATTCCAAGTCATTGTTGTCACAGTTATTCCCAGTAATAAGGGGCATTATAATTGAGAAGGGAATTATAGGATTAATGTCTTACTAACAGCAATGCTAGTGTAGTTATAGCATTAGTGGAATATAATGCTCCATGCAGTGTGTATTATAATTATAATGAGGACATCTGTTTCTGTGGGAAAACAAACAACTTCAGGGGGTCTGGAAACACCGTTTCCTGGTACTCCATTTCTCATATGTGGTTACAGATATATACTGTAGAGCTAGATTTACTGTGGCGGGTTTTGCAGCAATTTTGAGCCTAAAGTTTAAAAGGCCAACAATATTAAATGCAAACCCAGACTTGGCCCATAATCCTATTCTTTAACATAATAAAAACTACTTGGCAGTGTGCAAACCCTTTAAAATACAGGAAAACACAAAAAAAAATTATCTATGACCAGCTACAACAATGGCATCTTTTTGAAGCACATAAAAATGCAATGTAAAAATACATTCTGAATTAGCACTATAACATAAAGCCTCACCCAGACCAGCAGTTGTGTGATCACCATGTGGGGCAGCTCACAGGCTGCATGGAGTGCTGTGCGTCGGTCCCGGTCTCCTGTCATGCCATTGATCTGCTCCTTGTTGCTGTGCGCTAGGAGAAGCAAAACATTGCCGAGGTCCTTTTCTTGGACTGCTCTGAAGAGTTGCTTCACCAATGGGATCCCTGGGCTTTTTAGCGGTGCCAAAAATAACCTCTGCTCATACTTTGCCCTTATCCAAGATTCTCTCTCCTCCCTGAAGGAAAAAAAGACATCATAATAATATATGTTAACTCTAAAGACAAGCAAATGTAATACACTGAAATATTGCCTATTTCTGGTTAACTTGATATTTTAATGGACACCTGACACTAAGATAAAATGGAATATTTTCTGAAAAATAACAATAATAATAATTATAAAATGTCATTAGAAAGAAAAAGGAACGCAACATTTGCATTACATTTGTTGTTTTCTTAGGACACCGCTCTTCTTTAGTGTGTTATAGTCAGTACCTTGTATGAACTACTATGATACTAAAGCATACTTAAATACGATGTCAACCTTGGGTTTTATGTCCTCTCACATCTCCCTTCGCCCTATACTGTGGCAGTCCCTCCCCTGACACCCCACAATTACAGAGATAAAGCAGCGGTTTCTTTTTCTCTGAGTATCGCTGCCAGAAGACCTTTCTAATCAAGTTAAAACTGGAGATGTGCGCGGACCCCTGTGTTTTAATTTTAATTCAACGTCGTGGTTTAGTTTTGGTTTTGAATCTAATTTGAAAAAAAATAAAAAAATTATAAAAGCAGATAAAATCATGTTTTCTTAGTGTGCTTTTGTTCCTACAGTATTAACCTCAATAACATTAATTTCCAGTCATTTCCAGTCTATTTTTGACCACCTCACAGTTTACAATATTGTTTTCAACACTATTGGCCAAAGGCTGCACCGAGCAAGCTGGCTTACTAAGCGACAGCGCTGGCACAAACACGTGACAGCTCAACTCCAAATGTGGCACATCTACTATTTCTGCATACTAAGGGCCGTATTCAATTAGACTCGAAAAGCCCAGATCCGCAAAATATTATCGCCGATTGCAACTTTTCGCCTGTCGGAAACTCATCTCCGTATTTAGGCCCTCATTCAGAGCCGTACGCTCTGAGCAGAGCGCACGCTCTGAATGAGGGCCGTCCTCCATAACTATGGAGCGTCCTCCTGGACGCTCGTATAGCTGTGGGTCATCACCCACAGCCTATACGAGCGTGCAGTTTGATGGCCGCGATGGTCTTGACCATCGCGACCATCGAAACTGCGAGCCGGAGCCTGCGGTTGAGGTTTTCAACCGCAAGGCCCGGAGTGATTTTGGCTCTATCAGTGCCAAAATCACTCCCACTGACATCACTAGTGATGTCAGTGGGCCGGCTTCTGACGGTAGGCGTTCCCTTAGGAACGCCCCCGTCAGGGAGGCACACCCCCGGCACGCCCACCAAAGGGGGCGTGCTGTCAATCAACATCGACAGCACGCCCCCTTTGATCAGACACAACGAGCGAAGAAAAGTCCTTCGCTCGTCGCGTCTGGCGCATGCGCACGACGGAGCTCCCGCCGTCGTGCGCATGCTCAGTGCAGAACATCGACCCACTTGCGAGCGGACAGCCGCTTGCGAGTGGGTCTGAATCAGGTTCCAAGTAGGATTCGCCTCTGAATAGCAGGAGAAAAGAAGTGCATTTTTTTATTTTGGGGGCAAAGGTGGGGAAACCACTCAGAACCTTTGGGACAGCCCCTAAAGGACAATTGCGTCAAAAAATTCCTTTAAAAAACACCCCAAAACAGTACTTTCATTTTGGGAGTGAAAAAGCACAAAGTGGGGGGATAAATTCAAAAACTAGCGAAATAAGGTTCTGGGGGTGCTCTAAGAAAGGGCCAAGTATTTTTGGGGTTGCAGGTGCTTTTATGACGGAGGAATTTCACTTTATTAAAACTTCACTTTAGAAACATTAAAAGATGCTTGCACCCATTTTCACGTACCCTAAATTTGACAGGGCTACTTATTTTCACCAAAAAATACTGCTTTATGCCATTCTTCACCACTTGTGCAAAGACTAATTAGAGGCAATTGTACCAACTTAAGTACCCCAAACAGTTTTATTAGGACTAATTGGGCACTACTATATTGTTCCCTGATGTTTCTGCATTTGTTGGCGGGTTCAGGCTGATTTCTCCGATTCTGACACCACTTTACGCCTGTTCTGACTTTGCGTGTAGCCGTTTTTGCGTCTTATGAATTGAATACGGCGACTAGCAGGGACGCGCACGATAAGTTTCTGAGGCCAAAAGATGCGATGTAGGTGAAAAGTCCGGCAGGTGGAACTTTATCGCGGATGCGAAACTAATTGAATACCGCCAAAAATCTGAATTATTATTAGCACTGTTTCATCTAAAATGAGAAACCTGAAAATATTAGCTAATGTCATTTTTTTATTAAGTAACCTGCAAGTTGTGAACACATTGATTATTAGACCTTTAATGCTTTAGACCATCCAGTTCCTAACCCTGGGAGTCGTGTACAATTGGTCATGTTTGACCCTTTGCATCTACCTTTTGGAACAATGTAGACAGCTGTACATTGTTTCTGTCATTAGTCTGTACATATTTTAGACCAAATGGTCTTTGCACTGTCACAGTATATATTAAAAAGAAAAGAGATCAATGTTAAATACGCTATTCTGTTTTGTTTGTTTTATTTCTCTTTGATCAGGGGAGAAAAGCCTAACTTGTATTGGAATTGGTGGGAATTTTAATTGTCTACATTATTTTTATAGTAGTTATAGTTATAGGCGAAGATGATTAAATGATTGCATTGTTTGGATTCTACCCTCTACCCCTTTATTTATCCAGTCCCTGGGAACAAGTCCTGTTGTGTTTGTCTTTAGTTGGTTTTTTCCCCCCTTCCCCCCTTTTGTATTTTTAAATTTTATTTTTGTGCGTAGTCGGTCACCTTTGTATTTGGTCCTTACCCCTCTCCCTCTTTATACCATAGTTTATAACATATTTTTTTTTTTTCGGGGGGGGGGGGCGGGAGGTGAGAACTGAGTAAAATTATAACAGAAGTCTCTAACCTTATTCTGTTCTTAAGTTCATTATTCTCCTAAACTCAAACTACAAACTGTACCATTGTATGGTGTATGAGGCCCCAGTGCATCTTGGCTGCCATCACTGGTGGAAGCTGAGGAGTATTAGACCCTGTGTGATAGTACTTAGCAGTCTAGCTTTCTGTTTATTTCTCCACTTTTTTCTCTGGAAAGGAAAAATGCTTAGTTTTAACCCTTAAAGTGTACAAGTTGCTTTGTTACAATAATACTAAATGTGTAGACAAAAAAACCTATAAAACAAACTATCACAATTCAGAGACCAGAAAAAAAAAGTGATGGATTTGTAAGCTCCAGAACACCAATGCCCCAGTAAAGCACTGCAATATGTACCCTGCCAAACACACACAATCTTGGCACTTTTGTGGCTGAAGTGCTTAGTTTGTTTGGGCCCCCACAAAACAAGCTACCAATGGGCTTAAGGCATTTTTCAGCAGTAAAGTTTCCCTTTATTATTAGAGGTGATGTTTTCTTTAACATTGTGAAATATTGTTTAGATTTCATGTGACTTTTATTAAACTTTATTACCCCTAGCCACCTTCAGTAGATGTTGAAGTACTATCATGACTGCTGGCAGCAGTTACAGCACTAGGCTGCTGCTTCTGCTCTTCTATCATCTGATTCATATCAACTCGCAGAGCTCCTAATAATGGTGACACACTAATGACATTATATTTTTTAAGACACAAGTTTTATCATTTTAATTATTGATAACAGTGCCTGAATACACAACACAGTGCCTTATGGAACTACTAGTAATGGTGTCACCCTAATGACGTTATATTTGTGAACACACAAGTTTTTATCATATTTTATTTCTTTAACAGTGCCTGAACACACAACACACTGCCTCACAGTGCTCCTATGGCTTTTTTTTATTACCCTTTAACTCCTATGGCTTTTTTTTATTACCCTTTAAGTTAAACACAGAATACCAGTCCCAATGGTGATTTTTTAAATGACAGCTGTGTCCCTTTAAGTTAAACACAGTGATCGTGTCCTTATGTGCTCCAACCCACTCCTAATGGCATTTTTTAGTGCCTCAACAGTGCTGCAGTCCACAGTCACCAGTGCCTCTACACATACAGTTCCCCTTTATCACAGTGCTCATAATAATTTTTTTATGACAAAGTGCCCCTTTAGGGTTTTTTAACACAGTGCTCCAGTCCACTCCTCCTAATAGCGTATTTTAGTGCCTCACAGTGATGCAGCCCAATCCCACATGCTCTCCCTCCAGTCTCCTGTGTGAAATGGCGCCCAATCACGAGGGAGGGACTTTAATATGCAATTAAAAACACGTGAGATTCAACCCCGGGAAGTTTAAATTTGCCTAATTTTGGCATCTGAACATGGCGGGAAGACCTGAGCCCTGGCTCGGTTCGAATTGGAACCCCTAAGTCTGGGTGTGTTCGGTTTCAGCGGAAACTGATCCACACATCTCTAGTTAAAACTACACATATAATCTGATGTAACATGTGGGTAATAATTAAGCTTTTACTACATTAATGAAATAATTAGTATTCGTGTATGTTTCTTAGGGACAAAAAAAGTCTTACAATTAGTCCAGTGTACTGGTCATTTGAACTTTGCTCTCAGAAGGGGTGATTCAGTTGTTGTGTGGACAGCGATAATTAATGGGTGCTCAGAGTTGCAATTCAATTGCTCTGGTGTCCATTAATTATCGCCGGCTTCACGCCCTATTAGAAATTGTTTCATTATGGAGCTGTAAAAAAATGTCCTTGTAGGGTGGTGGTTAAGAGATACTAAAGAGTTATAAAAGGAGTCTTATGGAAAAAAAGGAGGCTTCATCTGTGGAGGGTGACATGCCTAGAATCAATCGAAAAGATGGTCAAGAACTGCTTTTCCAGTACTAGGATTCGTTGGATTGAATGTTTGTCTTGTGTTAAGTATCTAAAGTTAAATATTTGTTTAATTAGAATGTAAGCTCTCACGAGCAGGGACCTCTTCCCTCATGTGCTTCTCTTTACATTTTCTTCTACTCCTTACTCCCCATAACACGTGTCTGCCAACTCCCTGCTGCTTATTGTGAGTGCTTAATCGCTATTGCAGCAATGTATATAAATCGTGTCCTTGTCCTGCACTGTAATGTACTGTAAGTTACTTGTTTCTTATTCACTTATTAGTTCTATGTAAGGCGCTGCGGAACACTTGTGGCGCCATATAAATAAAGGATAATAATAATAATAATTACTGGAATCCTGTTGCTTATCTGTTATAGCATACTGTGTAGTGTATTATAACTACAATCTCGCACCTTTGAATCAGAATATTAGTGCATATTACAATGCAAATATGAAACATTAAGTAACTAGTTCAGATTACTAGTTTCCAGAATATCAGATTCTCTCCTAACTTCATGAAATTTCTAGATCAGCCTACATGTGATTCACTAACTGTGAAAGAAAAGAATATATTGAGATTTGTCCTCAGGAGTTATGTAAGTGGTTTTACCACTGTAGCAGTTCAGCTTAGTGATCACTTATAGCAGCTTATAGCGACTAACAGTAGTTGAAAATATATATATTATTTACCTTTTACCAGTGACTTTTATTCAAGAATCCTACCCTTATTTTACTTATTCATTTATATATAGGGGTTTACTCATTGTGCATCGCCGGCGGGTTTCAATGCACCCACGAAATTACTGATTAGTAAATCAGATGATTTGGAGCACAAACCCCCGGTAATGGCCAGCGGATTAAAATGCCCCAGACACAATGTTTCATAATATCCCTATAATTAGTACAATAAAACACTTGAGAGTAGTCCTTGGTAAGCCATTGCAGCATGTTATGAGATCTAAAAGAAAACTAGATTTAAAAACATACACAACAGCTGTATAAGCAGTAATAGCAGTAGCACATCTGTACACCTACATAATCAAAATAGCTTTATGACTTAGTAAATTTGAAATCAGAAATCTTAATTTTCATTAGTTTGAAAAAATATAACAATTGTAACAATTGTATTGGCAACATAAGTACACTACCTGGAAGAGTCAGGGCTCGGCTTAGTACGTCCTTGGGTTGTCATCTCCCAGATACTGTTGGCTACTTCATTGCCGATAGAATTCAAGACTAGTGTCAGCTCAAGGGGCCAGTCATCCAGATCCAGAGAGCGGACACGGGACAAATGTGTTCCAAGGTTCCGGTGAATTCCTGAGCATTCAATGCAGATTAGGGCACCCAGATTCAAGCTAGCCCAAGTGGGATCTAGTGGGCACAAATATTTATAGTTCAAAACATAGTAGTTTTGTTGTGGTTCCAAATGATAGTTCACTAGCTTCACCCGCTAACTTTGCATTGTTTCAGAGCAAGTAACAGCTGGTATTTAGTTTGATCTCACATAATTCTACCCAAAAAATATATTTCATTTTAGTTAGAATTTTCCTTTAATATGCACCTACGCACAATGGAGGCCATTCAGCTCCAAGGTGGTAGCCAGGGGCGTATCTATAATGGGTGCAGGGTGTGCTGTGAACACGGTGCCCTGGGTCCAGGGGAGCCCACACCACACACCCATATACTCCTTATACTTGCCTGTTCCTTGTCTCTAGAGTGCTGCTCTGCAGCATCGGGCCCGGGTTTTTGGATATTTTATTTTTGTTTATTATTATTTATCCAGTTGTTTGAATTACTTAATTACTCTGCTAATTTGTTTTTTATATATAGAAGTATAATGCTACATATTTTATATGGAAGAAACACCATTCCTTTAAAATGTGCGAGAGCTGGGCAGAACCTAGCTTAGGGTCATTAGTTTATTGCTCTCATCAGATACATGGGTTTCTGTTATCCTGTATTTCTGGATGGAGGGGGGGGTGTTAGGTAGTTAGTGTATGGTAGTTAGGGTAGCTTAGTGTGTTTGGGGGGTATTTAGGGATCCAAGTATGCCTGAGTTGGGGTTAGGTTATACAGGGTGGGGGGTCCAGGGAAGGGGTTGTTTTAAGAATTATTTTTATTTTTTAGGGATATAGGTTTTATTTTGATATTTGGGTAGATGTGGATGTTTTATTATTTTGATCTTACTCGGTATTTTGATATGCAATTTTATGTTTATGCTAGTTGCGACAGGTTGTTTGTATCACTTTATTTTGAATACTGTATTTCTCTTATCTCCGGATTTATGTGCTCGAATGGCGCCTTCGAGTCCCTTTTGTTCTAAATATACAGTATATGAAAAGGAGTATTCCATACAGTGGCGTAACTAGGGGGGGTCGGGCAGGGTGCGTGCCCTGGGCGCCGTGGGACGGCCACGGTCCGGCCCGCCCTAGTTAGCCACAAGTGTAGCGCCGACCGCAGTGATTGCGGTCGGCGCTACACATTTACACAGGACTGGCGCTAGGCTTCCATCGCCGGTCCTGTGCTGCACGCATGAGCCCGTTCCCTCCCCCTGAGCGCTTGCCCAATAGCGCCAGGAGGCGGGCTCAGGCTGTGCATGACACACACATCGCTGCCAGCGCTGGCGGTGATGCGTGTGTTAAACAGCAGCCAATGAGAGTCAGATAGACTCTCATTGACTGCAGCAGCACCCACTGCAAGAGCCGTACTTCCGTCCGGCTCCTGCAGTGGGTAATGGGACTGATGTCATGACGTCATGACGTCTGTACCATAATGCTGAGCGCGCCAGCCCGGGAGGACTGGCGGGCGGCGGCGGGAGCGGCGGCGCGGAACGGAGCAGCAGGTAAGTATGTTTTTATATATATATATATATATATATACATATATATATTTTTTTTACCTATCTGCAGAACGGGGGAGGGGGGTGGCTACTACTGGGAGGACCTCTACTGGGGGTGAGGACACCATTATTGGGAGGACCTCTACTGGGGGGGCTACGACTGGGGGCACTTAATCAGGAGGGGGAACCTCTACTGGGGGCTACTACTTGGGGGGGAACTACCACTGGGGGCATTATAAAAGGGGCCTACTAGTAGAGGTACTGCACTCGGGGGACCACTACTGGGGGCAATAATAGGAAGGGCCACTACAGGGGGCACTGGATAGGGGGGATCACTACTGGGTGCCTGCATAAGGGGACCACTACTGGGAAAACTGCATGGGGGGGACTACTACTGGGGGCAGCATATAAAGGGCACTGCATAAGGGGTACCGCTACCGGGCACACTGCATTGTGGGGACTGCTACTGAGGGAACTGCATAAGGGGAAACACTGCATTTGGGGGGACCACTACTGGGGATACTGTATAAGGGGCACTACTATGGGCCTGCATAAGAGGGACCACAACTCCATACTGGGGGTACTGTATAAGGGGTACTACTGGGGTTAAGGTGCATATGGATAGGAATGTTCAGTGTGAAAATAAAGGGGTTTTTAAGTGACCACGCCCATTTTTTTCGGCGCGCGCACATCAGGGGGGGGGGCTCCCTTTTCAAATTTACCCTGGGCTCCAAATACCCTAGTTACGCCACTGATTCCATATATCCTGTTATTCTATACCATAATATACTATTATGTGCAATATTACACACTTGCTCGTTGTACACTATATTTATTTTCCACATTTAGTCCTGCTTAATTGATGTATATTCTGTTTTTGTTTTGTATGTATGTTAAAAAATATCAGTAAAAAATTATTAAATTAAAAAAAAAAATTTAAGTTAAAATAGTACTTTCTTTGTATAATCTATTTGCTTCACAAATGACATGTTCTGATTTGTACAACATTTCAGGTTGCCTAGGTCCATCTGTCAGTGCAATACAAGTCTAACCATATATTACCATTGTTAGATTGCCAAGCAATTGCCCAGTAATGCATTTATTGCAGCTCTGTAACTTGTATTGACAATATAACTCACATTATAGTGCACCTGTTACCTACACATGCTGGAAAGAGTCATTTTGTGGGATGAAAACATATTTATCAAAATGCAACATAGAAATCAGTGCCTTATTTGTTATCAAGTCCCTTACTGAGTTCACAGATTTGTAGTAATTTCATAGTGTATTCTTATAAATTTTGGACCAGCCTTCAAAATGGCACCTTCACTATGTGTAAAAGATAGGCATATTTTCAGAATAAAGAATAGGACACGTACTTGGAGCGCCACAGTCTACACAGTAATTATTCCCTTTTGCATTCCGGATAGCTTGGATGGCTACAGCTTCACTTTGGCTGTCCATGCGAGCCTGAAATTAGAGAAATACAATATATTAGTTAGATATGTGCAGTTGAATACTGCATCCACTCTAGACTGTTAGTACATTCCACGCATTTAATAGTGTGTTAGTATGGGGATACTTAGATAAAGTAAAGTCATTGTGCCAGTAACGTTTTTATTACGTTTCTAAAAAAGATATTAAGCTATATGCAGTGAAGTACTATAAGGAAATATTTATATTATAGCTTTTGTACAGCTGAACACTGATTATCCATCGACTTTGGGCCTTTCAGAATTTCAGCCCATGTGGTCTAAAAGAAGAGATGGGAGGAGTGTGAAAAGTGTAAAGAAGCAAACACATAGAAGTCATTTATCATCAAAACAAATGATGTAAATAATGTTAGCTTCAATCTAGTCACCTTTTGTTTACAAAAAGTGAAGGATATAAAAAATACATCTCAATTTACATAATTTTAGTGACTATAAACTTCACTCACTTCAATAATCATAATATTTAAAGTGTAACCATCACCTACAGTACATACAGGTTATGTTGATATATACACTTTCATTACATTGAGTTTGGGAGGGTTAGATGCTCCACGATTCAAACTTAGAAATAGAATTCAGGAATTGTTCCAACTTTTTGCTTTACTTTATGAATAGGCAATTTATATAGCATTTCATGATACTTTGAGACAAATGTGATACAATGGAGATATACTGGTTTACTTTTATGTTGTCTTTATGTGTTGCTGTTACCTTGTTTTTGCTGCTTTCACAGCATTGCAGACTGGCGAGGATCTGGCTTTCAATGGCTTGTACCCAAGAATCCCTTTCCTCAAAACTGCAAGTCTCAAAATGCCATGTTTGACCGGTACTAGACACAATGATGAATTCAAAGTTCTCATCTTTGGGTCAAAATGGAAATGGTTAGGCAATAGACAGTACTGCAAGTCTTCAATCACTCTATACAGTTTTTTAGATACCAACATGCCATTGCAATGAATGTTGAATCCCATACCATAAAATGCATTGCTTCCGGTAATACTATCAATGGCAGAATGTAGCACAAAGACAACAGTGAAAATAGTACTGCCAGTTTTATATGACAACCTACCTTTATCTAATGATAACACGTCTATAGGTAGTCACATAGGAGGAAAGTGTCCCCTATAGCCTACCTATCATGTAAGTCTTACTACCAATACACGGTAATGCATTCAACACCAATAGGTTGCAATGTTTTGCACAACTGTTTAAAAACATAACTACAGTAGCAGGAGGATCCATCCATTGCTACTCTAATGTACTGTAAATGTGAAAAGCAGAAGCAGTGGTTTCCTAGAAGAATTGTATATGTCTGAAACAATATTCCTGACTGTATTACTAAGCATCTGCCTTTCAGACCTGACTAATGACAAATACTAGAACTGACTGATCACACTTATACCCCTTTTACACCGGAGCTAAAACCCGGGTTTTTGAAGTGTTAACCCGGGCAGCTCCCTGGTGTAAAAGGGGAGAGAGTTGGATGGCCGGGTCGAGTGACCTGGCAATCCAACCCAGGTAACTAGCAGGGTTTAACATGGGCGTAGCCCTAGAAACCCTGCTGTGAGAACAGCGCACTCCGGGTCACGATGACCTGGAGTGCGCTGCTAGCCGGCCGATTGGTCCGGCTTCAGTGGCGCTTGGAGATGATGTAATCTCCAAGCGACCACTTTCACTCCACAAAAGACGAGTCTATGCAGACCCGACTGCGGTGTGAGCGGCGCTGACTCGGGAATATCCAGAGTCGGCGCCGGCAAAATTCCGGGTCTGATCCGGATAGGAACTTTGTTCCAACTCCGGGTCAGACACGGAATTTAGGTGGAAAAGGGGTATTATACCCCTTTCACAAATAGAGCAAAAACCTGGGTATTTGCATGTGAACGTGCATTGACCTGGGTTTTTGCTATGTGTGAATGCAAACAACCCGGGACCAAATCCCGGTTCCACGACCCTGAACATTACCAGGGTCAGGCTGCGACCTGGGAATTTGCTGGGTTGATAAACCCGGCAATTTCCCGGAGCTTAGTCTGAAAGGGGTATCAATGAGCCATGTGGGATCAGACCGCTTTGGCTTAAGCATCCAGCTAAATAATTAATTCAGTCTGGGCATTTGTGCACAAGGTTTAGGCACAGATCCAGGCACGGACAGTTTTAATTGACTATATTTTAAACAACACTACATAGATCTGCAGTATGGATTTCATTCATTAAAGTAGTGGAACTAACACATCATGCAATTTAATATATGTGTAAAATATTGCCCAACGTATACCAGAAATGTAAATCTTTCTATGATTTTCCAGGAAAAGTTGCTATTGTGCAACAAAAACATATTGTGGGCTACATTTAGGAAAACACACCATGCTTTGCACTTAATATTATTGTCACTTTAACATTCCAGGTCAAACTCATTAAGCAGCAGAGACTTGTAAATGTCACTACTTTGTCACTAGCCCTGGAACTGATTTAGAGTGGGATACATTTGTGCGCAAAACATGCTTAGAAAGAGACACAAGCAAAAAATGCATCCAGCTAGTATGCGTCAGACATACGTCAGGCATAATATACATCCCTACTTTCCATCATAGCTTAAACATATGGCTTGACGGTATTAGCAGTAATTGCCAAAATCAAATTACTATATTAGTACACAATATACGAATAATATACTAATAATATAATAATAATATAATATACGTTATAATATAATAATGTGCCACATACACTAGAGAAAATATTGTGTTCACAGTGTTATTAATAAATATGAAAGTGTAATTAAATACAAACATCTCCACATTTGTTGTTTAGCCCTGTAAAAATCAAATTGGCCCTTATTGTACTCAGTTTACAGATTGCCCCCCTTTCCGTCTTTTCAGGTGTAAGGGGACGCAAGTCAATGATATGCATAAATCTAGCTTCAGATATATGATTACGCTTTGTTTGTACAGTAAGGAAATGTGTATCTTGTGCATATAAATGCTGTATTTCAACTCTAAATAAGTCACTCTATGTTTACCATATACATACATAAATTATATGTATACTCAGGGCCGGCGCTGCCATTAGGGTGTCGGTCACTGGAGGGCGCCGCTGGGTTCTCAGAAAAAGTAAGATTCGAGATTGCAATCCCGGGTGAGTTCAGGCATGTTTTTCATCTCGCAAGTTTACTAAAGACAAACTCGTGTGAGTTTGGGAGAGAGTTTTCATTTGTCACTGAAAAATTTGGGTGAGATTGCAAACTCGAATTAACTCACCATCAGGCAAACTCTGAAGTACTTTTCATGAAAAAGATGCAACTAAGAAATTTACCAAGAATCGAGATTACTATCTCGGCTGAGAATGTAACAATGCAAACTCGCAGAGAAATTGAAGTCTCAAATAGACCCCCTCCTGAGCTGCAAATTTTGCAGAAACATACACAGATCAGTGTGATTTGTGTACGTTTCTGCATGTGTACCTAGTTTAAAGTGTTTTTATTTAGAAAAAAAGGCATCACCAACCCAGGACTGGTCAGCCAGTCCTGGTTCCAAAAATTACGGGGAACAAAATGAGTAGGGTTCCCCCGTAATTTAGGAACCAGCACCTGGCTGTAGGGCCAGTGCTGGTTTTAAACATAGGGGGAAAAAAATTGCGTAGGGGTCCCCCTATATTTAAAACCAGCACCGAACCCAAACCGACCGGGGTGTAATGCCACAGCCAGGAGACTCTATTACCAGGTCTCCATGGCCAGAGCATTCTCACCACAAGCCGGTCAGCCCAAGCCAGGGATCTCATGGTAGGTGGGGACCCCAAAAAAAGGGGTACCCCCTCTCCTGAACCTCCAGGCCTGGTCTGAAGCACAGGACTCTTCCCCTGGGCTGTGGATACGGGGGTAATAAAGTGTTAAATAGTTGTAAACTATTGTATTTTACAGTGGAACTACAGGTGCCAGCATGCCTGCCCTTTGGCACTTGTGAAACTACAAGTGCCAGCAGGCAGCCGGCACCCGTACCCCCACTGTAAAATAAATAGTTAAAAAAAGACAGAACACACACACCGTATATAATAGAGCTTTATTACATACCTACCTCATTCACACATACTTACTTATTGCCAGATGGTCACATCCACTTGTCCCCGTAGATCCCGTTTGGATGTACCTGAAAAGCATCCAGGGGTCTTGGCAAAAAAACAAACCGGCACCGAACCATATACTTACATTAGTGGTGTATGTGTGTGACCACATACACCGCTACCCGACTCCTGACTGATCAGTGTGAACTGTCAGGAGCCGGCAGCCATTAGCGGCCACTATCTGTAGAGCTGTCGCTGATTGGCTCCAGCTCCTGACAGTTCCCATATGGGCTGGTCAGTGAGTCAGGAGCCGGAGCCAATGAGCGGAGCCAATCAGCGGCCACTCTACAGCTAGCGGCTGCTGATTGGCTGGCGGCTCCTGACAGTTCACACTGATCAGCTTACCACTGCATACCTCCCAACATGACCCGTTCCAGGAGGGACACAATGCTCTGGTCCTGGACTTCCCTGGTAAGAGGTGGGGCTGCAGCGCAGTTCAAAATTCAAATAGGGGAGTCACACCAACTGTCATTTCACACGCTGCCACACATCACTGGCTGGGACTCACTGGCAGTTGGTGTCACTCCCCTATTTGAATTTTGGACTGTGCTGCAGCCCCACCTCTAGAGCCACCACCAATCATAAATTACCAGGGAAGTCCAGGACCAGAGCATTGTGTCCCTCCTGGAGAGGGTCATGTTGGGAGATATGCCACTGTCTGAGAGGCTGTCACTGTCAGTGTGCAGTTTGCACTGTTAATATTGTCAGGAGTTCGCTTTTCTCCGAAGGAAGCTGAGGAAAGGATGAGAGAAGATGGGGTAAATTTACTAAGATTCGAGTTTGGTCGAGTTTTTTTTTTTTTTTTTTAATCTCGGTTTGCATTGCCGAATCTCGGGTGAATTTCCCGTTTTTCATCTCACAAATTTACTAAGAAGTGAGTTTAGCTGAAAGTGAGTTTTCCGATGGTGAGATTACTCACCCGAGATTGCAGTGTTCTCTCTGCCTAACTCTGCCGAGCTAGCAGCCTGCACATATCAGTGATATATGTGATGGCTGCTTGTGTGTTGTACCTGTAAAAAATGGGTTAAGCAAGTTGTTGGGTTGTAGTAGCTATTAGAGGGAATGGCTTAATCAGTGCTTGGTGCGTGGGGGGGGGGGATAAATAGGTGCTGAGTGGGGGTTATTGGGAGCTTGCAGGGGTTTAATAGTTTTTGGGTGGGAGGAATTTACTGGGTGCAGACAAGGTTGCTAAATACTGTATGTTAATGGTTGCTGGGATGGTGAATCAATAAGGTATTATTGGAGAGGAATGGGTTAATGGATGCTGGGGGGAGGAATTCATTAATATAGGGCCTGATTCAGAGTTGTACGCTAATTCTACCGCAAGCTGCGATTTTCACAACTGCGGATGTGCGAAAATATTCTAATGCAACAGCATCCGGGACATGTACTGAGACGCCCACCTGAGCCATCGCAGCTGTCCGCAACTACGTACACATACGGAGCATTGGACACAGATCAGGCAAACATCCACTCCTTCAGTAAGTCTATGGTCACTCAGAATGGCCGCCGTAACTGAGACACCGGAGCCATGTTTCCTGCATACGGATTGCAGACGCAGGGTGTAACACGCTCCCAAAATGGTCAAGATGCCCCTTCGGTTTTAGCCAACACTCCCTATTGTCTCCCCCAAACGCTCCCAGCCTGTCAATCACACTGTGAATAAAGACTCACATTTATTAGCAGAATATTTGACAGTGGAGCTTACAATGTTGATGATACACACTAACACCTTTGTTTACATCCTGTATTTTATTTTGAATACACTTCCCATTAATAAGTACATTATTAGTCTAAGGGACGAATTCAATTAGCCGCGAAAAGTGTCGTCTGGCGAAAAGCGAAATGAATTTGCCTTATTTGGTTGTTTTGACGGGATGTTTTCTCCATGTGCGTCCCTGCTTTTCGCCCTATTCAATTGTAAAACAGGCGAAAACGCGGATAGGTGAATGTTTACAAAGCAAAATTAGGGGAAATCAGTCTGTACCCCATAAAAAGCTTCAGTGACCCTGGGAATCAATATAGAATAGTAGTAGCCCTAATAAAGGTATTTAGTGAACTTATTTTGAGGCAAAGGGCTGTTCTATGCATATTTGTATATGTGTGGAAAAATGATAGAGAGCAATGTTTTTTCTGAAAAATAAGCACCGAGGTTATATTTGGGGTACCTGAAAATGGGTACAAGTGTATTTTGATGTCTCTAAAATGAAGATTTAAAAAAACTTAAAAATACACCTGTTGCAGCCTCCTACAATCTCAAAAACACCTGTCTCATCCATATAGCCCCCCCCCAAAAAAACAGGCCCCCCCCACTTTTTACCCATTTTCCAACACTTTTTATATTTTAGAATGTAAAAGATTTTTTGACTGATTAGTCATTGGGGGGGGAGGGTCCAAAGGGTTCTGGATCAAATCCCCACATTTGCACCCCAAAACAGCGATTTTGCACTTCCACTTTGTCTGCCTATATGTGGAGAAACTTTTTCGCCTACTTTTCCATGTAAAGTTTTCGTGTAGGCGAAAACGTCCTGGAATTGAATACGGAGAATAGTAGAAAACAGGCGAAAAGTGGCGAAAACTTTCTCCAAATGGCACTTTTCGCGGCTAATTGAATCCAGCCGTCTAAGCCGTGAATGAGTAAAGGTCACATTTTATATAAAAATAAATGTAGCCCAATAGTGTTTAGTAGCTGCCCTCAGATTAGTGCCAGAGATACAAATTACAAGTACTTAGTGTCAGACTGGACAACAAGGGCGTCAGGAAAATTCCTGGTGGGCCCACAGTACCCACACAAATAAGGGCAGACTAGATGGGCCAAGTGGTTCTATCTGCCGTCAAAGTCTATGTTTCTATGTAAATATTGTGCCCAAGACTTCAAATCCATGTGGTGAGGTTTTATGCACAGTATATGGCTTAGAAGAGGGTATTGGGGGAAGCAGGGGCGGTAGGGTAAAGTTTTGCTTAGAAATCTTGCCACGGCCCTGTGTGTTCTGTATTAACAATATAAAGGCAGCCAAACACATGAGTAGCAGCTTTATGTAATGATCTACTCCCTGAGGTGTTACATTTTAGAGGTGATATAATTAACATTCTTCAATAAATCAAAATGTAAAAATGATCAGCTTTGAAAATACATGATGGTGCAGGCAGGGTCATAGTCAGACAAAGCATTGCGTAGGTGCAGCTTTATTTGTCTGCTGTGTGCATACATTGGAGCATACCAGCAGTTCTACACATGTGTCCTCACTCATCATTGCTGCAGTCGCGCCAAACAGCCCCACTAGGCGCGCCAGGTCACATGCTACTCTGCTAGCGCCGGGCATTTTTTCTTATGAAAATGTGTTTTAGTCGCAATGTGATGTGACAAGGACACACCAGCAGACTGTGCTGATTACTTTCATATGTGACACTTGTAAATCTGTGTGCAACGGAGTCTCTGAATCTGTATACAAAGGGCCTGATTCTGTAAGGATCGTAATTGCAAAGCTGCACTCAGGCTATAGGTATATGATGTATGCACACAGGAAGCTTTGCAATTGCGATCCTTGCAGATATGGTAATGGAGCAGGAGGCATCACGCCCCTTGTGCATTACTTAACCGAGCTGTGTTGTTCAACGCAGCATCAGTCAATCTACGTACCATCGGCCGTCTGCGGAGACACATAGGGTCCTGCAGCCGGCCGCCACAGTTTACAGGAAGAGGCCAGGAAATCTCCATCACACGATGGAGATCCTGGCCTATTCCCTCCCCCCCAACAGCTGCTACACGCCTCCGTTTCGGGTAACGGAGGCTGTCGCCACACCCTGCCCGCCCCCAACCGGCAGCAGTCTGTCAATCACTGACTACCTGCTGGCAGTTTGCAAGCTAACTCGCAGACCCGTTCTGCACATGCGCAGAATGGGTCTGGCGCCTGTGCAGATTCCCAAACATCGGGAGTCTGCGATCAGCAATGCACTGCTGAATTAGGCCCACATTACAAAGTGTTACAATGCAGAGGCCACAACTTTTCCCCATACCAAGTTCAATTGTGCTTTGTATATAATATACGTGTTGTATATCATATTAATCAGTAAAGTCTCCTGGTGCGTCCTAGTCACATCACGTTGCGATGCATTTTTCGGCAAAAAAAGATGCCCGCCGCTAGATGAGTTACACGGGACCTGGAAGCTGACTCGTGCCAGGCATCTCGCACCGTGTGGCGTATTGAGGCTAGATGTGTAAGGACACATTTATATTTTACTTACAAAGTATGACTTTGGGCCATCCCAAAGTTTGCAGATTTTAGTTTATCAAAACAACGTATACAAATCAAATCCTCTTCATTTCATGAGTACATAATGTTGTGTGCTTCGGTATAGGCTGACAATGTTACATACAGTAGCAAGAAAGACAGCATTTTCTGGTTCATACATAACCCCCATTTCTCCTAGTTTCCTAAATAGCCCAAGCATGAAAACAACATATAACTGTGGTGTACAGAGGCAATGGGAATCAGAGCGACACAAGCCTGTAAATGACAATCCCTGTACAGTAAATACTCCATTACTTGTTACATTATCCAGCAGTACATTATTCTAACAGCAACATTTCATTAGCCCCAAATCAAACAGACATAGCTAATGTGCATTCTTTACCTGTTTTATAAATATTTCTTAAACTACCAAATGTTTTTAATTTCCACATTTTGCGCTTGGCTGGAAGGTGATCCCGGACAGCGAAGCATAGAGAACAAAGGGCAGAAGGAAGAGAAGAAAATGACAGAATTAAAGCAAACGGGAATGGAAGAAGTCAGACACTAGGTGCAGAGTTACTGTAAAGAGGAGTTAGTGTGAGATGGGCCACGGAACAGCAGTACAATGATCGCTCATGCACAGTTTCTGATGGCTGATATAACAATCTGATAAATGAGAACATTGCTGGGTCTCCAATGTGTCCTGTTTTTTACAGGAAAGTTCTGAGTCTTGATCACTGACAATCTTTGGTTTAATATATCTGTAATTTGGGTTTCTGATGCACTTGAATTTGTTGGAATAGATTCTGGCTGCACAGAATTTGCCACCAAAATGGAAGCATGGGACGTCTGTCTTAAGCTGCCCATCCACTAGGCGAGTTTGACAGGCGATTGCATGATAATGATGTCGTTATCGTGCAATCGCTTGCAAATCGTCTGCAAATCGGGCACTTTAAAGTCGGAAACAACCAGCGATGCGCGGGCCCGCTTGTCGTTTCCGACATCAATCATCGGGCAAACATGCTGGTCCTACCTGACGATAACATCAGGTTCAGCATGTTGCCAGATGATTGTTGAGCCTGCACTGAACGACTGCTCGCTCAGTGTAGGCTTATCACAGACATAGAAACGACAGCACGATTACAATGTTGTAATCGTGCTGTAGTCTCTATGGTCTGCTAGTGGATGGGTAGCATTATCCTGGGAAAACTTTAGCGAAATTAATAGAATAACTAAGTCATGGTTATGTTTTGTTAATTTATTAAATACATGATAATACTGGGCTAACTCATCATAGCAAATATATTTACACTCTAACATAAGATACAATTGTTGTACATTTAGAGATACTAACATCTTTTACTCTATTCTAACAAGGGTCATCCCTACAGTATGTTGATCAGGAAATTATATCCTACACTGATGAGCTGTAAAATAATCCAAACAGTGTGTGTTTTGTTGGGATTCTCTCTCAGCACTGTCATGTACCATGCGTCCAATGGCTAAAGACCATCATATGAATGGCATGCATGGTAGGAGGTCAAGAAATGAAACTAGGTTGTTGCTTGAATATAATCCCTAATGTTAGTTATTGATGCCGTCTTATAATGATATGATTGTTTTATCTTTGTCACCTAGAGTACAGTAATTATGCAGTAAATATCCAAGTGAATTAGACCAAAATAATAAATGCCTTGGTAATATCTTGACAGTTGCAATTACTGGAAGTGAGATTACTTTGCATGTGTGACTTGTGACTAGATGAAGTACTACTGCTTCTGGACAGCTTACCATCTGCCTGCCCTGCCGAGCCCTCTGTTTTTGAGGGGGTCATGTTCTTCTTTTTCCGGTTCTTCTTTTTGTCACTCAGTGGAGAGGATGGTGGCTCTTTGTTGCTGGATGGGCTAGAAATCACATCCCCAGTAGAACTGCTTTCTATATTAGGATGGATAAGATCATTAATGTATATAGATGTACAGTAAGTCATTTATAACCAGTATAAACTAAATGTAGCAGAAACTAAATTTTAGCATAAACTATATATAGCATTTTAATTATTCTGTACTACTGACATTTACATAATACTTGACTACATTCCCAAAGTATTGGGAAACCCATACATTTCAGGAAGCGCTATTGGGTTCCTAAGAGAGTAGGGCAATCACCTGCAGAGAAGTGGGCATTCTGGGTGCTCAGTGGCACACCCCTCACCTGGCATGTCACAATGTTGTGAATGGCAGAATTGTACAGTAATAACTCAGGACCTGATTCAGCAAGGGTTGCTATTCTGTATATAAGAACGCAACGCAGTTGCTAATATCAGTGGTGATATGCACATGTCTAAGACGCCCACTTCCCCTTACTCACATCTGTATACTTTGGCAACAATGCAAAATAATTGGTAACATTGAGTAACATCGGACTCACTCAGGAATTGCTTACCTCAGCGCAAGCTATGAGACCTCAGACTGCATATGGCATTGCAGTGGCTAATTTGTGCACGCCCCTGCAAAGGCGATGAAATGCGCTGACACACCTGTGTTTGCCCAACCCCCCCCCCCGTCATCGCCAACAAACGTCACTTCCTGTCAATCACTCTGCCATGGGTCTGCGATCGCAGTCCTGATCGCAGCGTCTGGTTCGTGCACTGTGATGCGTACGCATGCACAGTGCTAAATAATCGGCAGATTGTGTGCGTATAAGCAACTGCGATCCTTGCTGACTCAGGCCCTCAGTTCACTGCACCTCCCACCTGGGTCTCCCCTTCCGGCATCTCCCAGGGGCATGAGTAAAAAGTCGGCAAATATGAATTACACTTATATAGTTAGAACCTTCCAATATTGAGTTCTGATAATTGTAATCTTTTAGCTCTTCAGATATTTAATGTCAAGGTCACTCAGCTGTAAGGGAAAACAATATCTCACAAGGAGGTAGGCAGAACCCAAACGTGCCCTGAAATTATAATATTCAAGTCCACATTTTATATATTTACTTGACAGTATATATAGGTTGAGTCTCCCATATCCAAAATGCTTGGGACCAGGGGTATTTTGGATAACGGAATATTCCGTATTTTGGAGTATTTGCATACCATAATGAGATATCTTGGGAATATTATTATTATTATTATTATCCTTTATTTATATGGCGCCACAAAGGTTCCGCAGCGCCTTACACAGTACATAAATGAGCACACAAGAAAAACAGTTAATAGTAATACAAAACAATGCAGGACAAGGACAAGGTTATAAACTCAGCTGCAAAACACAAGCAGCAGGACATGAGCAACCAGGTGGTAGGTGCCATTGTAGGGAGTTAGGAGTAAATTATACTATAAGTAGGGGGAGGAGAAGCACGTGAGGATGAGGGCCCTGCTCGTGAGAGCTTACATTCTAAAGGGGAAGGGCAGACAGACAGGGGCGACACAGAGGGGTAGATAGTGAAGAAGGAGCATGGAGCAGTGGGTTAGGATATGTGCTGCGGAATGTGTGTGTATAAGACGACCTGATGTTATGTAAAAATTAAGTCCTTCATACATCTATCTCTATGATAGAAAATAGATTGTTTGTGTTATTTACATGAGAGATGTACAAAGTAAAGTAGAAGCACTTTAATTTGTGTGTTACATTTTAGCATCTATATACAGCCTGACAAGAAATGCAGCTATTATGGGACTGTCCCGCCATCCTAATACAGTAGTGACTACTTTAGTTCCAGCTGCTGGGTGCTATGCCATGCTCCTGTGAGTGGGTGCATCTCACATGCTAGACCCACTCACAAATGGGTGCAGCCATACATGATGTGGTCCCACAGGATGTTGCAGTACCCGGGCCCAGAATTTCTCTTGGCAGCCCTGGAGGTGACAGACAGAACGAGGAGGGAATGGGGCTTAGTAGTGGGGTAACAAGACCATGGAGGGAGGTGGTTGAGAGTGGAGGTATAGGAGAAGTGGGGGAAAGAAGCAGAGGGTTGGAAGCAGAGTGATGAGAGAAAAAAAGGAAGAACAGCAAGTGGAGGAAACAGGAGGGGGAAGAGAGGGACGGATAAAGTAGAGGATTATGTGGACATAGAATATGGGGGTTGTGTGAAGTAAGGGTGTTCATGCTGTGGACAAGGTAATAATTGAGATGTAAACTGGAGTGGAGGCTGTGAGATATAGAGTCAGTGTGATATAGAGACAGTGTAATGTGGAGGCTGTGTGAAGTAGAGACAGTGAGATATAGAGTCAGTGTGGATTAAAGTTGTTAAATGTTCAAAAATACATGTAAAGAACAGTGCTGCTAATGTATGAGCGCAGCTCCAAAAGTGATATATAAAGGAGAGGTATGTGAGTAGTGGGTGCAGGAATTAGTTTATAAACAAATGATTAATGTGGATAGATGTGACACAATTGGAAAAGGCAATACAAAATGAATGAGGACAAAATTGCAATGTACCCGAGCTGATCCAGTCCAAAGTGTTCTGATCAACAAAGATCAATCAACAAGAGCAGCACACAGACAGGGGAGCACTTGCAGTGTCCAAGCAGTGAGTGCAGTAAGTAGTTGCCTGGATACAGCAGAAGATGTTGATTTTGTTCATTCACATAAGTATGTTGCTTCTTGTTGTTCAGAAAGTGTTCTGGTTTTGAGTTTCGTTTTCCTCCAGTTTAACTCCAGCGTAACTCCGACTTAGTTATCAAATTGTATTTACACTTATAATCAGAACACTTTGAATCTTAACACAGACTATGGCAACCTCCGGCTATGCAGCCTGAGTGAGCAGTAATATCTAAAGTTACAAACATGTGTCTCTGTGCTCACTGATTGGGACCCCACCCCAAAAGCTCTAACACACACTAAATTGGGAATAGGACCCAAATATACACACAGAATGCATTTATGTGTTATATACACCTTATACACACAGCCTGCAGCTCATTTTATACAATATTTGCAATAATTTTGTAGCTCAAGCAAAGTTTGTGTACAGAAATGAAATTCATGTTTTCATATACACCTTATGCACACAGCCTGAAGGTAATTTTATACAATATTTGTAATTATTTGTGCCTTAGACAAAGTTTGTGTACATTGAACCATCCAAAATCAAAGGTTTCATTATCTCAGTCATGCTAAAATGATTCCGTATTTGGAATATTTGGATATGGGAGATTCAACCTGTGTGTGTATATATATATGTACTGTATATATCCAGTAAGGCGGCACTCCAATAAGAGAAAATACACTACTCAGGTATGTGAAAAATCTCTTGCTGGAGAGCACCTGAACTGTTGCATATTGATTATTGGGAGTGCCACCCTAGGACTCTGTATATATATATATATATAATATATATATATATATATATATATATGAGATAGACATAGATATACTGTATATAGATATATATATATTTGATCTTTTTCATTCATGCACCTATGTTTATTATTTATTGGTGTGTGTGGATGTGTGCATTGTACATGTACTGTGAATGTATGACTGGTTTGCTTCCTGTGTACTGTACAAATGTGTAAGTTTCTGTACATGTGTGTGCAGATGTGTTTACAATTTTACATTGAGAGGAATTTTGAGAATTAACAAATGATAATAGTAAATTTATGGAGGAGGAAGATTATTAGGAGAGTAGAGAGGCAGGAGGAAGATTACTGCAGGGAGAGGAGTGAGGCAGGAAGAAGATTACTGCAGGGAGAAGAGAGAGGCAGGAGGAAGATTACAGTAGGGAGAGGAGAGAGGCAGGAAGAAGATTACTGCAGGGAGAGGAGAGAGGCAGGAAGATTACTGCAGGGAGAGGAGAAATGATAAAGAATGCTCATTGCAGAGAGCAGAGAGAGACAAGAGGGAGATCACTGCAGAGAGTGAAGAGAGGCAGGAGCAAGGTCACTGCCAGGGCCGCCATCACACCCGGACAGCTAAGGGGGCCGGCTGTCGGCAGAGTTAATTGCTAATTAATTACCATCACACAAGACAGATGAAGCTGCTAGAGCTGACCGGAGAGTTTTATGAATGACTTATCACACAGCTAAACTGTCTGTAATGAGTCATTCATTAATTAACTGTCCAGCCAATGCTAGCAGCAAACACCTACCTGGCACCAATGTCCTTCTTCTGATACTAAAGCTGGGCATACACGGCCAGATAAAATGTCTGTCAGACCAACAGACATTTTATCTGGCAGCCTGCCAGCCGCAGATGTCCGCGGCATACACTGTGAGATTTCTCTCACAGTGTATTAGCCCGACATCTGCGCTCCGCCCCCGGGGGAGGAGACATTTCCCTGTTCCTTCCTTGGGAAGGAACACAGGAAATGTCTGTCTGTCGACCGCAGTTGGGCATACACTGCCCGACGCGGCCGACAGTTTACCGATAAATATCGCATCGCATGCCCAACTGAGCAATATTTAACCCTCGGTCCCCCCCCACACACTACAATTATCGGGGCGATCCGCGGATATCGGGCGGATCGCCCCGATAATTGTAGCGTGTATGGCCAGCTTTAGGGGTAAATTTACTAAGATTCGAGTTTGGTTGAGATGACAATCTCAGGTGAGTTTAGGCATGTTTTTCATCTAGCAAATTTACTAAATACAAACTCAAGTGAGTTTAGGAGAGAGTTCTTTAATCTCTCTCGTAAAACTCAGGTGAGGACGCAAACTCAAATCAACTCACCATCGGACAAACTCGGAAGTACTTTTCATGAAAAAGATGCAGTTTGCAAATTTACTAAGATTCAAGAGAAATTGAAGATTCAAACACTCCACCTCCTGAGCTGCGAGTTTGCCAGAAACAAAACACAGATCAGTGTGATTTGTGTATGTTTCTGCATGTGTACTTAATGTCAAGTGTTTATATTAAAAAAAAATTATGTATTGCCCCCCCCCCCCAAAAGACATAACAAGCACTGGACTGGTCAGTCAGTCCTGGTTCCAAAAAATTACTGGGAACAAAACGAGTAGGGTTCCCCCTGTAATTTAGGTACTTTTTTATACAGTATATATATACGTACACACACACATACACTCATGTCATGATGTTATGCGGCGGGCAGGCTTGATGTAATGTGGAGAGGTCTGAGAGGCATGTGGAGAGGAGAGCGCTTCAGTGCCTTCTTCCACTCTGTGTGTGACTGAGAGGCATGTCGGGATGTCAATACCGTGGTGGGAGCTCATTTCATGCACTTGCTTCAGGTAACAGAGCTCAACGCCACACCTCTGCGTTCACCAGGCCTTTGAGGGGAGGGACCAAGGAGGTGGAGGGGGGCTGCCTTTTTCATTTGTACTGGGCCCCACGATTTCTGATGGCAGCCCTGGTCACTGCAGGGAGCAGAGCAGAGAGAGGCAGAAGATAGATAATTGCAAAGAGCTGAGAGAAGCTGGGCAAAGAACATTGCAGGAATCAGAGAGAGGTAGGAGGAAGATAACTACAGATACTGGAGAGACGTAGACTGAAGGGATTGGGTATGAGATCCCGGCGGTCGGGATGCCGCTTGTCAGAATACCGACAGCGGCATCCCAACACCCATAAAGAAAGCAGGTAAGACTAACCCTTACCCCTACCCCTGCCTCCCTGCTGCCTAACCCTAACCTTCCTCCTCTAGTGCCTAAACCTAACCTTCCCCTCCCCACACCCTAAACCCAACACTCCCTCCCCGGTGCCTAACCCTCCCCCTAGTGCCTATACCTAAACTCCGCCTCCTCGCACCCTAAACCTATCCCTCCTCCCTTGTGTCTAACCCTTCCCCCTAATGCCTAACCCTGCACCTCAATGCCCAATACTTACCTCCAGGATGTTGGCGGTCGGAATGCTGGTGCTGAGATCCCGACGCTGTCGGGATTTCGGTGCCGGTATTTCGCCCGTCGGCATCCCACATGCTGGGATGCTGACTACATCCTGATGGAAGATCACTGCAGGGAGCAGAGAGACACAGGAGGAAGATCACTGCAGGGAACAATAAAGTGGCAGGCACAAAATTACTGCAGGGAGCAGAGAGAGGTGGAAGGGAGATTATTGCAGGGAACAGAACAGAGGAAGGCAGAAAATCACTGCAGGGAGCAGAGAGAGGACGGAGGAAGAAGGAAGATACTGCAGGGAGCAGAGAGAGGTGGAAGGGAGATCATTGCAGGGAACAGATTGGAGGAACTCAAAAAATCACTGTAGGAAGCAGAGAGAGGCAGAAGGAAGATCACTGCAGGGAGCATGAAGCGGTAGCTGGGCTGGATTATGGTTTCTGAGGGCTCCAGTGCAACACATTGTAGTGACCCCAGTTCACATTATCCCACACCGAAATCCCAGTTCACATATGCCACTCAAGCTGGTGCTAGCTATGTGTGGGGACCTCCTCAAGTGTGGGTTCCCAGGGTGATCGCCTCTTGCAGCAAAATTGTTAATATGGCACTGTGCAGCAGGAAGAAGATCATTGTAGAGTGATGAGAGACATCATTGCGGGGAGCACAGAAAGTGGAGAAAGATAACTGCAGAGAGAGAGGTGGGATGAAGATCATTGCAGGGTGTGGAGAAAGGTAGCAGTATGGTCATTGAAGGCAGCATAAGCAGTAGGAAGATCACTGCAGGGAGTGGGGAGAGACAGCTTCAGGAAGAAACATCTGTAGAATATAGAACACAGAGTTACAGTACATTGTACACTAGATATTGCTGGTCAGGAGATCAGCTAAGGGAAGAGTAGGGTCTGTTGATAGTACTGAGTGGGTGTAGTGGTGTTAATGGAAGACGATGAACATCAACGGCTTCTGCCCACAATTACAGTATGTCCCGGCTGTCGAATGTAGGATTAGTATTATGATTACATAACAAATTATAGACTTAACTCCTATGTAATTGAATAAACCAAGGCTATAAACATTGAAATATGCTTTGTACAGTAAAGCAAAAACAGCAGATAATCAGGATACTATCGGGCCCATTTATTAATGATCGCATTTGCAATGCGATCTGGGAATGGTATTACTGCCCATGATCGCGTTGCAAGGTGCGATCACAGCGCCAGAATGTATCATCCGGCACATGCAGCGACAGGGGCTCCAAAAGGAACCCATTCCTGCGATGTGCCCAGAATGCTATTGGGGCTACTGTGCATGCACAGTCCCGCTGACTACACATGTGCGACCGCCATTGCCAGGGGAGGGTTCCTATGGATCCCTCTCCCCTTACGTTTTGCGATGCCCATAGGCTACAATGGGCTAACACCATCTACAGATGGCATTAGCTGCGGGGGCCAATATCCGGAATGCATCGCATTTTGGATGTTTGTAAATCTGTCAGATTCGCATCTCCCATAGAAACCTATAGGGGCTGCGTCTGCCGGTGGGAATTGAGGGACCGCAGCAGGTATCGGAGATATCTGCTGCAGTCCCTCCTTCATACATGGGGGTGATACTAAATATTTGCGGTTACCCCCGAAAATGGGTGTTTTCGTGGAATAAGTCACAAATATTTAAAGATAAATGGGCCCCTATAGACACATTGCAATACTTCAACATGATCCAACTGCTACTTTACCATCTGTTTATCCTCAATGTTTTTTTTAAAGATTTTGTGAACCCAAATAAACAAAACAAAATAAAATGATGGTTGTTATGAGACCGGTTAATGAAATTATTCAGTTGAGAGACAGATCATTACAATTAAATACAACTATAAGATGCAATTACTGTGACGGTTTTGAAAAGAGATAATTAAAACATGCATTCCAGCAGAGATTATAACCTTTCCTATGCTTATAACACAGATGGAGTAACCTTGATGAAAAGGCTGTACAAGATAAAGAAGTAATTTCTAAAGCAATTCACTCCTAAGTTATTGTAGATGTTAAGCTGCATTCATGCATTAAAACACTTTAGGACATACTTGTAAAATTTCATGATCAGATGGCAACTGCCAGCCGCATTCTTTTACAAATTCAATCTTATATGAATGTCATAGATTAACGTTAAGCACACAATTGATAATACAATGACTTTATAACGCCACTGGGTGGCACTGTGAAATCATGGTACAATACAATGTAAGGTGCAGAGGAATGCTGAGAGTGACAGATAAGATAACACTGATTCTCAGCTACTGCTAAGTGCTAACATGCCAGTTTAGGTACTGTAGTCCATCTCAATTAGAGATGAGTGGGTTCGGTTCTCTGAATTTGACGTTTCGAGCCGAGATCCGAGTCGGCTCGGGTTTTCGCGCCTGACTCAGATCTCAAAACGAGTCAAAACGTCATAATCCCACTGACGAATTCTCGCGGGTTTTGGATTATATAAAAGGTCCCACTATCGCCGCCATTTTCATTCCGGCTGTGGAGAGTGAAGAGGAAGGATGGGGCTGTGATGGCTGTGCTGTGCTGTTGCTGTGTGTGTATAGGGGCTGGGTACTGTTGTCACTTTTCAGGGGCTGGCTGCTTAATGTCCATACTGCATAGGGGCTGGCTGTTGTCACTTGTCATAGGGGCTGGCTGGCTGTTATCCACTCCATACTAGGGCTGGCTGCTGTGCTGTGCCTGTTGTCCATAAGGGCTGTGTTACTCTAAACTAGGAGCTGTGCTGCAGATAGAAGAGGGGGGCTTCAGTGGCTCCTGTGTCACTGCAGACCATAAGGGGTGCTGCTGTGTTGTCCAGGGGTTGCTCAGTCCATCAGGGGTGCTCTTCACCCCCAGTGTAAAAAAAATAAAGAAATTGGGTTTTTTTTCTGTGTGTGTGTGCGCGTTACCCACACTTATCAGCAACATAGCTGCGCAGGGGTGCTGCCTGTGTTGTTTATCAAGGGGCTGCTGCTTCATTCAGGGCTGCTCTCCCCCCCAAGTGCCAGAAAAAAATTAATCAATCAATGTGTTTTTTTTCTGTGTGTGTGTGCGCATTAGCCACACTTATCACCAGCAACGTAGCTGCGCAGGGGTGCTGTCTGTGTCATTTATCAAGTGGCTACTGCCTCATTCAGGGGTGCTCTCCACCCCCAAGTGGCAAAAAAAAAATTAATCCAATCAATCAATGTGTTTTTTTTCTGTGTGTGTGAGTGCATTAGCCACACTTATCACCAGCAACGTAGCTGCGCAGGGGTGCTGCCTGGGTCGTTTATCAAGGGGCTGCTGCCTCGTTCAGGGGTGCTCCTCCCCCCAAGTGCCAAAAAAAATAATAATCCAATCAATGTGTTTTTTTTCCTGTATATGTGTGCGCATTAGCCACACTTATCACCAGCAACGTAGCTGTGCAGGGGTGCTGCCTGTGTCATTTATCAAGGGGCTGCTGCCTCGTTCATGGATGCTCTCCCCCCCTAGTGCCCCCCCAAAAATTAATCGATCAATCAATGTGTTTTTTTTTCTGTGTGTGTGTGCGCGTTAGCCATGACATCACAAATGCCTCAGCTGAGATTTGCATAAACATTTTCAAAAGGTGAAAATAGAGGATATGGTTTAAAAAATGGAATAAAGCAGCTAAAACTGCGTTCTCTGATTATAGTGTCCCTACTCCCCACCCATGGCTCCTCTACCTGAATTTCCAGAGGGGCAACTCCATGCAACCATATTCCAGAGTGCAGCTGCTCCTCCTGTAGCCCAGGTCAGAAGATGTGTAGGGGGTGTGATGATATGGACTAAAATGGAGCTCACATCCACTAAAGTGGACAATGAATCCCCAATCTGACACGGAGCGCAGCTGTAATTTATACACAACACAGGATTGGGTGATGGTATAATCTGGGGTGATGTATACATCATTTTCTTTACGCAATATTAATTTGTCCCAGCTGAAATCCAGGTGAAATTACAGGTGCCTCTGTAATTTTTGCACATAATTGACGGTAAAGGTCTTTCTCGTAGAATTTCTATTCATTTTGATGGAAATCATCTTTTCCACATTTTGGGGAAGTAGTCTCAGGCCGATCACTGACAAGGTTCCTGTTATGATTCCTGGAGGGAATCAATGGTATTAATGTAGAGCCAACTGATGAGAGCCTTGAGGGCTGGAATGTATTGTACTAGTCATGGCCAAGGGTTAAGTATTTGGTTGCAGCCGTTGGGCTGTCGATGCTTCCTTGGGGCTGGTTTGCTTTGGCTAGTTGTGCCGAGGGCAAGAGGTGTGACGCAGCCTGTGGGCTGTAAGAGCAGGCTTGGAGGCTGATTGTGGCCTTTATAGTCGTGGCCGAGGGACTGATCGTGTGAAGCAGCCTTTGGGCTGTTGGAGTAGCTTTGGGGGCTGATTGTGGCCTTTATAGTCGTGGCCAAGGGACTAATGGTTTGAAGAGAACCTTTGGGCTGTTGCAGCAGCCTTGAGAGCTGATTGTGACCTGGGGCCCCAGGACTCTTGCAGCCTTTGAGCTGATGACACTCAGGTGAGGTATGCAGCAAGAACGTGGGGCTGCTACCAGTGCCGCCAGGATGACACTGGCGACAGTGTGCTAATTTGTGCGCCTGGAACGCAGAGTGGCTACCAGTGTCACCGGGATGACACTGGCGACAGTGTGCTAGATTGCGCATCTGGAACGCAGAGTTGCTACCAATGCCGCCGGGATGACACTGGCGACGGTGTGCTAAGTTGCGCACCTGGAATGCAGAGCTGCTACCAGTGCCACCGAGATGACACTGGCGACGGTGTGCAAGGTTGCACACCTGGAACGCAGAGCTGCTACCAGTGCTGCCGGGATGACACTGGCGATGGTGTGCGCGGTTGCGCACATGGAATGCAGAGTAGCACCCAGTGCCGTTGGGATGACACCAGCCACCAGATGGTGACAGACGCTTCTGGGAGAGGAAGCGACAGACGCTTCTGGGAGAGGATGGTACAAGCAGCATGTGTAGATGGGATGCAGGTGGAGCCGCCTGGATGGAGTAAACAGCACACACGAAACGTAGCTAGACTGACTCAGGAACTCGACTGACAAGCAAGAGACAGGAACCGGAAGTACGAAAAACTCTATCACCGGCATGGAATTATGGACTGGCTGGAATTTAACAGGAACAAGGCCCAAACAGAGCAAGTCTCCCTTAATGATAGACCAGTGTGCAGCTGTGCACAGACAGGAGAATTAATTAGCATGCACCTGACACTGCACACAGACAGGCAGTAATTAATGCAGTGCTTTAGGCTGGAAGCTGCAAATCCTGGCAGTTCCCGGCTGTGCTGAAAACTCTTTCTGAGTACACACTGGAAGGTGGGCAGCTCAAGTAAAGCAAAGGCAGTTTGTATAAAATACAATTTACTACAATTAATTACCTCATTTTCCTGACAATAGTTCTTTACATCTCTAGATCTTTGTCCGTTGGGAAGACGAAACAATGTCTTCATCCCTTCTGGGATGAAAATCCACTCCCAGCAGCAGGCATAGTGCTCAAGAATTCTCAAGAAAGACACAACGTAAGACTTAAACCTTAAATCTGAAATGTTGCATTTGCTGCTCTGTTCCGCTTGTCCACATATCAGCTCTGGTTAAGTGGACAGTGGGTACAATGGCAGTTTGAAGGCCACTAACTAACTGGGCAGCACAGACGGTGTAATGGTTAGCGTTACTGACACACAGCACTGAGGTTGTGGGTTCGATTCCCACTACGGCCCTAACTGTGTGGAGTTTGTGTATTCTCCCTGTGCTTGCGTGGGTTTCCTCCCCACTCCAAAACTATACTGGTAGATTAATTGGGTCCCAGCAAAAATTAACCCTAGTGTGTGAGCATGTGGTAGGAAATATAGATTGTAAGCTCCACTGGGGCAGGGACTGATGTGAATGGACAAATATCCTCTGTAAAGAGCTGTGGAATATGTGTGCGCTATAAAAATAACTGGTAATAAATAACTATTTTTTTTTATGTCCCTGTACAGGTTGGGAAATGCTTTTTATGTGGAAGCTTTGCAAAGGATTATTTAACAGTCTATTGTTTTGGAAAGCAGTAGTACTCTTCCTGGTCCCCTTCTGGGATGAATATCCACTCCTAGCAGCAGAAGCAGGCACAGGATTCTCAAGAAAGACACAACATAAGACCTTAAATCTTAAGTCTTGCACTTGTCCATATATCTGTCCTGGTTAAGTGGCAGTTTGGAGGCCACTAACTAACTGTTTTTTTTAATGTCCCTGTACAGGTTGATAAATGCTTTTTCATGTGGAAGCTTTGCCAAGTCAATTCTTTTGGAAAGCACTACTAGAAGTCTTCCTGATCCCCTTCTGGGATGAAAAACAATCCACTCCCAGTAGCAGGCATGGATTCTTCTGGGGCAAGGACTATTGTGAATGTGTCAATTTTTTTTTGTAAATGCATCCCCTCCTTCCTCATAAATTTACTTTGGAATCAAAAAATGAATTGAAATTTACTACCAATCAACCCTTCCTGTCCCTGCCTTCAACTACATACATACTCCAACTCCCTCATGCCTCTCTTGAATAATAAAAATATTTGTTTCCTGATGTGCCATATTGGAAGTTGAACTGCCACATGTTTGTGCCGCCCACTGCTGCCGCTTAACTTAGTCAGCCATCTAGCTTGGTGCAAATTTTGGGCATAAACTGGATGAAAACAATATAGTGAGCTGTGAGGTGGTCAAAATTGACTGGAAACGAGTGGAAATACAGTAAATATTATTGAGGTAAATAATACTGTAGAAACAAAAACAGGCCCATTTAATGTGATTTTAGCTATTTTTATGAGATTTAAGAAAAATTCCAGATACAAAACTAAAACCAAAAAACAAAAAACAGAAGGGAGGTTTTGGCAAAACTAGAGATGAGCAGGTTCGGTTCCCTGAGAACCGAACCCACCCGAATCACGGGGATCCGAGGCAGACACGATTTTTCCCGCCTGACTCGGATCTGAAAACGAGGCAAAACATCATCATCCCGCTGTCAGATTCTCGCGGGTTTTGGATTCTATAAAGGTCCCGCGATTCGCTGCCATTTTTCATTCCGGCTGTGGAAAGTGAAGAAAGAGGGAGCTGTGCTGTTAATACTTAATACTTTTTTAATTGCACGCTGATGCTGTGCATAGGGGCTGGCTACTGTTGTCCATAAGGGCTGGCTGTTGTCTATAGAGGGGCTGGCTGGCTGTTGTCGTGTCCATAGGGGCTGGCTGGATGTCGTTGTCCTGTCCATGGGGCTGGATGTCGTTGTCCTGTCCATAGGGGCTGGCTGTCGTTGTCCAGTCCATAGGGGCTGGCTGTTGCACTTGTCCTATCCATAGGGGCTGGCTGGCTGTAGTGCTGTGTTGTCCAGGGGGTGCTCTGTCCTTCAAGGGTGCTCTTCACCCGCCCCCAGTGTGAAATAAATAAAAAATATTAGTGTTAGCTTAGCAACACTTGTCATCAGTGTAGGGGTGCTGTGCTGCTGTCTGTTAAGGGGCTGCTGCCTATTTTCAGGAATTCACCCCAGTGTTAAAAAAAAAAAATGAACACTTTTTTTGTGTGGTGTGTTAACCACACCTGTCATCAGTGTATGTGCGCAGGGGTGCTGTGCTGCTGTCTGTCAAGGGGCTGCTGGTCCAAAATGCTGGCCCAAAAATAATTAAACATTTTTTTTGTGTGCGTGTCAGCCACAACTGGCTGTCACTGTCATCAACATAGTTGGGCAGGGGTGCTTTGCTCCTGTCTGTCGAGGGGTTGCTGCCCAAAAAATAAACAAACTATTTTTTTTGTGTGCGTGCAAGCCACACCTGGCTGTCACTGTCATCAGCGTAGCTGCGCAGGGGTGCTGTGCTGCTGTCTGTCAAGGGGCTGCTGTCTCTTTCATGGGTTCACCCCCAGTGTGAAAAAAACAATCTTTTTTCTGTGTGCGTGTTAGCCACACCATCAGTGAAAACATGTAAAAAAAACATTTTTATATTATTTTTTTTCATTTTCATAAATATTTTTATTGCATTTTGTAAACAAAACCAGTAATAAAAAAAAATCTCTTTTTTAAAAAAAACAAACATGAATATTGCAATGAAAATCTTTTTATTAAGTTAATGTTTTACAAAAAGTTGTTTTTTTTAATCTTAAACATAGCAGAAATGTTATCCTTTAAGCTTATAAAGTTATATGCTCTAAAAAACTAAAACCTATATTTACAAACCTATATAGAGTGGGCATCCTAAATTCTAAAACCGTTCTATTCAAAAACATAAACAAAAGCAAAGATTATAAGTCTAGTGTGTTATAGTGTGTTATTATGATGTTAGAATATAGAAGGCCAAAAATTGGGTGGACCACACATGGCTGATTGATCAACCATGGCGACTGGATTAGTGTCATAAGGAAGAGGAGGCTGCAAACTGGGTGTCATGTTATGAGTTGGCCATATGGGGTATCTTGCTGTTAAGAGATCAGGCTGGTTATCAGTTGACACATTATTATAGTAGTTGTTATTCTGGGTTGCCATCTCCTGAAGGGTGTTGACCAACAGACAGAGACTACCTATCATCAGCTCAGGCATAGACACTTCCTGAGGAACAGAGCTCTGCTCTCTGGAGGGAAGCCAAATAGGTGGGAGCCCCTGTTCCAACATCTGAAGCTCTTCTCTCTCCACATCATCTATCTATTATAGATGAAAAAAAATGTAATCGGGGACATCTAGCTCCTCTTTCTGTACCCTGCTCGCCCTTTTTGGACAGGAATTCCAGGATGGATGGTTTGGAAGAAGGTCTAGCAACAGATGGGGATGATCATTATCAAGACCTGGTCCCCCCAGTTGGTGTAGTCTGGGAGGTATTGGTTGGCATGCAGGCAGCGGAATAAGAAAGGCCTCCATGTTGCCTGTGCTCACTATTCCATATTTCAGTTTGCGATTCAGGTAGGAATAAAGTCGGCTACAGAACACAGAATCACTGGATGTCTTAGAGCATTCTGGCCAGATATGATCAATGAATTCCCAGACAGATTCCGGACAGATGAATCCTTTGCTTGTGATAATCTTTGGTAATTCCTGGCAAAGGTGGGTGTTATAGCCAGACACTTTGAAGGCTGTATCTTTGAACTGCTTTCTAGAAAACATGTGAATGAAACCTTTCCACACTGTAGAATATGATGGAGAAATCCCTTAAAGTTTAGCACCTAGAGCATCTTTTTTCATGTTCTCTGAGGCCTCTCTTGACTGTGATGAAAAATTATCCACACTGTAGTCTTCCATTGTGACTTTTTAATGGTGATTTCAATGTTGTCCACTTGCTGAGATCCATCTCATCTGAGGGTTGGGTTTTCCCCATGCAAATGAGACAATTCACATCCAGAAGGTGACTCTTATGTTTAGCCGTGGTGTCAGTCTCTCTTTTAGCAGAATTTGCACAATCTTGGTGTTGGGGGCACCATGATGAATCAGACAGATCCTCCAGGGAAAACATCTGATCTGGTGCTGTATCTATTTCTATTAAACCTTTGTGTGTGAGTTTAGTCATCTGCCACTTGTGGTGGAGCTCTTTTTCTGCTTTCTAAATGATCTCCAGACACAACGTAAAACTTAAACTGAAATGTTGCATTTAATGCTCTGTTCCGCTTTTTCACATATCTAAGTAATATGGTTAAGTGGACAGTGGGAACAACGGCAATTTGAAGGTCACTAACTAACTCTGGGCCTGATTCAGAGCCGGACGCTATTTGCGGACGGTCGTTCCAAAAAAGGGGCCGGCTATTTAAATTGAGCACTCGCTCATTGCGGTTTGTTGACGCCTCTATGTCTGAGAAAGCGAATGAAAAATGCGCTTGCTATTTTGTAAAGACGCCCCTTTGCCGTTCGCATCACACGTCATCTCCGTTATTTATTTGATTAATCGGGTACATCGAAAGGCATCTGAACTGCTTGCAGTGCTTGTGGTAGGTGTTTCCTACCACAATCACTGTGAGCAGTTCAGGCTAAAAGACAACCAAGTGACTTGGTCGATGACGCTCCTTTACTAATTATGCACTCCCATTAAACGCCCTTTTTACCATTAGGCACACCTGCATTCCACTCCCCCATTTTCAAGCACCTTCCCCTGTTACCACCCGCAAACGGTACATTCTGTCAATCAAATTAGCAGCCCCTCACTGTTTTGCGAGCGCTCGATTTCAGACCGCAATGACTGGTTTGCGCATGCGCATTAAGACCCATACGCATGCGCAGTTGTGCGCACATCGCTCATAGCGAACAAGCGAACAAGCGGCCGCTTACGAGCGGCTCTGAATCAGGCCCTCTTTTTTTTTTTAATGTCCTTGTACAGGTTGGGAAATTCCTTTAGAGAACAGAAGGTTTGCCAAGGTTTATTTAAGGCAATTGTTTATCTATTTTTGGAAAGCACACTTCCTGTTCCTGGTCCCCTTCTGGGATGAAAAAAATCCACTCCCAGCAAGCAGGCATGGCGCTCAAGAATGAAATTCCCAAGAAAGACAAAATATAAGACTTAAACATTAAATCTGAAATGTTGAATTTAATGCTCTGTTCTGCTTGTTCACATATAAGTGGACAGTGGGAACAACTAACTCTGTTTTTTTAATGTCTCTGTACAGGTTGGAAAATGCCTTTACAGAAGGTTTGCAAAGGATTATTTAAGTCAATTGTTTTTTGGAAGCACTCTTCATGGTCCTCTTCTGGGATGAAAATCCACACTCCTAGCCACAGAAGCAGGTGCAGGATTCTCAAGAAAGACACAACGTAAGGCCTTAAATCAGGGGTCACCAACCTTGGCCCTCGAGAGCTCACGTTTTCCAGACAACCTAGCTGGTGCACAGGTGTATTCATTACTCACCAAAACATTTAGAAAGATCCACAGGTGAAGTTAATTATTATAGTTGTGATTCTGTGAGGAGACCTGGAAAACATGCACTGTTGGTAGCTCTCGAGGACCAGGGTGGCTACCCCTGCCTTAAATCATAGATCTTACACTTGTCCACATATATGTTCTGGTTAAGTGGCACTTTGAGGCCACTAACTAACTGTTTTTTTTATGTCTCTGTACACGTAAGGAAATGCCTTTACAGAAGGTTTGCAAAGGATTATTTAAGTCAATTGTTTATTTGTTTTTGGAAAGCACTCTTTCTGGTCCTCTTCTGGGATGAGAAAATCAAATCACAGCAGCAGCAGCAGCCATGCTCAAGGATTCTTCTGTGGCAAGGACTGATGTGAATGTATCACATTTTTCTTGTAAATGCCTCTTCCCCTCCTCTTCTCCTTCATAAATTTTCTTTGGAATAAAAAAACTAAATTAAATTTACTACCAATCAACCCTCCCTGTCCCTGCCCTGCCTTCAACTACATACATACTCCCTCAGGCCTCTCTTGAATAATAAGTGTTTCCTGATGTGCCATGTTTGAAGTTGAACTGTCATGTGTTTGTGCCGCCCACTGCTGCAGTTAGCCAGCTATCTTGGTGCAAATTTTGGGCCTAAACTAGATGAAAAAAATCAATATTGTGAGCTGTGAGGTGGTCAAAATTGACTGGAAATGAGTGGAAATAAATGTTATTGAGTTTAATAATACTGTAGGAACAAAAAAATGCCAATTTTATGTGATTTTAGCTGTTGTTATGATTTTTTAAGAAAAAATCCAGATCCAAAACCAAAAAACAAAACACGGAGGTGAGGTTTTGGCAAAACCAATCCAGATCCAAAACCAGGGGAGAACCAGATCCAAAACCAAAATGAAAACACGAGGGTCAGTGCACATCTCTAGGGAAAACCAATCCAGATCCAAAACCAGGGGAGATACACATCCAACACCAAAACACGGGGGTCGGCGCACGTCTCTAATCTTAATGACTATTTGTTAACCTCATGGCTTTAAGCAGGTAGTGGTTTTAGTTTGCATTGCCACAAGCAAATAGAAAACCTGAAACGTTTTAGAAAACATGATTAAATCTTTACTGATATTATTATCCCATATTTATATAGCATCACCAACTACGCTGAGCTGTACAGAGAATAGCATTAACACCAGTCTTCATTGGATCTTACAGACTAAATTTCACACACACACACACACTTTTCTGGTGGGACCATGGGGAAAAGACACAAACTCCAAACAAATGGAGACCTGGTCAGTCAGAAAACAAAGTCATGACCCCAGTGCTGTGATACAATGCTAATCACTGTACCCCCAGCCTGTCCACAATGTGTGTGTCAATTTGGTAAAAACATTCTAGTAGGTTAATTGGATTCTGAATCAATTGGCCATAATGTGTGTACATCTGTGTGCCTGTCACAGCGTATCTATGATTGCTAGCTCAACTGGCATAGGAACTGGTGTGAATGAATAAACATTTTGAGATTGCACAGCAACGCAGAATATGCTGGCACTGTGTAAGTAGCAGAAAATACTAATACTTATGATTATGATATATTAAGCATCTTGGATCACTTCCAGTCATTTTCAAATATGTTTTCAACCAGATGGTCCTTTAGGAGTACCCCCACCCCCAAACAATACAGCTTCTTGACTGCGATGTCCAAATGCCATGATGTACATTTTTTTTGTCAATAAATACTTAGCTACTCTCCCGGGAGGTACGTGAGACTCCCGATCTTTCAGGTAGTTCCATGAATCCTTGGAAGAGTGGGTGTCTCTCCTGTATCGCACCCACTACCTATTGAAGTGGGCAGGATGGGGAATTAATACCGGGAATTGCAGGTCCGTAGGGAGGGGGTGGGTCTAAAGTGAAGCAAATTACATAGTTTTAGCCCTTTGGGGACGGGGCCTAGTGACGTAAAGAGCTCTGCCCTACCCCCAAAGTGGTCAGCTGTATCCACTCTCCAGGATTCTCCTATTTTAGTGTGTGCACATACCTTTATCCCCTCCTTTGTTACCAGAGCCGTAGCTAGACATTTTGGTGCCCTGTGCGAGAAAGTTCATTTGTGCCCCCCCCTCCAACTGCCTATATGTATGTATGTATGTGTGTGTGTAATTATATATATATATATATATGTATTATATACTGTATATAAATTTATTTATTTATTTTATTAATAAATTAAGCAGCACAAGAGTTGTAATGGATGGGGTCTGGGGCAGGCTGCTGGGCTGGCCACTACTTTTAATACTGCCAGTCAGACCTCACCTGGCACTGGCAGGTCCTCGGTCCTGTATCATCCAGTCCTGCGTGCTGTGTCCACCGCGCCACTCCTTGCCCGGCAGACCCCACCACACAGCAGCCAGCAGCTCCTCTTTGACCTCTGGGAGCCTTGGGCGGGGAGACGTCATGATGTCATCACATCTCCGTCTCTCCTGGCCTAAAAGGTTGCCGCTGGAGTCGGGACGTCAGAAGGAGGCAGGGAAGGCTGCGTCTGTCTGCCCTGCCTCCTCTGTGCTGGGCGCTGTGGACACGCAGCAGCGGTCACCCGGCACTAGATTAAAGAAGTGAACAACAGAGAGAGATGGTGGGTGGTCGGTGTTCTGCCCTCAGCAATGTTGTGCTCTGTGCGGAGGCACCGACCGCACCACCCTAGCTACGGCCCTGTTTGTTACTACCCTTCCTCATCCCTTTATCTTTTTTTGTACAAAAATCTAATAAACATGTAATATTAAAAAGCCACAAAGACACATACAACTCACCACACAGGCCAGTATATACATTTAGTTCTGTGCTCACAATCTGGCAGCAATTACGGCCAACTTGGGTTCAATCTGTATCAACCCCTAAGTCACTAGAAGATATACTTCTATATTTAACTTCTGTATTTGTATCTTATTAAATATCTGTAACATAACAATCTCTTTTGCAAGTTGGAAAAATGCTTATTTGATCTGATTTCTATGCTTTTTTAGGATATATTTTCTCTGGTACAGATCTACAGATGGATCCTGAGAAATTGGAAGCCATTGAAAATTGGCCAAAACCAACTGGTCTAAAAACCACAAAATGGTTGTTATTCTTTTCAAACTACTACAGTTAGTTCATCAGGGGATACTTCAGCCTGATGGTGGATACTGAGATACAGTGGGACCTAAGAAATCTGCAGATACTAGGGAGTGGCCCACGGAAGCCATCTAAGCTTTTCATCAGCTTAAAGAAGACTTCTTGTCAGCTACAGTATTAATCTTAGTACAAAAAATCACCTCACCTGTATTTTGGTTGTAGATCCAAGACAAACCCCCATTCCTTATAGATTTACAATGATTTATTAGGTTTCCATATTATTACTATATTGCTGTAGGTTTATATTATCAATAATAAGTAGGTACAACCATGGAGGTCCTTAGTTAGACGGTATTTATATGCAAACAAAAAAGATGTGAACATATAAATAATAAAGTAAGTTTATTTATAAAATCTTAAACTAATAGAAGTTATGTTTTATTATTTATATGTTCACACTCAGTGCACCTAACTAACAGGTTCCTATAGTAACAATATCCTTCCAGGTAATTACATCCTTTGGTGTTTTTCTCTTGGACCTATGGAATAGGAGACAAGGAGTTACTACTGTAGTTATCAAGCTAGTCCTAAACAAATGGAGACACCTTTTAGAAGTATCTGTCTACCTGGTTGCCATCTTTGCTGACCACAAAAAATAGTTGTATCTCCAGACAGCACAATTCCTCAATCCTTGGCAGGCCAGGTGGTCTTTCGTTCTAATCTAGTTAACACTTAACCATCAGTCATTAGATTCTTCAGATAACACTTATTTCCATGTATCTTTTATGATGTCTCCATTTTATATCGTCAGTAGGGTTCATCCAAATCTATTATTCTTGTCTTTCTTATCCCCATCAGTTGTACTGGTCATACACTTTCAGAGTTTTCCAGCATATGGTCTTAGTTGAGGGAAAATCTCTTAAAATTGTCTAAATGATACAAGCTATCTGCAGATTAAAAGAGACAGAGTATTCCACCATTATCACCTGGTAATAAGTCTCATTGTCCACATGCTTCCTCAGGCTAAAGGACCCCAGTATGAAGTTCATTCCAATGTTCATTGGTCCCTTCAAAATCACCCACCGGATCAATCCAGTGACTTTCATCAAGTGTCAGTTGCCAACCTCACTATGAATTATCCAATTTCCTTTCTTGTTAAAGTCATTAGTTCTAAATTGCTATGCTTCTGCTCAAACCATTCCCAGTTATATTCTATTTCAATAACAGGAAGACTATAAGGTGAATGAAATCCAGGGCTCTAAACTGTCCAACGATGTTCTCTACTTCCGTGTGGATTGGAAAGAATTTGGTCTCGAAGAACGTTCTTGGGTAAAGGTATCCAATATACATGCTCCATGTCTTCTCAAAAACGTTCATCCTAAAGTCCCTAACACACCTTTTTTTGGGGTGTTCGGTACCTACTTCTAAGGGTGAAGGTACTGTCAAAAAACATTTGGCAAGGAGATCTGCTCACCAGCTGGGTGCCTCCCACTGGCTGCATCCTCTCCGCTCTCCATCATGGTGCATCTGCTCTAGCATCTCTCTTTTCTGCCAGGTGTGCTCTGTATGTCCCCTACGACGGTAAAGTGGCATTTTCTGGGATTTATTGTGATGGTAAGTTGACCACTGAGGCTTGAGTTTCAAAATTGCTCTACCTATTTAAATCAGAATCCAGACATTTGCAAGTCTGCAATATTTTTAGAGGATTGTATAGCTGTTATATACTTACTAAAATGCTGTATGTATTCCAGGTTGTTATACCTACTTATTAAATCGCTGTTAGGGCCAAATTCAGACCCGGTCGCAAGCGCTGAGCGCTCGCAACCGGGTCGATGGTGGCCCACAGCGCATGCGCACGACAGAGCCGGCTCCGTCATGCGCATGCGCGAAACCCGGCTAGCAACGGGCACTCCGTCGCTCCGGGTCTCGCAACAAAGAGGGCGAGCTGTCGATGTTGAGTGACAGCTCGCCCCCTTTGGTGGGCGGGGTGGGGGGGTGGCTGCCCAAATGGAGGCGTTCCCATGAGAACGCCTGTCGTTTGGGAGCGGCCCCACTGACATCACGATTGATGTCAGTGGAGAGATTCCGGCTCTATTAGAGCCAAAATTTCTCTGGGGTTTGCGGCCACAAGACCCTACCACAAGGGTCTCGTCGCAAGCCCAATGGTTGCGATGGTCTTGACCATCGCGACCATCATCATGGCCGCTCGCTGTAGCTGTGGGTGGTCACCCACAGCTATGCGAGCGGCCAGGAGGCCTTTCTTAAAAAAAACAAAAACCCGGCCCTGATTCAGAGCGAGCGCTCTGTCAGAGCGACCGGGTCTGAATCAGACCCTTAGTGTTAATTTCTCTGAATCCGCCTCCTTTTCGCTTACTGTATAAGTTGGAGTACCACAAGGCTCAGTCTTAGGTTTTCTGCTCTTCTCTATTAATACCACTTTTGGGAAACTAATAATTCAGGATCCTCTGTGCAGGTGATACCCAAATTTACCTATACTTTCCGGATTTGCTCACCATCTGTGTTGACCCAATTTCTGAATATCTTTCTGCCATTTCATCTTTGATGTCCTCATGCCACGTCAAACTCAAGCTAATAATATTCCCACCAGCCAAAAAACAGTTACCTACGTGGCATGTCTATTTCTGTTATTAACCCATCAATAAACCCTACTTCACAACTCAGCTGCCTAAGGGTTATGCTCGCATCCAATCTTTATCCAAATCATTTTACATATACTGTAACTAAAAACTTTCCAAATATACAGGTTTTTACAAAAGATACTGCTAAAACTTTCATTCATACGCTTATTATCCAGTGCACTAAGTATTGCAATATTCTCCTTGTTGGTCTTTCCCTTACCGGACTTTTACTGTACCAATATAACTCGTATTTTGAACATAGCATCTAGACTGATTTTCCTTGCAAAACATTCTTCTGTTTTTCTGCTGTTAGTCCCTAATTGATTTCCTGTATTCTACTGAATCCAATATAAAACACATCTACTGAGATTCAAGGTCATCTACAAACCTATACCGATGGAATGTTGTTTTAAATACCGGTAGAGGGGATGCCGTCGCTCAGAATGCTAGTGCCAGAATCCCGACACCAGTCAGAATCCTGGCACCAGCATCCCAACCATCGGCATCCCGACGGTAAGTAGTGGGGTTTGGGGATAGGGTTTGGGTTACGGTTAAGCACTAGGGGGGAGGGTTAGGTTTAGGCACTAGGGGGGAGGGTTAGGTTTTGGCTATGGGGAGGGGAGATAAAGTTTAGGCTGTGGGGGGGAGGTTTGGGTTTAGGCAGCGGGGAGGGAGGGGTAGGGTTAGAATACTTACCGACAGGTGTCGATATCTTGTCCCTGTTGGGATGCCGGTGTTGGGATTCTGACCGCAGGGATCCCGAGTGCTGGTATCCCATACCCAACCCACACCAACATACAGCATATCTCTCCACTTGTCTCAAAATATTTCAAACTCAGTAATTTTGCTCTGTGGCTCTCATCCACCCTTATTATCTGTTCCCATTTCTGGTTACAGGACTTTTTTCAGGCTGCATCCACTCTGTGGAATGCTCTTCCTTGCACAACAAGACTTTCCCCTAGTCTCCAAACCTTCAAGTGTTCCCTGAAAACTCACCTATTTAGGTAAGTGTATCAGATTAATCAAAAACTCTTAATCACCCTAGACTTTCTACCCAATGACTACATGTTGAGTCTATTCAACCCAATTGCCTCTCTTTTACACAGTTTACACAAAACATACATGCGTTTTCTTTCTATTTTAAAACAATACGGACCCACACCAACATAGCTAAGTGACTAGATCATGTGACCCACCAAGCATTTTTTTTTGTTCTTGCAATCCAGCTGGACCATTATACAATATATAGCACATTACATAATGTATTCATCCCCTGTTTTTTCTATAGATTGTAAGCTTTCAAGCAGGACCCTCTGTTAATACCCAATCTAGTTTAATTATTGTGTTTTTTCTCAATTGAAAGTGCAACAGAATATGCTGGCACTACATGAATGTTAATAAATATTGTATAGAAGACACTTTATCTGTTTTGGATATTGTTTATTATGATAATTTCTGCGTATTTTAGTCATTAAAATGTTTTCTACTGTATATATCAAAGAAATGTTCTTTCTTTAATTAATATAGAGGTCACTAGGATGCTATCTGCATTGCAGAAAGATTGCTAGAATAGGGTGCATTGAATACTAGTCAGATCAGGCTGTGTTATATGAATTCTAGAACTTTGACAACAATATTTTTTATTTCATTGGCTGTATAAAACCACGCCCACATTATAGAAACCACTCCCGCATGGCTCACATGACAAGTGCATTTCATTTAGTCACAAACATTTCAGGAAACCCAACATACAAAAATGTTTGTCAGCATTACTCACTGGTTGTTTGGAACTTGTTACTTGGTGTATCAATCACTGGGGGGCTGCTCACATCTTTCAATAAGCCATTGACACTGGCAGATGGGCCACAGGCAGAAATAGCTCTTGGCGGTCTCTTCCCAGGTACTTTCACTGTGGTTCTCAGAAGATCCATCTCCTTCCCATGAGTGCTGTGCAAATAGTCCTTTTAACACAGATACAATATACATGTCAATAGTGATCATCACTTACACAGCAGGTAAGGCAGGGAGGAGCGGGGTCCAATGAACAACAAGAAGAGAGGAGAGGAGTCATGTGATACATTGTGAGAGGTGCTTTATAATCTGAAATTGAAGATGGATGTTTGAATATATTTATTGTATGAAGGTGGTTTTATATATAGGCAAATGCCAGTGATACAGTATTTCCTTGTGGATTCTATTACATTTAGAGCTGTAAAGGTGCCTACACACTTGGCGATATTTTACACGATTTGCCCGATTCCGACGCATCGTGATGACAAATCGTGTAAAATATGCCCAAATCGTGAGTGTCCACTCACGATCACGATGCCGATACGCGTCCCTGCAGGTCGTACATCACATCTTCAGATCTGCCGTGCTGTAGGTCAGATTTGTCAATCTCAGTCACGATGCACTGGAATAGTTAGGAGGCACGATAGATCTTGTCACATTAGACAGATTTTAACACCAAATTGTGCCCACGACTGCCGGGGAGCTGCTGGGGAGAGTTCAAGGGGGAATCGGACACAATGTTGGATCGTGAGCACATCGCCAAATGTGTAGGCACCTTAACTCTGACCCACCTCGAAATTGCTTAAACACTAAAGGATAAAAAAATTATAATATGTATTCACCAATAAATAAATAAATCAGTCAGTAAATTCAAGAGTAAAAAATATTAAATTCAACTGTGCATTTGAAATAAACACAAATGACATTGTGTCAAAGCTAAAAGACTATGCCTTCAGCTTTTGAATCCCAGTATCTCTAGCTTAACTTCCCAAGTGAACTCTGAGCCTAGGCAATTACTGTGCAGGACTAGGGATCCTTTTAGTGTCTCAGGCCACAAAGCTTGAACGAAGGAGAGTATTGATGACATGTGTAATGTGTATGGATGTTCTCACTGCCCTGTCACATTTTACCTTGCTCTTCAAGCAACTATACATCCTGATTTCAAATATGATTAAACATTGACATCTCACGGGAAATTAAATACATTAAGTGTGCCAGCCGCAGTGATGCATGGCTAAAAAGCACTTCACAAGATTAACAAAATGGCTTCTGTTGCCCATATTTTATGTTTAAGAAAAGGTGTCAGGTGAGCACTGAGTAGTGTAGAAGAAATCTGAATAGGGTTGAGGATAAATAAGATTGATGTTTTTTTGCTGAATGTTGTAGGTATGACAGCCTTGTTGCTGGGTAAGTTTCTATGGTCAGCTGGTGTGATGAGCCTATGATAGTGATGGAAGGAGGAGTTTTGAATGCTAGTATATATTGGCCTGTTCGTTTCTAACCAGCCTCTTTTGCTGGATCTTCACAACCCACCATCCCACCCGTTATGTTGTTGTGTCATACTATTTTTTTTTTCCCCCAACTTAGGGGAGGCGCAGCAGGCGGGAGTACGCTGCAGCTCAGTGGCTTTAGGTGGCTTAAGATAACTTTGTGGGGGCACTTGCCCTCAATGCCCCTGGCAAATTTGTCCTTCTCCGTGTGGGGGGACCCGGGCGCTTTTCTGTGCGTAAGCACCTCGGATTGGCCCAGGAGGGAAGTGAGACTCTCACATCGTTAGTACGTCTAGAGGGGGGACGTTTAGTCATCCCCCGAGTATTTTTTGAGCGAGATGAAAGCTAGAACTGAGCTTGCAGCGTCTCTTTGCCACCCTGGTTAGGTTGATTAATTCTAAGTATAAATAAATAGCTGTGACCTTTTAGCCAAGCTCTTGGTGTCCGTGTCTTTATTTATTGTTAAGTTAAGTAAACTAATAAGGTGTATGGTGTAAAAGCAATAAACCTATGCAGATTTTACTGCTCTGCTACTTTGCAATACAGGGATAACAACAAAATGAATCACTCATCAACAGTGGGGACATCAGCATGAAACGCTGCTCAATCCTCTAATCTCACCCAGCAGTATTCTGCAAAATGGACCTTGCAATGTAACATGATTGGGAAAAGACATAGATAACAACCAAGCGCAAATATGGTGATGTCTCTACAGCTTCATCCTACTGAGAATATCAAATTTATAACCACAGGGAATAGAGAGATTTTCAAACAAGCAATTTTGTGAGAATCCTGTAACTATAGAGATTACATTTACATGGACATTGGTTACTAGGAGCGAGAGATTTGGTCACACTAGTCATTTTATATTAGTAGTAGTATATTGGTAGAAATTAATTGTGCTAGTAGACTGGGTTTACATTACGTACAATAGGCATTTCTGAATGGAAGGGAATTATTCCAAATGTCTACCAGTTCTAAGCATTTAGCAAAACTCTAAAAAAAAGTGATCCAGAGTGTGAATTAGCAATATAGTTATATTACAGTTATAGGAAGCATGTTAATTTGTTATTATTAAAATGCCATTTATAGCTTTTCCAATAATACATATGACCAGAGAAATAATGTTTGTTGTACAGAATAACTATATGTTTTACTGCCAAATGTACTGTACACTATGGGCCTGATTCAGACCCGCTCACTATCTGCGTACACTCGCTGGATGCGTATGCAAATTTGTCAAAGTGACGCCACGGGAAGCGAACGCTCGCCAAGGCATAAGCATGACCACCATGTCTTAGCGAGCGGCCACTTTGTCTGAGCGTACGCCCAATCGCACAGGCAGAGCCACCCACCAGCACACGTCATCTCCAGGAAGTGTATTAAAACATTGGTACATCGAGCATCATCGGATGCTAACGCACTGCTTGCGGTTGCTTTACGCTACCGCAAGCATTGCGAGGAAATCAGTGTAAAAAAAAGGTAAGTGACGTGTACTATGACGCTGCCTGTTAATTATGCACGCCTCGAAAACGGCGTTGAAACATTCAGGCACTCCAGTGTTCGCATCTCCAACCCCCCGTTATTAGTGCCCTGCCCCTGTTACCACCCACAAATAGCCTCTCCTGTCACTCATTCCACTGGGCTGCCTTTGCTGGGCGAGCGAGACGGATGCGATTGCAGTGTGTAGTTCGCGCACGTGTATACAACGAAGCGTGCGCATGTGCGTACGCAGAACATCGGGCCGCTTGCGAACGCACAGCGCGAGCATGCGGCTCTGAATCAGGCCCTATGTATCCTCTACACTATAGATATACATATAGCTTGTGCATATGTATAGTACTGTATGTATGTATCCTTGCTTTATGTTATAGATATGCATCTAGCATGTACACTATGTATCCTCTATGCTATATATATGCATTTAGCTTGTGTAATTGTACAGTACGTATCCTCTATGCTATAGATATGCATCTAGCTCATGCAAATGTACAGTACATATCCTTGCTTTATGTTCTATATATGCATCTAGCTTGTGCAAATGTACTGTATGTATCCTTGCTTTACTTTATAGATATGCATCTAGAATGTGTAAATGTACAGTATGTATCCTCTACACCAGGGGCGTTTCTAAAGAGGAGGGGGCCCGTGTGCAGTCTCTGACACGGGCCCCCTCCCTTCTGTCCGGCGGCCGGCAGCGCACTGAGCTCTGCGCAGCCAGTGCCATAGTTATAGACTCTGGGCACTAGAGTGCGCCCAGAGTCTATAGAGAATGCGTTGGTCACCGGGAAAATGGCCGCGGATGCAATTTTCCCTGTACTGCGCATGCGCAAATGACGGGAAAATGCAGCGGCGGCCATTTTCCAGTCGATTGTACAGCGCCGACGTGGGACTCCGGAGAGGTAAGTAATTCTATGGGTGCAGGGTGTGCAGTGTGGGGCCCCCCTGGACCCAGGGGCCCGTGTTTCCCGCACACCCTGCACTCATTATAGATGTGTAAATGTACTGTACGTTTCCTCTAAACTATAGATATGCATTTAGCTTGTGCAAATGTACTGTATGTATCCCTGCTTTACGTTCTATATATGCATCTAGCTTGTGCAAATGTACTGTATGTATCCCTGCTTTACGTTCTATATATGCATCTAGCTTGTGCAAATGTACAGTATAAATTTCTGCCACCATAGCAGCTTTTCAAAGAAAGACTGGGCCCTGAAGACACTTACATTAATGCTGGGATGGTAGAGTAACATTCCATTGCTTGTCAGTGTCACGTACTTCTTCTTCCACTCTTTGTTCAGAGAGTTGCCGCTACGTTTCATAAGGAAGCTCTGAAAATGAATGCAGTAAGGAATAATGTAAATTCGGCCATTACAGCATAAGGCATGTTAGAGGATAGCATATATTACTCTCTGCAATAAAAGGTTTCTTACACTCTAGACACTACGGTAGTACAGGACTGGACTTTACATTAGACACAGCCTGTGCCTAAGGGGCGACAAATGACTCTTTCACTTCACAGTGTTCCTTAAATATATTTTTTCATCAGCGAAGAATAATGAACTGATATAAGGATGTGAGGTGGGAATGAAAGGGCTGAGCAGTAACACAAAATTCTATTCTGTCGTATACATGGTAAAGCTACCAAACTTTCTGCGTAAAAGGTGAGGCTAGTGGATAGAAGGGCTTAGTGACCCATATTCAGGCAACTGTCGGATCCAATTATATAAATCCTGCTCTGAGTGTCCCTGAGCTAAAGACTTCCATGGGTGCTTTATTGCCTGATACAGTATATGTTTGTGCTCCTGGTATTCTATTTTCAATAACCACTTGGAAAATGTACCTATTTGTTAAGCAGAAGGTCAACTTATGACAAGAAATGGTAACCTAGGTTGCTTAACCAAGGTGTCTGTACAGCCATACCAGATGGCAATTTCCATATGCCAGATCTTCATCCAAAACTAATGTGTGGAAAGCTATTTCTGGTGCCAAGACCGATGTGCAGGACTAATATGCAGGGCTATATTTATATTTATGTGTAAATCCATATATTGTGGCAAAGGTAATGTGCAGAGTTAGAATCTAATGGCAGAAAATAATATGGAAAACCAGAACTACAGTAATATTGTAGGATGAAAATACACTATTGTAAGAAACTACAACTATTGTAAGATGAAAATAGTTGGGGCAGGGTTCATAGTTTGGTACAACCCCTCCACCTCTTTTTACTAATTAATGGGATTTATAGGAGGACCTCGTTTTTTCTCTGTTTCCTTTACTATTTAATCTAGTGTTAGACCCCCCTTCTGAGAACACTCCAAAACTGGGCAGTCTTTCGGGGCATAGGGGTAGGCTGCAAGGAAATTAAAATGTTGGTGCTTGCCAATGATATCCTTCTATATATATCTAATCCTGATCAGTCTCTTTCTCAAATATTTAATAAGATAGAGCCAAATAAATCTATCTCAGGTTTCCATGTTAATATGGAAAAATCTGGGGTGCCTTGGGACACTTGCAGGGGTGCCTCAGGTTGGTGGTCCAGCACCAAATCAAATTATATATGGTCAATGTAATGTAAATATGTGGACAAATAGAAGCGCAAACCTGTCCACCACCACCACATAACTGAGCCTAAGGATGACAGGTAAGCACAATTTACTTCATTTTACTACTTCACTAAAAAAAATTCTGAATTTCTCAATAACAAACATTCGGCTTGGGGGTGCCATGAAAACAATGCTGATACACTGGGGTGCCGTGATTCAAAAAAATTTGGGAACCACTGCTCTACAGTAAGAATATATGTCCTTCCTGGGCTACTAGGTTTCCTTTACATTGGGCCAAAACTCATATACCATATCTGGGAATAGTTCTGCCCTGCAATCCCGCAGATTTATATAGGCTTAATATAGGTCAGGCTATACGTACCCTTACCAATGATGTAAAGGGTTTGGAGCGCTTACCACTGTCCTTCCTAGGGAGAGCTAATTTACTGAAAATGGTGGCAGTGCCTCGCCTGCTATATCCTCTGCAGTCACTCCCTATAATCTTGACTAAAGCAGATGTACAATTGATAAATGCCTTATTTACATAAATTCATTTGGAATGGGGGCCGTTCACGAATTGCCTTACGAAAACTTTGTCAGTCAAAATCAAATGGAGGCATTCATTTCCCAGACATAGTAACTTACAATCACATGGCCCTCTTAAGGCATTTGCGTGACTGGCTTCATAAAACTTCTGTTTACACTAACACTTCATTGGAACAGGAATTTGTGGGTGAAATGGACCTCATTTGTTTTCTCCACCAACATGACCAGGAAATACCAGATAATCTGAAACTGAATCCCCTTTTTTGTGGATGACCAGGAAAGTCTGGCATATTCTCAGACATAAGGTGGACTGAAATGCTTTCTACTCCCTTTACTTACCCTTTCTCTGAAACCCTAATTTTCTGGACGGCATGGCTGCTCACCCCTTCACTTTGTGGAGACTAGCGGGGATATACAATATTGGATCTTTGGTATCCACAGAAAACAAACACTAAGCTATACAGAGGTTTCTTCAAAATTTGCCATGGTTAGCCCTTATCCTTTAGCTTTCCTACAAACCCGTTTTTACGTAACACGTTATTGGTCATTTCTCGGATGGGAATTGGGATAGTACTTTGGATTGCTTTTAAAGCAACCTGTACCTAACCACAAGGCAATATTTGTCCATTATACATTTCTGAGGAACATTTTGGACCATATTAAGATAACTGGGGGTATGGCTGGATGGTTGACCCACTTCCCTACTTTAACTATGTCAACACTGGAAAAGGCCTTTTTGTTTTCCAGGAAAACACTACCATCCAGCATGTACACTCAATATAATCATAATACTTATCTATACCCACTCCGACGGAGAGTCATGCTTGTGCAAAATGTCATCAGGAGAGGGCTGATACATATCATTGCCTCTGGCCCTACCTCATAATCCAATATTTTTGGCACCTTATTTGGCACTATGTACATTTTGTGCATTTTCCCCCGGGAATGGGCGGTCTTAGGTATATTTGATTCCAATATGCGAATGACTGTGGCAAGTAGGAAACTTATTAGCTATCAGTGCCACTGGTAGCAAAACAATTTTGTAGTGCTGGATATACAGTACATCTCCTCAAATACCTCTATTCCTGAACAAACTTTATTTTCTATTCAAGATGGACTGGGTGGAGAACTTCTATACAAAGAAATATATGTGGAGCGTTTTTTTTTGGTATGGGAGTCTTACATACTGTAGATGGTCTCCCACTCACAACTAGTAAACAGATCCATTATAGCTTTAATAATACCACATGGTATCTTACCAGGTAAGTGACACAAGACCCACTTATTTCCTCAACTTAATCGATAAGGAATTCAATAGATTCATTCCCAAGGCTCCTATTATAGGCTGCAATTGCTTCTGATTAGTTTATTTCTTTGCTCTTTTTTGTTTTTGTTTTATTTATTTTATTTATATGTTGACAGTCTGTATGTTACAATGTGTATGCCACGTGAGTTATTCTCACACTAACAATATTATCTATTCTTGTCTATTGAACCGTACACACATCCAGCACATCCATTCCCCAAACTACTATAATGACCCTCCATCAATGATCGCGGGTCCCTATAGTAACCAGGCTAACATGGTCGATATTGACCAGTTTGGCCTGCATGCACGGTCGATGGTCGATATCGACCATCCATGCCCGTGCATCGTTTGGTCGTTTGAGGGGGCAAAAAAAGGTTGATTTAAATTATCAAACAATATCGTTTAAATCTACCAAGAAATCTGACCATGTGTATGCACCATATGTGTGATTTTCTAGTGTGACTACAATTATTCAGACTCTATTGCATATTGTATTTGCTATATATATTTTGTTATATTATGTTTGTTAATATTTGTTCTATGATGTCTCAATAAAAAATTGTTTAAAAAATACAAAATAATTCAAATAGGGTGACGGTGTAATGTGTGAGGCAGAGCATGTTCCAGTTTGGGAGGTTTGAGAAAAGATGGGACCTGAACCCCTCCCTGTCCTACACTCGACAATCTACAGCTTGTGACTACAGATATTTTACACCATTGTTAGTGTAGATGTGCGTGGAGGCTGGGGATTCATTGCTTATGGGTGGGACAATCACTTATATTACTTCAATTTTACTAATGTTAAAAAAATTACTACAATTATTATATAGATGATAATTAGGATTCCATTCCGAAATACAAAATCTATTTTCTTCACTTGTTTTACATATAGAAAGCCATTATTTTAAGATGTGATTTCAGGTCCATCCATCATCTTCTATTATCACCTTCTATTGTGTTGATCTGTACATTAGTTAGCAAAAAGAGATGCAACGATGTAATTACAAAAATAACACTTTGCCATCACTTTTTCTTTAGTGTTATGAATCTGTACCATCCCTTCTGTATTGCATAATTTTGGAATGGTAGGAAGAGTACAGTGTACAGTCCATGTAAGGCTTGAAGAGGATGGAAGTTCTGAGCAATTGACTTACAATGTCCTAGGTACAGTAATGGGAGTGAATTGTAAAAATGTGAGTTGATTTTGATGCGATAAATCACAGTTCCTTGTTCTTTTACCTCTTTGTGTCATATCAGCTTCTGCTTAGTCATTGACTGCAAGCAGTGGTATTGGATTTTATATGTGATTTTGATGATTACTAGAACATTAATTAGTTTTTATGAAATGTACAATATAAAATCTGGCTATAACAAAATTAATAGCCATGAGTCATATTTGAAGCATTGTCTGGGCCTAGTCATTTAATTTCAGTAAACAAGTCCCCCATTACCAGGATAACCTCTTTTCATATGAGTAATAGTGAAAATATCAAAAAGATAATGTGGACCAAATGAGTACTTGTAATTAATCATCTGTTATCATTAATACGCCTGGAATATAACAGGTACAGTAGTTAAAATGAAAACAATAAAACAACAGCTCCGGCAATACAACAGGTTCAATGTTAATTTATAGAGCATGTGAAAAGAAGAGTAACACCTAATACCTGCACGTAGCTGTTTTCACACTCAAAAACAACTGTCACATTCTACGGTAAGTATTCATTTAGAAAGGCTGCTAGCATTCATTTTAACAAATCACCATTTATTTACACACCTAAAATATCTTTAACTCTGTTTGCCTAACTTAGATAGGGTCAGACTGGCCCACAGGGGTACAGAGGAAATCCCTGGTGGGCCCCACTACTTCCTCTAATGTCAGGTTCCAGACCATGTAAATATTGAAATTAAAAAGTAACCAACACTTAAGTCATCCCAGTTGTGATAAATTAACCATTTTTTAAAGTGTCATGTGTTTGCCCTTTACTAGAACTAATGCAGTTCTCACCGAGGGCCTGATTCAGAGCCGGACGCTATTTGCGCTCGCTCAGAAAAATGGGCCGGCTATTTAAATTGAGCGCTCGCTCTTTGCGGTCTGTTGACGCCTCTATGTCTGAGTGAGCGAACGAAACATGCGCTCGCTATTTTGTAAAGACGCCCCTTGGCCGCTCTCATCATATGTCATCTCCGCTATTTATTAGATTAATCGAGTACATCGAAAGGCGTCTGAACTGCCCGCAGTGCTTGTGGTAGGATTTTCCTACCGCAATCATGCGAACAGTTCAGGCTAAGAAACAACCAAGTGACGTGGCCGATGACGCTGCTTTGTTAATTATGCACACCCTTAAAACGCCCATTTTGACCGTTTGGCACGCCTGCGTTCGGATCTCCACTCCCCGTTTTCAAGCACCTTCCCCTGTTACCACCCACAAACGCCTCATCCTGTCACTCAAATTAGCAGGCACTCGCAATTTTGCGAACAAACGATTTCGGACTGCACTGACTGGTTGGCGCATGCGCATTATGACCCGTGCGCATGCGCAGATGTGCGAACATTGCTCGGAGCGAACGAGCGGCCGCTTACGAGCGGCTCTGTATCAGGCCCTGAGTTTTATGCAATGGCTGGTGTCTATGGGGTTCCCTATCATATGTAGAGTGCATTAATGTGGTATATACATACTTGTCTACTTTGACTGTTTACTCTGTGGGAAAATCCTGGAGAGGAGACTCAGCTGACGTCTTTAGGGAGCCGGACTGTCAAGTCATTTTGTGTCATTTCAGCCCCCGCCCCTCCCCACGGACCGCCAACTCTTTCGGTGGTGCGGGTGTTACTCCATACTTGCCAAATTTTCTGCTCCCTTTTCTGGGAGGGAGCAGCCAGGTTGGAACAGAGGGGGCGCGGCGGTCACATAGGTAGTCTCTGTGGGGTGGTCGGCTACGGGGGGGTTGCGACCGGCTGGCGGGGGGTGCGGGAGACTTATCCTCTTTTCCAGGCAGCCAGAAGTGCCACCCTATTTTCCGGAGCTTCCTGACCATATATATATAGGATCCCTAAGGATTGGTTGATTACTGATGTACACGGTCTATTGCTGTATCTCCTGTGGATGGTCCGGATGGGACTAAAACGTTGAGACTGAGATAACCTGTTTTTTCATGGAATATGTGAGGATTATAATTTGATATTTCTTATGCACTTAAATCTGGTGAGTGACCAATATATATATATATATATATTAGGGATGTGCAGGCTCGGTTCTACTCGGTTCCGTTCGGTTCTTTTTACCGAACCTTATTGGCTATCCAAAACTCGTGACAGCTGAAACCCAATAAGATCCGGTAAAAAGAACCGAACGGAACCGAGTAGAACCGAGCCTGCACATCCCTAATATATATATATATATATATATATACCGTGTTTCCCCGATAATAAGACACTGTCTTATTTTTTTTTTGGTCAAAAAAACACCATAGGGCTTATTTTTGGGGTAGGGCTTATTTTAATTAACATTGACAGCATCATGCCCTCAGTCCCGCTTTTATCCCCATCATGGCCACAGCCCTGCTTTACAATTATTTACTTACCATTATTTTTTTTTATTTTTTTTTGTTAGGGCTTATTTTGGACCGTTTTTCAAAAGTAAGGGTAGGGCTTATTTTCGGGGTAGGTCTTATTATCGGGGAAACACGGTATATATATATATATATATATATATGTACATATATAGACAGGATCACCATCGTGTGCTTTATTATTATACATGTGTTACATTATACTGCATTATACTGCAGGACTATAGTGCATTCACTACAGTGATCGTGATCAATCTGGTAGGTTATACTGCATAGTTATCACTCCTACAAGTATGGTGTACAGTGTGTCAAGATGGCGACCACTTCTTCCAATGGGAGATGTATATAATCATTGTATGTCTGCACTTACATTACAACATCCTCAAGCCGGTGTGCAGCGCCAAATGTAAAAATAAGTCCTTGGGATAGTCTCAAATGATCGGTGCTCTCCAGACTTGTAGCAAATACTGGAAGTATTTTCCTGCATGCAGTCACCATGTCATTTTCACGTGATCTACATACATAATATTGGTTTCTGTTTAACCACCTGACAATGAATCCTTCATCTCTGAGTACTGAGCAATACATTAAGGACAAGATGTATACAATAAATGGTATGGTAGAAAATGGTATATTTCAGGACACCTATGGATGCTGTGCACTTTTTTCAATAGGAGCCGAAGTCCCTATCAAAATTATAGGAAAATGGACTTGGAATCTGTCAGGTCATCCTGGTAAAGACATATTTATTCACATTCCCGGATCAAAAGCTACAGAAACCATTCACATGGTCCAAGCTTCCTGCTGTCACAGCTACTGTATGCTTTCCAATTTGTGTGAGAAATGCTCCCGGCTGGCTGGATTATGATATATGTGTGTGTGTCCTCTATTTTCACATTCCCTATATCTTTACGGATTTCAAAAGGGTCCTGTCCTTCTTTGGTACCAAACATCTCTGGCCCACACATCCACGCAGCACGTCTGCTTCTTCTCTATACCTTGGTAAAAGACAAATGCACCACTCTGCTGCTGCTGCTGCTGCCAGGATGACTTGCACTCTCTTTGTGGAAGGATTCAATTGGAATGTGTGGGTTTTCCTTGCAGTAGATCTTCCCACAAGAATCTGCAGGTAGCTGCTCTAAAAAGGAATAACCTATAGCTTCCCACTGTGCCCTAGCATACGCCTTCCATTTAACATTCTTTATAGAAGGTAACTGTAACAATTAAGGTGCTCGCTTGAGTGAAGTTGTGTGGGTGTTTGTCATTTGCTGCTACACTGTGCCAATGCATTAGCTGATCCAGTGGTAACAAATGAGCATGTACTATGAGGCACATTAATCCCTTCACAGCGAGCATACATTAACCCCTCGCATAAAGCACTGTTTGTTCTTGTCTTGTTGATTATTTACAACATCACAGTAGCCCAGAGAAATAAATAATTAGTAAAGCTGTTCAAAATGAAAATTAATTTCAGAGAAGAGAAGCGTGACTCTGGGCTTGATTCAGAGATGGACGCAAATGCCATCGCAGCTGTGATCGCTCACGGATCGCAATTGCGAAAATATGCTAATGACTCACTCGCCGTCCAGTGCTTAGAGACGCCCACTGAAAGCATCTCACATCTGTCGCTCATGCACAAACCGGAAGCACTCAGCACAGATCAGGCTGCCATCAGCCATCATTCTAAGTCATTCCTGCTGCTAGTATCAATGTTGTGGCTAATTTCTGCACTCCCAGAAAACAGTGTTTAAACGGTTCTAACTAACCCCCTTCAGCTCCCCCAAACACTGACTACCTGTCACTCACTTTGCACATTAATCCACTGTGCGAGCGTAATCGCAATTCAATCGCTCAATCTGTGTAATTATCAGCATTTTGTCCATCTCTGAATCAGGCCCTATGGTCACAAGCATTTTGGGCTATGTTTTTGTGTGTGCAGTGACTGAGGAAATGATTGGGCTGTATTATACGGCTGTAACACTAGGTGGCGTCTGGAGAACAAACGCTGAATCAAAAAAATAGATGACACAAATATATAAGTTCTGAATTTAGTCATACCTTTTGCAACAAAGAATGATTTAAAAAAACATTTTTGATACACTACAGTATGTAAATAATAATCCCCGTCCGATCACGGCATTAGTGGTCGATAGTGTCCTGGCTGGGTTAAAATCCATCGGATTCACACTGTGACTTCAACTCCTCCAGCCAAGATATATTTGGCCACTAAGACGTGTCCTGAAAATGAATACTATTAGAGACTAAAGCTGGGTGCGCACTATACTATGTGTGTACCCAGCGACGGAACGACACTATGGAACGATATATCGCGCCGGCCATACACACTACACGATCCAGTGCATAACCGTGCAATATATCGTTCCATGCTGCATGTAGCAGCATATCGTCATTCATTGCATCATCCCAGCTGTTGTGTAGTACAGCAGATGGGACGATACGATGAATGACCGCCATGCACGCGCGATCAGGAGTACACACTATTGGATCTACACGCTATATTGTGTTGATCCGCATCAGAATGATATATCTTAAGACAAATTGCATAATGTGTACCCAGCTTCAGTGGGGAAAATGTATCAAACTTTCTAAACTGTGGAAAAGTGGACAAGTAGAGAAGTTAGCCATAGCAACAACCAATGAGCTTTTACTTAGCAGTTATCAAGTACATATAAAATGAAAGGTCGCTATGGGTAACTTCTCCACTTGTCCACTTCTCCACTTTTTAGCAGATTTAATACATTTCCCGGTAAGATCCCTGTTTGCAAATACCATCAGCATGAGTAAGCAGCGCAGACTCCCAGTCAAGGCAACTAGGTCTTTTGATGTAAAGACCAAGGCTGGTGTCATTTAGGTTAATACATGGACACTGCTAATCCAAACTTGTAATATACTACTGACCTACCTATTCAACAGTAGTGACAGTGATGGGGGAGATGTATCAAACCTTTGAGAGATATAAAGTGGAGACATTGCCCCTAGAAACCAATCAGCTTCTAAATGTCATTTTATACACTGACATTTAGTAAGAAGGTTCACTGTATATTTTTTGAAGGTTTGATACATCTCCCTTTTAGTGCCTAACGGACTCCAGTCCATATTGTAACACAAGTTATTGTGGCAGCACGATCCAGGGGCAGAACTACGTGAGCCAATGGAGGCGCCTGCTGCCGGGCTCCAGCACTGAAGGGGCACCTCATCCATTGCCCACAATGTATTCATTCCACTTAGGGCTGTAACTATGTACACAGACGTCCAATACATGTCACCTCTTCCCGGCACCTGAGAAGCCACTATACACTAGCGGAGAGCTCTGTGTCAGACCATCAGCTGTCGCCTCCGTCTATCTATAGTCTGTCCATACTCATTGGTGTTGATGCTCCTCAGCAGCTTCTGTTGTCAGTGCAACACATCCGGCAATCCTTCACCTACAACTCTCTGTCTCACTCCTCCATGGCATGCCTATAGTCAGTGTGCAACTGCGGGTGTATCTGCTTGTGAAACGCTAAGTTACAGTGTCATTGGCTGTGGTGGGGGGGCACCAAATTATAACTTGCCTCCGGGCATCTGGGATGAACTTACGCCACTGGCACGATCACAGCTGGCCAGGCATTACTAGCAGAATAATACTCTATAATCATTCAATGCATCGTCCCATCTACCGTGCAGTACAGCAAATGGAATAAAGCGATGAGCGACCACTGTGCGTGCATGATGAGTAGTACACCTTATAGGATCAACACCATAAATTGTCTTGATGCTCCAGTCAGAGCTTTAATTATCAAGGCTGCTAGCATCTCCGCATGACGTCATGCACCAAGAAAGGGTGGGGGGGCAGCAAAAGGCTGGTATGGCCATGTATTCAGCATACCTCCCACCCGTCCTGATTTCAGTGGGGCAGCCCTGTTTTAAGGACTTTGTCTAGCCATCACAATTGGGACTACAGTGTCCTGATTGCCAGGCAGTTGGGTAGGTATGTCTGGTCACTGCTGCTATTAAAGAAGCAGAGTCAGAACCCAGAAGTAAAGTGATAGCATAAGCCATCATTTCCTTTGACGGGACGGATCTTATCGGAGTGATAGTGTAAGCCATCATTTCCTTTGACAGGACGGATCTTATTGGAGTGATAGCATTAGCCATCATATCCCTTGATGGGAGGATCTTATTGGAGTGATAACGTAAGCCATCATATCCTTTGATGGGACGGATCTTATTGGAGTGATAACATAAGCCATCATTACCTTTGACGGGATGGATCTTATTGGAGCCTATATCCCAGCTTCTGTCATAAATAGCCCCGAAAATATACTCTAAATTGCTGCAATAATGAATGTTACTTTTTGGAACATCAGCACAAAATTATTCTGTAAATAAGCCCCTGACTGTGAGCAGTAGAAGCGAAAGATCTGTAGAGAACATTTCCATAAATCTGCGACAAATGAGCACTGAAGTGAATTTATGTTTTATGTTCCTTATGTTCAGTAGAACACCTGTGTTAAGCTGCACTGCAGTAGTTGCTGTCAATGACACATTCTAGCCATCCCAAACATCAGTTCCATTCAAGGTATGACCACCACACAAGTAAAAGCAATCACACAGCCATTTTGCATTTGTGTCAACATATTGTGGGTGATTCAATCATCGATTTTGTGTGTGAATGTACACATTACCAAGGATTATGTTACAGCAACATTCCAGATTTCCTGCTGCATCTCTGCCAGGTGTGAAGAAAACTATGTGAAGACGATGACTGTGAATTGCCAGAGAACCGGTCGGAACGCCAGCAACTCTACTAACAATTGAATTCACACCACTTATATGTGCTGCCAGCTGATGAGATTACGTTGTTGCAATTTGCAGGGAATTAAACAATGTTGCTATGCACCAGTAATCTGTCTTGAAACACTGCTCTTCTAGGTTAATATTGTGTACTTAAACAGATGTTTGTTTATCCATTTTTGCATTACACCTTAAGGATGTTTTTTTTGTGGAGCTGAGATGTCCGTGTGTGATGTATTTGTATAAAAAAGAAGTTTGGATAATAAAAGGCACTGCATAACATTAGCCCACAGGTCATGAAAGCAAGTGACGTTTTTTTTCATTTATGTGGTTTTTGTATATGGTGTGTATGCTCTTTTAAGTTAAAAATCAAATTGCTGTCTATGTGGTTGGACAGAAACATAACGACATGAAAGGGCCTATTTATTAAGATTTCAGTGTCATTGTGACAATAAAACATTAACTTTCTAAATAATCATTATTTTATCACAATCCTCAGCTACCCCAGCGATAAGTATTCCTGGTGGTAGGCAGTGGCGAAATTAGGGAGGGTCGAGCAGGGCTCGTGCCCTGGGTGCCATGGCAAGCACAGCAGAGGGGGGGGCATCTTACTGCACGCCCACCCTCCCCCGCCACCATTGTGTGCTGACTTCTTTAACGAGTAGGCAAGTGTGCTGTGCCTGCTAGCCTGGTGCTGGTTGGGCTGCCTGTAGGGAAAGCTGCAGCGGAAGCGACAGCCCCTCCCATGCAGTCTTCTTACCAAGCTCTATCATGACCTGAGACAAGAGCTGCCGTCTGCACCGGGTGAGGAGTGATTCTTCCTTGTCCGGCGCTCTCTCAGTCTCCACTCACCGCAGGTGGGTTATGGCGGTGGCGGTGGGTGGCTAAGCTTCTGCGGGAGGGAGCTCACCGTTGGTGTGTGTTATTTTTTCATGTGTGGGGAGGGGGATGGGGGGGCTGCTGGCTTCATTTGTGTGAAAGAGGTGTGTGTGTGTCTGCGTAGGCTTTCAGTGTGTGTGTATGTGTCAGTGTGTGTGTGTATATGTGTCAGTGTGTGCATGTATGTGTATATGTGTCAGTGTGTATGCGTGCTGAGAGTTGTCGCAGGGGGGGAGATGATGGTGTGCTGAAAGTTGATGCGGGGGGGAGGTGATGGTGTGCTGAGAGACGACTGGTGGGGAGATGATGGTGTGCTGAGAGTTGACGTGGTGAGGAGATGATGGTGTGCTGAGAGTTGACGCGGTGGGGAGATGATGGTGTGCTCAGAGGTGACGCAGGAGGAAGATGATGGTGTACTTGAGAATTGATGCTGGGGGGGCGGTGATGGTGTGCTGAGAGATGATGCAGGGGGGAGGCGATGGTGTGGCTGAGAGACGACGCGGGGAGGGAGTTGATGCAGTGAGATGATGGTGTGACTGCAAGATGCAGGGGGGAAGGAAGTTACACAGGGGGCACGAGTCTAGTTGAACCGCTGTTGTATGATGGTGACCTTGTTAATATTCCTACACAAACAGGCATCTTCCGGACGATGTGACCTACATGAATATTGAATACCGACTGAAGACGCCGTCGTCCCAGGGAGAATACATTTCTTCAGAGGTTCCATATTGTGAGAAAGCACCGTATAGGTAAGGTGCATATGAAATGGAAAGGAATGTGACAAGAAATGGGTGACGTGTCATGTTGGCACGCCCCATTTTCAGTAGCCACGCCCCTTCCAGTATGTGACCACACCAATTTTTTGGTGCGCGCCAAAATATGTTTTGCTGTATGGTGGATGAGGGGGCAATCTTAAACTTGCCCTGGGCTCCAAAGACCCTAGTTATGCCACTGGTGGTAGGAACATACTTGCCAACTGAAATAGTAGCAATCTCCCTGACTCCCTGAAGAGTCCAGCAATCTCCCTGAATGCACCTTACTCCAATTATGATGCTGTTATATAAAAAAAAAAACAGAGATATATACATTCAAATGGGATGATTAGTATAATTTCCCTGCATTGGTTATAAGAAAGACACAATGATCCCTATGGCTACCTGCATTTTCTGGAAAGTATCAGTGTATTTTCATCATCAAGTAGATCTTACTAACAGCTTTGGGGCTCATTTACATTTGGATGTAAGTCAGTTTTCTGACACGCCTCTCAGATGTAGCAGTACATGCCCACTTTACCACCGCGCTCCTAGGTGCTGCTTTCACAGTCTCCCTGAAATGCTTTTTCAAAAGTAGGCAAGTATGGGTAGGAATTACTTATTGCTTCAGACGACCTGCTTTACTCTGCACTAAATATGGTTGGGGAGCAATACACACTACAGATCTTTTCCCTCTGCCCCTTCACCTTCTCACCAGAACTGGGTCCCCTTTCCTCATTTCTGATGAGCAGTCGTGAAACCCAGATCCCCAATGCCTACATACATACAAATCATTGTGATCAGCGCCTATTAGGTTTGTGATGGTGGTGTGACCCATACTTGCCAACTTTCAGCCAGGACGACTATGCAGAAAGGGGGGATGCGGCAAAATGGGCGGTGTGCAGACAGACAAAGCAAAGTGGGCGGGGCATGATGGTGATATTGTGTCATCGTGGCCCTGCCCCTGCTACACAATACTTCGATTAGTGGTATTGTGAAATGGGGGTGAGGTCATGATGATGCATTTCAGCGCAAATTGCTTTATCGGCTGCCCAGAATGCCCACTTCTCTCGGGTAGCGTGCGACCATGGGCGGTCAGCCTCTGTGAGACACCCACTCTTCTGGGCACCCGGGAGAGCCACCTGAGATTCAGGAGTCAAGTATGCAAGTATGGTGTGACCTGTGTATAGTGATTGGTGTATATGAGGTATGTGATATCAGTGTGACCTGTGTATAGTGATCAATGTATATCTGCTGTGTAATATTAGTGTGACCTATGTATAGCGATCAGTGTGTATCACGTGTGTGATATTAGTCTTACCTATGTATAGTCTTTGCTAATATGCAAATGCAACAGGAGGTGTATTGCACCCCCTGATGCATTTGCGATCCCAGCACTGCAACCGAGGTCGCCGTCTGGGATCAACCCAATCAGAGTTCTAATAGACGATCAGGGAACTCCTCTGTAATGTCTAATACCCTTATAATTACAGTATGAATTAAGTTATTCTATATATAATTTACACTAGGGGTATATTTACTAAAGTGCAGGTTTTTAGAAGTGGAGATGTTGCCCATAGCAACCAATCAGATTCTAATTATTATCTCATAAGTTGCTAGATAAATGTTAAGTAGAATCTGATTGGTTGCTATGGGCAACATCTCCACTTCTATAAACCTGCACTTTAGTAAATATACCCCCTGGGGTTCACATTATCTACCCACAGTATACTGTAAATGTTAAATACTATGATATAGTGGAAAGCAAATAAACTTTACAAATTGTATTTTAGGAGCAATATCTTTAATTACCTGTTTGATTGGCAGAGCCCGACCACCACCGAAGTTGTCACCACGACTGTCAAAACTCCTCTTTTCCATGTCACTCCCCCTCCGGTTCTTCAAATAAACACATGTCATTAATCCCATATTCTTTCCACTCACTTTATACAACAAAGAAGAGGTGAACAGCAGAGTCACAGTGCTTGGCACTACAGTGGGGTTCATTCATTTGGGACCACTTTTTATTTCAGTGGTGATTGATTTGACAAGGCTGGTTTTCAATCACATTCAATATTCCGTATGTCCACCAGAGCGATGGAGCGGAACTTTTGCCCAACATGAGGCACATTATTCATGCAGTTCTGAATGGAACAGACAGTAATGGTTTATAGGGGCTTTTACAACGATCTGAGTAAAATAGGAATAAAACCAGCTGCTACAATGTGTTATTCCTTTTCATGTTTCTTAATCTATTAAGATGTAAACATTTTGGGATGGTAACTTGCAATGATGGCAAAAAAGAAAATAAAGTACATATATGTATATACTTTAATATAATTTACCTATGATATAGTGTAATTAGCACAATGTGTTATAATCTGTATCGACCAATGATCCGTGCTTATGCCGATCAGTGTTAAAGCTCAGTTGGTTGGTAGGAGTGCCTGTGTGTTTGTACTCAGTTTTATAAAATAACATTCATTGCTTTGCAACTGAATGTTTTCCTTAATGTGTTAGTGATAATAAATTAAGTCATTAAGTGGCTGTGTATCAAGCAGTGAAAGAAGTTGAGGCGTTGCCTATAGCAACCAATCAGGTTCTACCTATCATTTTATAGAATGTAGTTGATAAATGCTACCTCAAAGCTGATTGGTTGCAACTTCTCCACTGGTCCACTTCTCCATTGTTTTCACTGCTTGATACATCACCCTTTAAGAAACAATATATAGGGACATATGTATCAAAGCTTGATGTGAGATAAAATTGTGAAATATATATCACCAACCAATTAGCTCCAAACTATAATTTCCTAAACACTGCCTGCAAAATGTAAGTTAGAAGCTGATTGGTTGGTGATATATATTTCACAATTTTATCTCACATCAAGCTTTGATTCATATGCCCCAACATATAGTCTCTCAAACTACTCATGAGGCTTGCTGCAATCTGCAATGTTTTTGTGCAGAAATGAAGGAGATATCTTGGTTGTCTATAAACTATTTATTATTACAGTTCAGTTAACTTACTGGGAAAAGGCTTGTGCGACGCTTAGCACCTCTGTGAAGTGACCCTGGGGTGCTGACTCCGATGGACACCTCACTGCGCAGCTCTCTATGACTGATGTTTGGAGTAGAAGGTAATGAGGATGAGTAGTCACTTGTTGGTCCTCCATTGCTGGTCTGCAACAAACAGTTTTATTTTATAATTCTATTCTTTGTTTTAAATGATAGAACCATATGCATGTGATACTGACATACAATAAATAAGAACTGTGTGCAAGAAATCCACTGAATCCTCATGGCTGACACCTGGGAGAAAACAATCACAGATCATTAAAAGGTTTGTAATGGAGGTGATTGGACTAACTATCAACAATCTTACTATGGATTTATTTCTCAGAGTTGTTAGCCTGGAGATACAACACACACAGTATCACCCAAACGAACACACACAGTATCACCCAAACTAATACACACAGTATCACCCAAAGTAACACACAGTATCACCCAAACTTGTGAGATAAAATTGTGAGATATATACAGTATCACCAACCAATCAGCTCCTAACTATCATTTTTTAAACACAGCCTGCAAAATGTAAGTTAGAAGCTGATTTGTTGGTGATATATATCTTCCAATTTTATCTCACATCAAGCTTTGATATATATGCCACTATAGTATCACTCAAAATAACACTTATACCCCTTTTCCACCTAAATTCCGGGTCTGACCCGGAGTTGGAACAAAGTTCCTATCCAGATCAGACCCGGAATTTTGCCGGCGCCGACTCGGGATATTCCCGAGTCAGCGCTGCTCACACCGCAGTCGGGTCTGCATAGACCCAGCTTTTGCGAAGTGAAAGTGGTCACTTGGAGATGACGTCATCTCCAAGCGCCACTGAAGCCGGACCAATAGTCCGGCTAGCAGTGCACTCCAGGTCATCGTGACCCGGAGTACGCTGTACTCACAGCAGGGTTTCACGGGCTACGCCCATGTTAAACCCTGCTAGTTACCTGGGTTGGATTGCCGGGTCACTCGACCCAGCGATCCAACTCTCTGCCCTTTTACACCAGGGAGCTGCCCGGGTTAACCCTTCAAAAACCCGGGTTTTAGCTCCGGTGTAAAAGGGGTATAACACAGTATTATTCAAACTAACACACACAGTATCACCCAAACCACAAAGGTTTGAGTCATTAGACCCCTCCATAATTATATTATTTGGAGAAAGTAGACTGAAAAAAATTCACAGAATTCTCCGTCAAGTATTTTCCAAAACATATTTTACTCTACAAAAAAACGTCATGGTCTGAATGTAGGCACTTCCAAACACTTGTGTCCATTGAAACGTATGTCATTCCTTTAAAGTGCCAAAATAACATAATCTGATAGCAGATGGAAAATGAACTGTCACCACCCTGTGCATACAGTACTAGCACCACCTACACATGTCTATACATAACCCTAGCATGATGGGATGGAATCTGTTGAATTAAAAAGCCACATCTAGGACAACCTCTATGTCTTATCTAAAATATACAAGTATTTCACTTCCCCTCAACCCTATACCATTCAACATATAACACAACAATCATAGACCTACCATTGGTAAATGATCACATACCTGCACTGATAATGGAGTGGAACCAGAGGAGTGACTGGGGGAGCTGGGTAATGATTTGCATGACAGCAGCTGTTGTTGTCTCTTCAGCGCTAGGATTTTCTGGGCAACTGAATTGATAAGATCAAACATCATTGAATACAGTGCAGTGTATAACAATAAATCAGTTAATACAGCGCCATGTATAACAACCAGCTAATGCTGGCCATACACGGGACGATTGATCACACGATTTGGGCAGTTTCTACAGGTTGGACAGACCAGTCATTTGAAAATAGTTGTATTTTGAGTCTTCTGCGACCCTGATGCCCGTCCCCGCCGTCGTCTAGTTGGATCACAGATCAGATGGTTTTGCAGAGAGATCTCAACTGATTGTGTAGGAATTGACACACATTATGTGATGTGATTGATCAAATCGTATGGTCTTATGTGAAATAGTTGCACTTTAAATACAAATCGTCCTGTATCTGAAGGGAAGAGTTTTCAAGGGAAATCGTACAACTGATATGACCAACTTTTGAATCTCACCGTGTATGGCCACCTTAACTCAGTGCACTGTATTTGATACTTTATAAACCTGAAGAAATAATAACGCTTGACACAGCTAAAACTGATAATTCAGGGCTATCATTGGTAGACTGGAAATGGTGGAGCTTTTTAGCATCTTTCCCATTTCAATGCAAATAGTTGCTCATTAGTTACTGTCCACATTGCTGATCAGGTTGGGATTAAGGTCAAATTTCCTATTGTATTTTAGCCTTAAATACTAGGGACACACAGGAAAATGGGAGAGGAATTGAGTGGTGATGGGACAGCTTGTAACCACAGCATCGCAATGGCAACAGCAGCACAGACAATTGCAGTTCAGTCATTCAGGAAGAAGGATTCACAAGAATAGCAGATGTTATCTAGGGCAAGATCCAGAAGTCAAAGCCTGCTAACCTCTGGGGCATGAAGGGATAGATGTTCAATTGTGTTGCTTATATTAAATGGAGAGCCTGTGCACATGACCTGGTGGCATATGTACTGTACATAGCATGCTCTACTCTATTCCATCCATCTGCTGCTGGTAAAGTCCATATGTCTCAGTAAAGATCACTTAGTGCTCTGTTAATTCTCTGGTGAAATATGATCATGTAAAAACCCAGCGCAAAAAAGTGCATCATTGGCTTTGGAGCTTCCTCCTGCAGCAGCCCAGCAGGCATACAGTACCATATAATCCATCATGGGCAGCTCAAAGTCTAAGCTTAGAAACCTGCAGGGAGGTAATAGTCTGTACTCTCTCTAGTTCTACTGTACTTCTTGTTAGCTAAAATAAATTGAGCAGATTCTCTTATTTCACTCTACAACGTAAACCACTTAATTATTTTTACATGTATCTCACTGAGAGGCCTGTTTGGGAAAGTAGAGGTGTAAGGTGTGAGGGCCTTGTCACAGGGAACTGCGCCATGGCGGCTCTGCACCCCGCTGTGGAATGCCGCAATTTGAACCGTGTCATCACACACTCGTATTACCCACGTCACTTTGGGAGTGGGCAGCATTCGGGAGACTGATCTACTGTCTCAGAAGTCTCCCCAAAAGTTGTTAGGGTAGCCAGGTATGTAATAAGCCATTATATACATGTGTCTTTAGAGATCTGTTTAGACATGTGCAGACTATGATCTCTAACAAATAATGGCTACATTATCCACCATTAATACACTTTAAAGTACCATTATACGACAAGGACAGGATTTGCTAAAAACTAAAAAGTAAATTGTAAATTCTTAATGTCCGTATCCTATGCATTTAAGTTTGTTACGTCATCCACTTGAAAACAGATATATAAAAATATACAGTAGCTAACACATTCAAGGCTGACAATTCATCCCATTTACTACTAACACTTTAAATAACTGACTATGTGGCTAATTGGAGCAAGTCTATTATGTCCTGACTTTAATTAGACAAAACAGCCTGTATAATTTACATTTGTTGATAAAAGGAAAACCTGGCATCACTGACAGCAATTCATTTAGAGGCATGCATACTATATATATGTATATTACAGGCAGGCAGACTAATATAAAGTACAAATACTCAGCATGTGTATTTTATACTGACATTGTTCACTCTAAAATGGCTCATCTGGGACCCATAATTACATAGCAGATACAAGTATTGTTTAATATAAACTGGCAAAAGTCAATTAGTAGTCACCTTTCTCTGTTGTAAGAGACACCTGAGGAATGGTCCCCGAAGCGTTGTGTGTTATAGTTTCTGTACTTGCAGAAATAAACATGATGAGGATGAATCACCAACTAACATGTGCAGAGGGAGAAAACCGCCTGACTGAGGGTGTAAGAGGAGAAGGAAGGCACAGCTTGCTCAATATTGCTATTGTTGTATAAAACAACTTCAAATAATGTTGTTGAGGAGATATATGAAGATCCATATTTTATGGCTTTGTCTTACAAAATACGGATTCGGTATTTTTCAGCCAATAGTAGTTACTTAGTAGGTTAATAAAGCACAATGAATGCAGATGGGGACAGCAAGTGTGTTTCACTGGCTATTAGAGCCCTTTGTGACATATAGATACTGGTATGTAGGATGACTGTATACTATTCAACTACTAGATGTATTTGTGATGAATGATTTGTGTGTATTGTATGCATACTATCTATAGATTTTATAGGATAAAAAAAGTAGAATGGGAATACCAACAACTGTGTTTGTTGCATTAGCAAAGGAAATATACCTTCATTGAACACTCGATCCACATTTAGCCCATAGGTGGCGCAGGTCTCATAGTACATACACCGCTTCATGTCATTACACAGACCTCTGGCTCGTACATCTTCAATCACTCTCTGGTTGTTGGAACTAATTTTATCTAAAAGATGAAGCAGTCTTGTAAGTGTCAAGAGCCAAATATTTATATATATATACAGTATATATCTATATATATATATACATATATATATATGTAGAAAAAAAAGGGGGGGGGTAGCACTCACCAGTCTTCTTAAAAACATCTCTTTATTGTGATCCCATATGGGTGTGTCACCCCAGCAATTTATTATTGAAGACGAGAGTGTGGACCTATTTGGACTCTATATATATATATATATATATATATATATATGTGTTGCAAATGCCGGCACTCCACAAGAATGACAAAAAGTATTGGTACCCTGGTGCCCTCCTGGGGCCACTCACGTGTCCTGAATGTAGACAGTTGATGTAAGGCGGCACTCGTGGGTTTTGGAAAATATCAGTCAGAGACACTAAGTCTGGTCCAACGTTTCAGTCCTGTTCTTGATAAAAGTCCGGAAGGACTGAAACGTTGGACCAGACTTAGTGTCTCTGACTGTTATTTTCCAAAACCCACGAGTGCCGCCTTACATCAACTGTCTATATATATATATATATATACATACATACACACACAGTATATGCACATGTACATACATACATACATACATATATACATACAAACTAGGGGTGAGCGGGTTCAGTTTTACTCGGTTTTACTCGGATCATTTTATTGGCTATCGCCGAACACGTGTTTTGGATAGCGAATAAAATCGAGCCGAATTTGCGGTAAAGTGGCGCTAAGAACCAAGTAAAACCGAGTAAAACCGGGCCCCTGCTCACCCCTAATACAAACACAAACATGTGTATGCTTGTGTGTGTGTGTATTTATTATTCAATTTGTTAAAGGTGAAGTGACATAAATTCACTGACGATGAATACATGTTCTTTTCTGTTACCCCATTTCACAATCTACTTGTAAGGTTACTATAGCAGCCAGAGCCGTAACTAGACTTTTTGGTGCCCTGTGCCAGAAAGAGCATTGGCGCCCCCCTCATTTTTCAAAGGGACATAATGCACCCAAAAAAAGGGCCATGGCTTCATGGGGAAGGGCCAGGGAAGATACTGTATAGGAGAGGCCAGGAGATGCTGGGGATGAAATAAGAGGAAGCTACAAGCCAGAATGATAATAAATAGAAATTTGACAGGCCCAAACAGCGCCCCCTGACCTGTGGTGCCCTGTGAGATGGCACCGGCTGCACTACCCTAGTTACGGCCCTGATAGCATCATTGTACTCTATGTAGAAGAGTAGCAGCAGATAAACAGGCTTACCTTGAGTCCCCACCAGAGACACGGCGATGTCAGTGACACTGCGATAGTTTGCCAGAAGAGCATAGTACTGGAAAATGTCTTGAAAACTTGCCTCGTTCTCCAGGCTGAACACAAAGATGACGCCATCCACCCAGTTAGCAAACTAAAGAACAGAGTCCAGAGAGGTTAAATCAATAGGCAATCTGTCAGTAGAAATTACAGACACTGGTTTACACTCTATACCATGCTTACTGTCCCTGGGGATTAATCGCTTGGGCTTAAATATATTTGTAAAATGCTCTTAAAATTACTTTCCCTATAAAGTCACTCAGCTTCATCTCTCTGATTTACAATAATTATAATAGAAAAGGAAAAAGAATTTAATTGGTAGCATTCTCAACTCTGAAAAAGCCCAACATTGTCATTTCAGTGATTTAAGGAAATATAATAGGGTAGTGTGGGGTCAGATGTCCACAAAGTAATGATTTATCCAAATGTCATCCTTACCACAAACATATGCTGGACAAGTGAGAGATCAAGAGTGTATGAGAGAGAAGAGAGAGAGAGAGACACAGACAGACAGACAGACACATAGATACAGTCAGGTGCATAAATATTGGGACATTGACAGAATTTTCATATTTTGGCCTCTATTCACCACCACAATGGCTTTGAAATGAAACAAACAAGATATGCTTTAACTGCAGACTTTCAGATTTAATTTGAGGGTAATTACATCCAAATCAGGTGAACGGTGTAGGACTTACATCGGTTTCTATATGTGCCTCCCACTTTTTAAGGGGCCAAAAGTAATGGGACAAACTAAACAATCCTAAATCTAGCTTTCACTTTTTAATACTTTGTTGCAAATCCTTTGCAGGCAATTACAGCCTGAAGTCTGGAACGCATAGACATCACCAGACGCTGGGTTTCATCCCTGGTGATGCTCTGCCAGGCCTCTACTGCAAATGTCTTCAGTTCCTGCTGGTTCTTGGGGCATTTTCCCTTCAGTTTTGTCTTCATCAAGTGAAATGCATGCTCAATCGGATTCAGGTCAGGGGATTGACTTGGCCATTGCATAACATTCCACTTATTAGTCTTAAAAAACTCTTTGGTTGCTTTTGCAGTATGCTTCGGGTCATTGTCCATCTGCACAGTGAAGCGCCGTCCAATGAGTTCTGAAGCATTTGACTGAATATGAGCATATAATATTGCCCGAAACACTTCAGAATTAATTCTGCTGCTTTTGTCAGCAGTCACATCATCAATAAATACAAGGGAACCAGTTCCATTGGCAGCCATACGTGCCCACGCCATGACACTACCACCACCATGCTTCACTGATGAGGTGGTATGTTTTGGATCATGAGCAGTTCCTTTCCTTCTCCATACTCTTCTCTTCCCATCACTCTGGTACAAGTTGATCTTTGTCTCATCTGTCCATAGGATGTTGTTCCAGAACTGTAATGGCTTTTTTAGATGTTGTTTGGCAAACTCTAATCTGGTCTTCCTGTTTTTGTGGCTCACCAATGGTTTACATCTTGTGGTGAACCCTCTATATTCACTCTTGTGAAGTCTTCTCTTGATTGTTGACTTTGATACATATATACCTACCTCCTGGAGAGTGTTCTTTATTTGACCAACTGTTGTGAAGGGGTTTTTCTTCACCAGGGAAATAATTCTTCTGTCATCCACCACAGTTGTTTTCCGTGGTCTTCCGGGTCTTTTGGTGTTGCTGAGCTCTCCGGTGCGTTCTTTCTTTTTAAGAATGTTCCAAGCAGTTGATTTGGCCACACCTAATGTTTTTGCTATCTCTCTGATGGGTTTGTTTTGATTTTTCAGCCTAATGATGGCTTGCTTCACTGATAGTGACAGCTCTTTGGATCTCATATTGAGAGTCGACAGCAACTGATTCCAAATGCAAATGTCACACCTAGAATCAACTCCAGACCTTTTACCTGCTTAATTGATAATGAAATAACAAGAGAATAGCCCAAACCTGTCCATGAAATAGCTTTTAATTTGATAGTCCCATTACTTTTGGCCCCTTAAAAAGTGGGAGGCAAATATAGAAACCGTTGTAATTCCTACACCGTTCACCTGATTTGGATGTAATTACCCTCAAATTAAATCTGAAAGTCTGAAATTAAAGCACATCTTGTTTGTTTCATTTCAAAGCCATTGTGGTGGTGAATAGAGGCCAAAATATGAAAATGCTGTCAATGTCCCAATATTTATGCACCTGACTGTAGATAGATAGATAGATAGATAGATAGATAGATAGATAGATAGATAGATAGATAGATAGATATACTGTAGATTATATGGCATCGTGGGGATGGAGGTAAAGTGCACAATATAGTCTCTGATTAATCTGGTGTTCTTAAATTAAGAGAAGTAGAGAAAAGTGGAGAAAAGCCAAATCTCCCACGGCAAAGTTTATCTCTGCTACATAAATAGTCCCCTATATTAATTAGGATAAAATAACTTACAGATGCATGTTTGTATCCTTACTATAATTTGACACGTTATAAAAAGGGATTGGATGTGTAGTAAAGGTTTCTGTTTTATAGGACATATAATACCTGACAACATATGATAGAGAATTCTGCCCCATACTGTAGCTGCTAGAGCTGCTTTGTGCCACAGGTGCGTTTCCTGTGCAGTCAGGTATATCCCATGATGGGTTCTTCTTGACTGACTGAGCTAGCACTATCATTTGCTTCATTATCCATCTGCTCTTGCACTAAAGTCAAGTAGCAATCACAATTACTGTACCTTGGCATCTGGCGCCCCTGCTTCTTCTCTGATCAACAGGAGATAGTTCTGGCCTTCCACGCTAATCTCTTTCTTAAACTGATCGCCTGGAAAAACATAAAATAAAGAGAAATGTAAATGTCACTGGGAATAGTAAACTCAATGTGTAAATTCAGCATTCCTAGAGAGCACTGGATGACAGCAGCACATGCCTGGTAATGTGTGAATAAACAGCAGAAACGAGATCACACATGGAGCATTTCTCAACTTTTATTTTTCACCTTTCATTTTGCATTCCCAACAACAAGCGATTAATACAGAAGTTCCATTCCCATCTTCCACTGATCAATCGCTAATTAGCTTATTACTGGCCACAGAGGCATGGCTAAAGGACTTCTCATCACATAATGCAATATCAGCTTTTACCAGTATAATATAGGAATGGGTCAAGTTATAGCCATAGAGTTCCATGTGTTTGCTATGGGCTCTGGCAGCACAAAGGACGCTCTGCTCAAATACAGATTGTGAGGTAGAGGAGCTAAACTTTTTGGAGACAAATTAAGTGCAGAGAGATAAAGTACCAACCAGTGGACAGAGAGGGGACAGTCTGGGAAAGAGCAAGGCAGGGTCGGCTCTAGTGGTGTTTGACCAGTGCGGTCGCACAGGGGCGCCAAACGTAGAGGGGCGGCACCCTTCCCCAGCATCCCGATTTCAGCGGGACAGTACTGTCCCGCTGTTCCACCCGCGGGCCGAAGTGGCCTGCGGGTGGTCAAATCGGGAGGCTGGGGACCCCCACCGCTGCAGCTATGCGACGGTGCCAGCCCCCTGGAGAGTGAATGGATGCCGCGCGCATGCGCGCGGCAACCATTCACTGACGGGAGAGGCTGGGGGAAGCTCAGCCAGTGACGGAGTGCTGGGCTTTACCCCCAGCCTGATGTTATTTGGAGGCGTGCCGTGCGGGCACGGGAGGGTTAGGGTTAGGTTAGGGGGAGGGAGGGTTAGGGCTAGGCAACCCCCGGGGGGGATTTAGGGTTATGCACCCCCCAGGGGGACTTAGGTTTAGGCAGCGGGGAAAGGGGGGTTAGGGTTAGGCACTTAGAGGGGGGTTTAGGGTTAGGCACTTGGGGGGAAGGTTAGGGTTAGGCACCCCTAAGGAGGTTTAGGGTTAGGGGGTTAGGTTAGTTAGTACTTACCTATCCACGGCGGTATTTCATTCCGATTCCGTCTGCGTAGTTTCTGCCATCGCAGTCCCGATCGCAATAGCTAGTTTGCGCACACGCACTGCGATGCATGCACACTACACAAAACAATCAGCCAATTGCATACAGTATGTATTAGCAGCTGCTTTCTTTGCTGAATCAAGCCCTCAGTTACTATAACAGACTATGGGGGGTATCCAATTAGCCGCGATCGGCGAATAACAGGGATATTTTGCCGATTATCCCGTTTTTCACAAATGTTTTTTCTCCCCCTATCCTATTATTTCACACTAAAACACATAGGATCGGAACCTAAGTGTTTTCGCCATTGAGGCTGTGAAAAAACGTCACTTATCATGGATTATTTTTCGTGACACATCAGGTCCCGAAAAAAAAAAACCCTGAAAAGTGTCGGCGTCGGGCAAATTTTGCGGTTAATTAGATAGACCCGGGGGATCCATTAATGCAATGTTTGCAGCTAATTAGATACCGCCCTATAACTAATTTAATATAACAAACTCAAATACATTTAACTAGGCTGTTAGTGCTAAAAAGTCAGATAAATACAAACACTTAAAAATGCAAATCAATTAAAAGAAAAAGTAAAACATAAAAATAATAAAAAATAGAATGAGTAGAGTTATATACTTATCCCAGTGTTCTGTATTTTGAGCTGTGTTTTTGGTGATAGAACTGCTTACACTTTTTTTGAACGTATGTATTGTTTTTATTTTTCTTTGTAACAATTAAATAAAATATAATTTGCACTAAAAAATAGAATGAGTCTCACTTATTTGGATTCTTGCAAAATGTCAACTGCTTCCTCAGGTATGCTGCAAATATATAACTACCGTACTTGTCCACCATTAAAAGATGCACCTTCAATCAATCAGGACTTAAGACAGGATGTCCCAACCTGTACCCTATCCAAACCCCTTTTCAGGTCCCAACAGGAAGCCAGGAATGCTGAAAAGGGATTAAGGGGTTATGTATCAAGCAGTGAAAAGCGTGGAGAAGTGGACCAGTGGAGAAGTTGCCCATAGCAACCAATCAGATCCTACCTATTATTTTTATAGACTCTATTTTATAAATGCTACTTCAAAGCTGATTGGTTGCTATAGGCAACTTCTCCACCGGTTCACTTCTCCACGCTTTTCACTGCTTGACACAAACATAAACCCCTAAACTTGGGAGGTTCTTTTCATCAAGGAAGCCCAACCTCTTTGTTAACATGATGATGGATCATTGTTCCAGAAAGAACCTCATGAGACTCTTAGGTACCAATCTAGCATGGGAAAAAACACAAGTTCAGTAATGGGCCTTCAAACAGTCCCTTAAATCAAAGTAACCATAACAGGACTCCCCCAATGTGTTACCCTTGCTATGTGAAGTTGACAGCTGTTAAATATAGTTTATGAGAGACTTTTGGGTGTGTTCTACATTGGAAAGGACTTGGTGTAGGTGTTTCAGCTGCTACCAGGTTCTGACAGTGCACGCTATCCTGCTGACCGCGATCTTGAGCCAACTATAAGATAGCAGAGCTATTATCCTCACTCCTTCAGTTTTCGCTTCATTGAGAAAAGTTCTGTGAGCCCAATGTGCCCCCTGGAGTAGGGTGACTGTTATCTGTTTCCGAACACCTTGGTAGAGGATACAGTGAACAAGGAGCTGGAATCCTCAAGATGACACATGCCAAGTTATCGCACGTTAACTGCGCCCCTTAATTCCGTTCACAAATGACAGGAGCCAGACTCGTGTTAATTGCGCAAGAGGTGATATAAGGACTGTTCAGTGTTTGAGGGTGCACTTGGGTGATTTGATAGAATTGTGTTTTACATCAGAAGTGCAACATGGAGGAGTACAGTGGGACTGATTGAACACAATCTGTTTGTAATTGCTATTGCAGCGCATACATGGAACTAAATACGTATATTTCCCATCATGTGGCCAGATCTGCCTATTCTTATGTTTGCTTTCTTAGTTGTCATCATTATAAGTGCACACTTACAGTAGCTAAATCCCTGGTGCAAAAGATCCATCTGAAAACAAGAATAACTACATGTACACACAACTCCATATACGTATCTATTAAGGGTTCAGGGTGTGCGGGGGGCCCACACTGCATACCCTTCATTCATCCCTTCAAAATACTATCCAAGCACCATTTTTCTGGAGATATGCGCCGCATATCCATGTTTACAAAGATCGCAGCATTCACGCACTACAGAAATCCCAGAGAAATTTCCGCCTGCAAAATTTTCCCAGAGAGCACGTATGCGCTGTAGATTCTGGCAAGTGCTAAAATCTACAGCAGAAAACAACCGGAGAGAGAAAAGGGGAAGGGGGTGCATGGAGACTGTACATGATTTAAGTTCAAGTTTGTATCAGTCCCAATGTGTGGAATTAAATGGTTGAGACCATTACCTGGCACCTCTAACGACCTGAGAAAATTTAGTTGTTTTGCTGGGGAAAAAAATGCTATTTGCTCTTCCAGAAAGCAGGGAAGACACCTCTCAGTCCCATTATCTAATGTAAATATTATCATAATACTATACAATGTATTTATTATTTGCACAATGGCAGAAAGCAGGTGCAGAAAAACCCCAGGTCCAAAAGTGGGTACACAATATCACAAAAAAGCATTGTGAGTTGGTATTAACTTTTGTGGTTCATATATGACCCTTATACAGTAACAGAACACCATTAAAATAGGTTAATGATGACTGGATGTTGTATTGTAGAGGTAACTGAAAGGGATGCGGTCATAATCCCAACCATGGAGTTTCCGGGGCTCAGAATGCAGACGCCAGAATCCCGACACCTGTCAGAATACCAATGCCGGCATTCTGATCGCCGGAATCCTGAAGGTAAGTAGCGGGGTTAGGTGGAGAGTTAGGGTTAGGGGTTAGGCACTAAGGGGAGGGTTAGGGTTAGACACTAAGTAGGGGAGGGTTAGGGTGCGGGGAGGGGGAGGTTCGGTTTAGGCACTAGGGAGGGAGGTTAGATTCAGGCAATGGGGCAGGAGGGTTAGGGTAAGGGTAGCGAGAGGGGGAGAGTTAGGATACCGACAGACAGGCAGGGCTGTCTTAACAGCAGTGTGGGCCCTGGGCAAAGCAATGCACTGGGGCCCCTACCCACCCATTGTGCCCCCAGTAGTAAGCCCCTTATATAGTGCCCCAGTAGTAGTCCCCCAATGCAGTTTCCCCAGTAGTGGTACCCCCTATGCAATGCCCCTTATATAGTGCCCCCAGCAGTAGACCCCCATGCAGTGTCCCCAATAGTGGTACCCCTTATGCAGTGCCCTTTAAATAGTGGCCCCAGTTGTAGTCCCCCCTATGCAGTACCCCCAGTTTTTCCCTTTATATAGAGCCCCCAGTAGTGGTCCCCCATTGCAGTGCCCCCAGTGGTAGTCCCCCCCATGCAGTACCCCTAGTACAGTCCCGCCCCTTGTAGTGCCCCTAGTAGTTGTCCCCCTCTTGTAGTGCCCCTAGTAGTTGTCCTCCCCTTGTAGTGCCCCCAGTAGTAGTCTCCCCCTTGTATTGCCCCCAGTAGTAGTCCCACCCTTGTATTGCCCCCAGTAGTAGTCTCCTCCTTGTATTGTCCCCAGTAGTAGTCCCCCCTTGTATTGTCTCCAGTAGTGGTCCACCCCCCCCAGTAGAGAAATAAAAAATAAACACTTACCTGAAACCCCGCCATCGCCATCCACTCCTCCGTCCGTCCTCCCGGGGCCGGGCCGCTCTGCATTATGGGAGAGGCGTCAAGGTCACAGACTAGTGCTTTAAAAAAAATTACTAACAGGCAGTGGCTGCAGGGGGCTGGAGGGCCCCTCGAAGCTTTGGGCCCTTGGGCAACTGCCCTAAAAGCCCAATGAAAGAGACGGGCCTGCAGACAGGTGTCGGTATCCTAACCCTGTCGGGATGGCGGTGTCGGGATTCTCACCGCCGGGATCCAGAGCGCCAGCATCCCGTACCCAACCCAACTGAAATGTGCTGGATTTTTTGCTCACTAACATAAAAAGAATGGAAGTGATAAAAATAAAAAAGCAGTATAACGTTATAGGCTCACCACACACCTACCCAGCTAATACATCACACACACTGATCGTATACCAGACTCTGGGATGGTGGAGGTCAGTCCTGCTCTTTTTTGAGCAGAGCTCTGTTATGTAATAACTAAAATTTACATGTTGCTGCTCTGTTTCAAACACCTGTCACTGTACATTAGTAGATAATGTTTCAAAACTCAAAAAACACTTCGGGAAGCACCAAAGAAATGAGAAATTGTCTAGGTGCATGATTTGATAAAACATGCATGTCTGCATGTGAAATGGCTGTTGTACTGATGGCTTAACTCTTTTGACATATGAAAGTTTATTGGAGGATGTAGGTTGTTTTACAATACTGTGGTTTCTTGGAGTGCAGTTAGAGAAGGGGGATGTGCAGCAGCTGTAGCCCCTTTGGAAACTGGATTAAAGATCGACTGTGTCTAGAAAGACACACAATGGGTTGATACCAAATGGTTGACAGGCAATAGGTCGACAGGGACAAAAGATTGACAGGTACATATGGTCGACTGACAAATGTTCGATAGTGCAAAAGGTCTACAGGGACAAATGGTTGACACAAAAATGGTCAACATAAAAATGGTTGACCTGTTTTTTCATTATTTTAGGGTTAGGGTGAGGGTCAGGCACTTGCTGGAGGGTTAGGGTTAGGCTGTGGAAAGTGACGGTTAGGGTTAAGCACTTGCCGGAGGGTTAGGGTTAGGCTGCGAAAAGGGACGGTTAGGGTTAGGCACTAGGGGGAGGGTAAGGCTTAGGCTAGGGTGAGGTTTAACAATCAAAAAAGAAAACAGCTGCTCAGTTGCCTGGTAGCTGAAAAATCTTGGCACTTCAACAAGTTTTGAACAATACTGCAGCAAGTCCTGTAAAGCCAGTAGCGACAAATAAAGACAGATAAACATAAAATGAAAAACAACCGGACTGTGCAAGTTGGTAGCTGTTAATAAATGAATATTTAATGTTTTAAAACGATGCACTTTATAAAGATATAAAAAGACAGGCTTCTCTTACTTGAGCAAGATAAGAGGAAAGAAGAGTTGGTTGAATTTGAGGTCCTAACTCCTGATATTACTTGAGACTGAGACTTGGGCAGAATTTTTAGGTTGAAAATTTAAGCTTGTTTAATATTACTTTACATTGCAGCCCAAACAACTGGATATATTTTTAATTATACTGTATATATGCTGTGTTACCTTTTAACTACTGCCGATTTGTAGGTTTGTTGCGGAAAGGGAGGGCTAGGGTTAGGCACTAGGGGAGGGCTAGGGTTAGGTTTAGGCACTTGGGGGAGGGTTAGGGATAGACTGTGGAAGGGAAGGGCTAAGGTTAGGCATTAGGGGAGGGCTAGGTTTAGGCACTTGGGGAGGGTTAGAGTTAGACTCTGGAAGGGGATGGTTAGGGTTAGGCACTAAGGGGAGGGTAGGGTTAGGCTAGGTTTAGGCACTTGGGGGAGGGTTAGAGTTAGGGTTAGAGTTAGGCTGCGGAAGGGGATGGTTAGGGTTAGGCGCTAAAGGAAGGGTTAGGGTTAGGCTAGGTTTAGGTTTAGGCACTTGAGGCAGGATTAGAGTTAGGCACCAGGGCGAGGGTTAGAGTTAGGCTGCGGAAAGGGGATGGTTTTAGTTAGGCACTAAAGGAAGGGCTACCCCTTGTACCTGTCAACCGTTTGTACTATCGACCATCTATTGTTGATCTACTGAGTGTCTATCTAGACCAGGGGTGGGCAACAAGCTGGGATGTGTAGTTCTACAACATCTGGGGGGCTGCTTATTGTCCACCCCTAATCTAGACACTGACAATTTTCTATACCACAGCCAGCCCCTTGATTTATTGTAGTTCTGTCTGTGTAATAGGAATGTAGATGGCGAGAGAAGGGGAAGGGCATGGATGTTGTGTGACAGTGAAGCCGTGATGTGGCCTAGCAGCTTCCCATGTATTTGTAAATACATGCAACTATATCTCTGAATTTCTATTACCATATAGTCTTCATATATTTTTGCAAGTATAATTCAGTGTGCTGAGGAACAATAGGGGGTCAAACCCCCCTTTTTCTACTTGGTATGACCCCTCCCTTTCATGCACCTGAAAAGTATTGCCAGATTGATTGAGCAGCTGCCATTTTTTGTTTAGGGAATATAGATAGTAAGCTCCACTGGGGCTAAGTACTGATGTGAATGGCCAAATATTATCTGTAAAGCACTGAGGAATATGTGTGCACTATATAAATAACTGGTAATAATAAATAAATAATAATTTAGCATCATTTTAAGATTACCCAGGTTTAAATTATTGCTGCTTTAAAACTATAGGCTAAATCACCCTAATTGTTACAGTTCCTGTAACTCGCAGGCTATCATACGAGGCCCACAGTCTGTTCAATTCATATTTATTTTAAAATCATATGTTCTTGTGTTATATTTACTCTTTTGCCATAATGGGCATTGCTCAGTAATTCTGCATGGAGGATGTATGCACCTGTGTATGTGCACAGCAGACAAATAGGAACATTTGCACTACAGTACTTATGGTAGACGAAATCTGTATAGGATTGAGGATAGATAAGATTGATGGTTTCTGCAAGGTGTTTTGTATATGACAGCCTGTTGGCTGAGTGAAGGGTTTGTGTCAGGTGGTCAGTTCATCCTATAGGCAGAGGGATAGGAGGAGTTAAATGGAGGATATATAAGGCAGGGTTAGAGGGCAGCTCAGCCTCTTTTGCAGTGGAACTTCGGAAAGGCTGAGTATCACTTGCATATTTATTCCTATCCATTTATACCAACTGTCTCTATCACCATGTCCCGTCCTCGTCGCGATGCCCCACCTCCCCGCAGGCTGGCTGAATTTGCTTGTCCTCTGCGCGCTGTGCCAGCCCGAATATCTCCCCCATCCTCCCCTTCCCAGATATATATGTCTTCCCCGAGCGGCTCTGCCCCGCTTACCGTCGGCTCCCCAGCGGCTGCTGGGTCCGCTCCCTCATCTGCCTGCACGCTTTCCCCAGGCGCGTCAGTATCTGGCCCGGCTGCATCCCCACCACGCCCCGGCGCCAGCTCTTCTTGCAGCATCACGGCCCCTGCTTCTCCGGCGCGTGACGCGCACGGACGTCCCCTTCCATGCACCCTCACTCCGGTCGGCAGCGCGTCTCCTCTGGCGCCGCTGGGGTCCCCTACCATACCGGCTTTGTCCGCGGCTTCTGCGGGGGCTCTCGGCAGCGTCGCGGAAGTGCACGCGGCGTTCTCAGCGGGTCTGCCCCATGCAGTCAGCAGGGGTCACATGACCTCGGCCCCGTCCTGGCCTTATGTGGGGTCCGGTGGGGGTATATACACCGCGGCTGCGACCTCCGCCGCTCTGCTTCCCAGTGGCCCAGCTGGCCTGGCCCATGCAGCGGGCACGGCGGCCATCTTGCCTCAGGCGGCCATTTTAGGTGCGGGGTCTCCCTATTTCCCCGGCACCTTTTCACATTTTTCGGGGGGTTCAGTGCAGCGGTTAAGCTCCCCAACTTTGCCCGCAACTCCATTCGCTGGAGTATCATTTGGGCACATGGTGCCGGTTTCGATTCAACCCCCATGGTACACCCCAGCTGGCAACCAGGCACCATCCTTTAATGTGCCACCTCCTCTTTCTGTGGCTGGCCCTTCTTGGGGTCAGACTTCTTGGAGCTCAGGCGGAGCTCCGCCGATCTTTACATCTTCTGCTGCTGTTCCTCCTGCCCCCTTTTATTCTCCCCATTTCGCAGCCCCTCCTTCGGCATATCCTCCTGCTTTTCAGCATGCGCAATTTCAGTACCCTTACATGCCAGCTTGGCAAGTTTACCCACCTGCCTCGGCCGCGCCCCCGCCTTTGCCTTCAGTTTCATCTTTCAGCACGCACCCTGGCCAAAACGCTTCTTCTTTGCCCCCGTCCAGTTTGTCGCCTCTTCCACGGGCGCCAGCCATTCCTCCTCCTAAGCCGGTCACCATGTCTCTCCCCACGTCGGAGGTTTCCAGGTCTGTTTCTGCGGTGGCTCACATGTCTTCCTTAGTTCCAGGCCTTGAAGTATCTGATGGTCCAGGTGGTGAGGTGTCCGTGGTTCTTTCGTTGCCTGCTTCGGGACAGGAAGATTCAGCACCGGTATCCGAAGCTGTGGCTTCGTCAGGGGAGAAGTCTGCTGAAGCGGGTCCGCTTCCGAGTATGAAACTCCTTTATCTTCTTCTGACTCTTCTTCTTCTTCAAATCACTCTTCTGGTTCCCCCGCTCGCCCCCGTAAAATTGCTAGACTGGTTGCGCGTCGGCTGGCGAAAAAGTCAGGTAGCGAGACTAGGAAGTCTGATGAGTCAGGGGCAAAAGCGCAGGAGACAGGGGCAGATACAGTGCATTGCGCGAATACTGCGGTGCTACGAGGCTTACGGAAAAGTGTAAAAGGCAAAATTCGTAAAGGGAAATTTGTAGACCTTTTTACGCTCACAGATGGCATGAAGAAAGGCTTGGCGCAGGCTAAAAAAGCGGGAGGCATAGGGGAAGATGCTTTCTGTAGCTTTAATACTTGGTTGAAAGGCATGCTCATATTTGCGACATGCTATTTGGAGACCAGGGCACAGGAGCACGTTAACATTCTCAGGTATCTATTTTTAGTGCTCGACATGTTCGTCAGGTCTCGTAACTTGGCATGGCGTGAATATGATTCACAATTTAGAAAAAAACATGACGGTTCTTCAGTTATTCCTTTCGGGGTTAAGGATGTTGAAGTATGGTTAGAGGTCTCTCAACAGCGTCGGCCTCCCTTGGACGGTGCGCCTCCTCGGAAAAGCTATGCTGCCAACAGGCAGGGGTCGACAGGAGTGGGGAGAGGGAAATGCTTCGCCTATAACGACTCCAAATGTACTAGGGGGTCGGGGTGTCGCTTTCGCCACTCCTGTCGTCTCTGCGGAGGTGAGCATCCGGCCAAGGATTGTCGACGTGGGGCAGGAGGTATTTCCCAGGACCGTGCCGAGGGACCCAGGAGTGCTAGTTAAGGCTTGTTCTCCAGTTCGTTTAGATTCTCTTATGAGATGGTTACATTTATACCCATGTAGGGAGGATGCACTTTTTCTTTACGAGGGTTTTTTCAGTAGGTTTTCGTTTGCCCATAGACAAGCAGTTGATAGTTAAGGCGTCGCAGAATTTGCGCTCCGCCAGGGATTTTCCCGGGGAATTGAGGTTTAAGGTGCGTGCGGAGGTTTTGCTGGGGAGGATGGAGGGTCCTTTTCCTTGTCCTCCCTTGCATAATCTCTGTATTTCTCCAGTGGGCGTAGTTCCGAAAAAAGTGCCGGGCAAGTTTCGTTTGATTCAGCATCTCTCATATCCGCAGGGAGGTTCTGTTAATGATGCCATTCCAGAGAATTGTCGTAGGGTCGTTTACCAATCATTTGACGATACCTTGGAGTTAGTTCGTAGTTTTGGACATGGCGCTTTGTTGGCAAAATTAGATATAGAATCAGCGTTTCGTTTATTACCAATGCATCCTGAGGCAATGAGATTTCTGGGTTTTAGGTTAGATTCGGGTTATTTTGTAGATAAGTGTTTACCTATGGGCTGCGCGGTTTCCTGTGCCTATTTTGAGAAATTCAGCTCCTTTCTTCAGTGGTGTCTACATGCCGGGACCGGACAAACGGGCATAGCACACTATTTAGATGATTTTCTCTTTATTGGTCCAGGAAGAAGTGACGTTTGTTCTGACCTCCTTTTTTCTGCGCAGTCCTTATTTAAAGTTTTAGGTGTGCCCGTTGCTAATGAGAAGACAGAGGGTCCGTCTGTTTGTTTATCTTATTTGGGAATTGAGATAGATACGTTGGAGGGCTGTTGTAGACTTCCCATGGATAAGGTTGAGAAACTGAGGGGTCTTATTGAGGTCTGCTTAGCAGAGGATTCGGTTAGGTTACGTAGAGTTCAGTCTCTCCTCGGATCCTTCAATTTTGCTTGCCGTATTATTCCCGTGGGTAGGGTTTTTTGTAGAATATTGGAGAGGGCAACAGCTGGCGTGGTTCGGCCGCATCACTACATTCGCCTATCTGCGGAGATAAAGGAGGATCTTCGTATGTGGAATAGGTTTTTGATACACTTTAATGGCAAACGCATTTGGCCTTCGCCTCCGTTAGCGAACAGTTCGTTGCAACTTTTTACGGATGCGGCCGGATCGTTCGGTTTTGGGGCCTTTTTCAATGGGGAATGGTGCGCGGCTCCGTGGCCGATAGCTTGGCGCGAGGAGGGTTTAACGGAGAACTTGTTGCTGCTGGAACTTTTTCCAATTGTCGTATCAGTTGAACTTTGGTCCGTGCGACTGAGCAACTGTCATGTAGTATTTTGGTGCGACAATTTGGGTGTGGTTCATGCCATCAACAACCAGCGTTCATCTTCACATTTTGTTTTGCGTTTGCTCCGGCATTTAGTTTTGCGCTGCTTGGAGTTTAATATTAGATTCAGGGCAAAGCATGTGCCAGGGGTGTGTAATGACATTGCAGATGCGCTGTCCCGTTTTCAATTTGATCGCTTCCGGGCGCTTGTGCCGTCGGCTTCTAACGTTGGTTTGGTATGCCCCTCGTTTGTGTGGCAGATTATCAGGCCGGCTTAGAAGGTTTGGCGTTAAAGTCGCTTGCTCCATCGACTTTCCGGGCTTACTCAGCCGCTTGGCGGGATTGGTGCACTCATTGTGCTCTCCCAGACGTGGAGGGTAAGTCTCCGGAACAGTTGATTTCATTGTTTGTTTGGTTTAGATATCAACAGGGCAGATCTAGAGCGTTTATAGGTTCCGCGCTTGCTGGTATCTCCTTTTTCTGCAAATTAAAAGGTTTACATGATCCCACCAAGGCTTTCGTGTTAGTGAAGGCTTTGAGGGGTTGGGCTAAGGGGTCGCCAGCACATTCAGACTCTCGCCGGCCAATTGATTTGCAGCTTTTGTCTGGCTAGTTGACTTCAATGGGAAAGATAGCGGTTGATTCTTATGAAACTTTTCTTTTTAGGCTTGCTTTTGCGGTAGCATTTTTTGGGGCGTTTCGTGTTAGCGAGGTAGTGTCTAGCAATAAAACTTCCACAGTTTCTGGTCTTTTGTTAAAAGACATTGTTTTTCGTGACTCAGCGATACTTTGCAAGCTGCGTTTCTCCAAAACAGATCAAACAGGCAGGGGGAAATGGGTTACTCTGCATAAGAATAGGGATTTAGACATCTGTCCAGTTCAGTTAGCTGCAAGGTTTATGGAGTTACGTCCTAGTGGGGGTGCGCAGTGGCTAATTCATGCGGATGGCACTCCTCTGACCAAGTTTCAATTTGCAGCGGTTTTTAAGAAAGGTTTGTTAGAGTTGGGTTTGAATCCTTCAGAGTATGGCACGCATTCTTTTCGTATTGGCGCTGCTACTTGTGCGGCCCTCTCAGGGGCATCTGTGCAGGACATTCAGAAGGTGGGGCGTTGGAAGTCAGCTGCATATAAAAAGTACGTGCGTTGCGATAAGGTATAGGGGCGCACCCTGCGTTAACCCGAAAACGTTGCTTACCCGCCAATTGGTCAATGGTTAGCGTTGAGCAATTGGGGGTGTGAAGGGATTTTTAATTTTTCCTCCCGTTAGCCATGATTTGACCCATTTGGTTCACGGGCAGGTTTTTTGGTTTTTCTTCTTCACTCGGGTTCCTGTTTTCCCCAGTTCTGCATCCCTGCTAGTCAGTTGCTATGTGTTACTAAAGTTGTGTTCATGGAATTGGGTTTGGTGCGGTTCTCACGATTAGGTTCTCTCTTTTTCCACAGCATTGGCGGAAGAAGAGGGGCAGGTGTGGCTTCTTGGTCACTCATATATTTTTTGGGCGGAAAAATATGTGTTGTCCCAAAAACAGGTTTTGTGGCCTCGCAGGTTTAGAGTGCGTTGGATTGGTGTAAGGGGCTTGCGTGTGGCATCTGTTTTGGCACTGATAGTTTCATCGGTGGCTAAGTGGGGAGTTCCAAAAATATTGGTTTTACATGTTGGTGGCAATGATGTGGGCCAGTTGAAAGGTTTGGAATTGATTGTCAGGATTCGTGAAGTGATGGACGAGATACGTTTGCAGTGGCCCACTATTCGGTTTGTATGGTCTGAAATGATGCCTCGTTTGACATGGAGGGGAGTGCGCAAGTATGGTGCTTTGGAGAGAGCGCGTAAGAAAGCCAATGTTGCGATTGCCAAGCATGTGGAAAAAATTGGAGGAATTTTGGTGAGTCATGGCTTTTTGGTTGGTGATATTGGGAAGTTCCTTCGTCATGATGGTGTGCATTTGAATGCTTTGGGGACCAGTTTATTTGTGAAGGATTTATTCTCAATTTTGGTGTAGTTTTTTGGGTGGCGAGCCAGTCTTTCCTTAGGGCCTGGCTTTGGCGGGAGTTCGCTGCAACTCAGTGGCTTTAGGTGGCGTAAGACAACTTTGTGGGGGCACTGTCCCTCATTGCCCCTGGCGAATTTGTCCTTCTCTTTGCGGGGGGACCCGGGTGCTGTTTTAGTGCGAAAGCACCTTGGATTGGCCCAGGAGGGAAGTGAGACTCTCGCATCGTTAGTACGTCTTGAAGGGGGGTCGTTTAGTCGTCCTCCGAGTATTGATCAAGGTGAAAGCTAGAACTGAGTTGCAGCGTCTCTTGGCCACCCTGGTTAGGTTGATTGAATTTAATTTATAAATAAAAAGCTGTGACCTTTTTTAGCCAAGCTCTGGTGTCCGTGTCTTTATTTATTTGTAACTTAAGTTAAGTAAGCTAATCAGGTGTTAAGGTATGGTGAAGCAGTAAACCAATACAGATCTTATGGTAGACGAAATCTGTATAGGATTGAGGATAGATAAGATTGATGGTTTCTGCAAGGTGTTTTGTGTATGACAGCCTGTTGGCTGAGTGAAGGGTTTGTGTCAGGTGGTCAGTTCATCCTATAGGCAGAGGGATAGGAGGAGTTAAATGGAGGATATATAAGGCAGGGTTAGAGGGCAGCTCAGCCTCTTTTGCAGTGGAATTTCGGAACCCACCATCCCACCCACATTTAAGTTGTGTTCACTAATCTGCTTTTTTCCAATTTAAGTGAGGCACAGCATGGCGGGAGTTCGCTGCAACTCAGTGGCTTTAGGTGGCGTAAGACAACTTTGTGGGGGCACTGTCCCTCATTGCCCCTGGCGAATTTGTCCTTCTCTTTGCGGGGGGACCCGGGTGCTGTTTTAGTGCGAAAGCACCTCGGATTGGCCCAGGAGGGAAGTGAGACTCTCGCATCGTTAGTACGTCTTGAAGGGGGGTCGTTTAGTCGTCCTCCGAGTATTGATCAAGGTGAAAGCTAGAACTGAGTTGCAGTGTCTCTTGGCCACCCTGGTTAGGTTGATTGAATTTAATTTATAAATAAAAAGCTGTGACCTTTTTTAGCCAAGCTCTGGTGTCCGTGTCTTTATTTATTTGTAACTTAAGTTAAGTAAGCTAATCAGGTGTTAAGGTATGGTGAAGCAGTAAACCAATACAGATCTTACTGTGCCTTTGTAGTTTCTGATTATCAAATGACTCTAAATATTGGAAGGATACCAAAATATTGTTTTGTGCATAATTTAGGGTAAATGTTTACGAGATCTTGCCTATAAGGCAGCTGCATTGGATGAGACAGCAGAATATAAATTTTGATATTACTGCATAGCTTCCTCCTTTCCTTTAACATCGCCAGTGTGTGGTGACTTCATTCCTTTGTGACACACACTCCATCCATGGCTAGTTACCTCCCAACTTCAGAGGACTTCCTAGTCTCCATGGTTACTAAAACTAGAGACTAAGAAAGGATGTTGTCACAGCGCGTCCACTGTTCAGTAACCATGGAAACTAACAAGAACAGAAGCTAGAGAGGAAGGAAGAAGATGTGGAGGCGTACAGACCTCCAGATTTGGGGGTTTGGGGTCAGAAGATATGTATAAAGCTTGACCTTTCACATTTCTTTAGGGCCTGATTTACAGAGTTTACTTAAATTTCCTTCTTTTCCTTCCCTTTTTTTTTATTTTTAATTAAAGCTGAGATCATTGTGTTTCTTCTACGGATTATCACTGAGCTGCATTAAATTTAACTTGATTTAAATAAATATATATTAGCCTTAATTTTATATAATTTTTGAACCTCACCAAACTGTATACAATAATATATTACTTTCTTAACATCACAAAATAGTACACAGTGCATTACTATTTTTAGAATGAAAGATAACATACCCTTAATCAGTGCTATTTTTCAGCAGGAACAAGCAGGAACTCAGTTCCTGAACCTCTCATTAACTATGACGCAATATCCTCGGTCAAAATGTATTTTTCATAAGATAAGTTTTATTTTAAAGTTCCTTTTGAGTGCCTTTGTTTCTAAATACTATATATATGGGATGTAGCTATAAGACCTGCGACCGCGTTGCCGCCAATCTCAATCCCGACGCTGGAAGCCCGACAAGGAACTTAAGATAGATATCGAAATACTGACGCCTATCTTAATCCAGAAAAATAGCCCTGTCCTTAATATATTAAATAAATATTTTCAGCCATAAAAGTAGCCAGACCCAATGGAATCAGTATGATGTGGCCGGTTCCAATCCCGGCAGCAGCAGCCCGACACAGGTGGAAATGCCGAACATTGGAAGGTAAGTATAAATTAACCTATTCTACCCCTAACCCTCCCTTAGGGGTGCCTAACCCTAACCTCCCCCCAAATGCCTAACCCTAATCCCCTTCTAAGTGCCTAAATCTAACCCTACCTTCCCCGCCGCCTAAAGTCCCCTGGGGGGGATGCCTAACCCTAACCTCCCCCCGGGGTGCCTAACCCTAACCCACCTCTTCCCCTAGCCTGACCCTAACCTCCTGGGGGGGTGCCTAACCCTAAGTCCCCCCAGGGAGCCCTAAACCTAACCCTCCACCCCGCCGCAGCTGTCCGCGCCCGGCGCCCGGCATCCCTTCGATCTGGATGCCGGGCACCGGTCTCCCGGCGTAGGTAAAATGACAGGTGTCGAGATTTCGACAGCTGTCATTTAACCCTTACCGGGATTCAGCAGTCGGGAAGCCGGCGGATGGCATTGCGTCCGCCGGCTTCCCAACTGTTTCCCGATCCAACATATTTTTGGAACACACAGTGCGAGACCTATGAGAACTGGTAACCGTGTAGTAAACAAAACAGAGGCAGTGCAGTCTCTGATTGGTTGCTATGAACAACTCCACATTTTCTTCACAGGTTTTTTAATACATGACACCATTATTACAAGCAGAAAACAATGGGGTCCCCAATGCCGGCTATTATATTTTGTAGTTACAAAGGAACGTGTCTGTTTATAGGTTTTGGCCACACTGACAATTGTGAAACCATACTGTAGAGATGGAAGTTTGGAGGGTAGAAATAGGGTTTTGGTATGTTTTCTTGACAATCACAATGTCTACAGTCATTGTATAGACACCATAATGTTGACAGGTATAAAATGTCAACAGCCAAAATGTCGACATATACATAATATTATGACTAACTCTAAACTAAAACCGTAAACTTAAAATTTCTATTGTCAACATTTTGACTCTGTCATCATTTCATATTCTGACATTTTAACTGTGTCAACATTTTGCATGTGTTGACTTGTTGGGTGTAAACATTTTAATCATTATTACATTCAACATAACAGTGTTGACCTTCTGACTTGCTAGAGTCATCATCTGCAATCAAACTATGTTAAATTAAATTAAAACAAAATCCATGAGAAATTTTGCCACTAAATTGTATGGCCACACCTCAGTGGTTTTTTTTGTATACAGCTGTATACTGCAGTCCAGGTACTTTTATACTGAATAAGCCGGAGATTTTTCTTCAGCACATAAGAATACAAATACTGTAGTGCTCTTTGGGGCATATTTACTACAATCCGCATTTAAAATGTGGTTGTAGTGTGATATTTTTGCCTAAATTTGCATTTGCGAGTTTAGGAAATATCGCTTGGATGTACAGAGCTTGGATGTACGCATGCAGGGACAGAGCTTGCGAGAAAGCTTTGTCCCCGCGAATCCTCTCCGCACAGATAAAAACCCTGAAAGTGTGACTGTGCATTTGCTGGCGCTATAAGCCTCCCACCCTTTTGCTTGCACTTACTGTACCTTGGTGATTGGTGATCCGGTGATTGCCGGGCTTCTGCTCTGTGAGCCTGGTCATCTGATTGCCGGTCATCTGCTCTGTGACCCCAGTCATCTGACTGCTGGGCTTCTGCTCTGTGTCCCCAGTCATCTGATTGCCGGGCTTCTTCTCTGTGACCCCAGTCATCTGATTTGTGCTGTAAACTAAAATGACCGGGGTCACAGAGCTGGAGCCCAGTGATCAGCTGGCCAGAGTAACAGAGGAGCTAACCAATCACCGGACCTTGGGTGCAGGGTTTTTCTTTCACTATTTCTTTTTTTTACTGTGATCAGCCTGTGCTTGTCAGAGCAGAGCTGGAGTAGGTGAAGCTGAGGGAAAGCCCTAATAATCTCCGGGTGGCGTTATGTTTTGCAAATCTTCTCCCATTATTTATTCACAATTAGATTTTATAAATGTGAGCACATCACATTTCCCATTACAAGTATGGGAAATGTGATCTCTTACTAAAAAATGGGCATTGAGGTGAGATTTGGGATTTATCCTCCAATTGCCCATTGATACATTTAGGTGATACTAAAATAATGTGAAAGGGTAGTGAAAACACCCATTTTCAAAATTTTTTTAAGTTGAAAAAGTTTGACAAATATGCCCCAACTCGTCTTTTTTAAATATTATCACTCTCCCTGTTTTTGCTTTAGGTAAAAAAAAAACCTGTTTCTGTCTCTCTTTTAGAACATACAATCCAAAATACGAAAAAAAAAAAAAGTTAAACATATACAAAGAAACAAAATTCCTAAATTGCTTCTTACGTATAATGAATGCAAAATGTTTTGTTTGCGTTATTTAAGGAAGCCTGCAATAAATTCACGTGAAACAATACTGAATCCATGTGACCGTTCAGAGACTTCAGCACTAAGCTGAAGGGACAGCTCCCATTGGAGGCGTTAGGAAATATGACATTCTTTGATGCACATTACAGTGTGGGGAAGGCAGAGGAGGATATAAGACAGCTTCTCATGCCAGGTTTGTGGCGGCTGCTCTGTTTAGCAGTGATTTTGCTGTGAAGGTTTACAGCCTCATCCCATTTAGCTGCTAATGGGCCACTACAATTATGTACACATGTTACAGAGTCTTTAGGAAGAATTGTAAATGCAAAGCAATGCGATTACAAATGTCCAAAAAAATCACATATCTCATGATGATAATAAAAATAATGAAAAGAAATATATTGCATAAACTGCAATGAGAAATGACATGTACATCTAAAATATATATCAGGGATTATAAATGAGGCTTTTCATAATCATGTTTAAAAGTACATTGTAAGTTGTAAGAATGGAATGTAAATACTATGGTGCTCATGCTGAAACTGATACATACTGTATGCATCATAAAATAAGCTCAAATAAGCCATGCATAAAATAGCCTATTTACACCCATAGGCTGAGTCTGTTACTGTTGCAGCCTTCTTACCGGGAGCAGGCTGTTCCTTCCAGGACCAGCAGCCATTCTTTCTTAGGCTGACCTATCATTATGGTTCCTGGGCATTCGCAACCTTCCTCCCCGGTTGGATATACTCATTGGAGTTTGGGCACATGTGCTGAAGGGCATACCTTTACAGCTCTGAGTCCCATCTCCTTTGGCCATAAAAGGGATCTACACCTCACATTTCTTGCTAGGTGATTAGACTTTCTTGGCAAACATTGTGACTTACCCTGGTGTGAATTACTACTGCTAATTTGGCTCTGACCCCGGCTTTCTGATCTAGGGAAGCAGATACTATTTCAACCATTGCACTATCCTTATTGCCAGACTCCTTGCCTCTTGTCTCCTAGTCCCTTTCAGCAACTCTGACACTGTGTGCTCTTTCTTGGCACATTACAATGTCAGTGAGTACTCAGCTGCCTTCCCCTTGCTGTGACTCACCTCCATTTGCTTGTCAATGACTCACCATCACTTGTTTGTCAAGGGTTGGGTATGAGATCCCGGCGGTCGGGATGCTGCTGGTCAGAATACCGACAGCGGCATCCTGACAGTCAGAATCCCGACACCCATAAGGAAAGAAGGTGAGACTAACCCTTACCCCTCCCCCTCCCTCCCCGGTGCCTTACCATAAACTCCCACCCTAGTGCCTAAACCTAACCTCCCCCTCCCCGCACCCTAAACCTAACACTCCCTCCCCGGTGCCTTAACCTAACCTGCCCTCCTAGTGCCTAAACCTAACTTCCCCCTCCCCCCACCCTAAACCTAACCCTCTCCCCTAGTGCCTAACCCTAACCCTCCCCCTAATGCCTAACCCTAACCCTCCCCCTATCGCCTGATACTTACCTTCGGGATGCCAGTGGTCGGGATTCTGGAGCCGGGATCCCGATGCTGTCGGGATTTCAGCGTCGGGATTTCGCCCTTCGGCATCCCGCATGCCGGGATGCTGACTACATCCTGTTTGTCAAGATACACTGAGTTATCAAACCCTCATCCCGTGCCTCTTTCTTACCTAGTTTACTGGTTTATTACTTTGTGTTATTCCAATGATATGTCAACTTCCATTTACAGTACCATTGATATGTCCGCTTCTCTGTTACCTTGTAAATTCCCTGTATGTTGCTTTAAAGATAAAATAATAATAATAAAATAATAATATGAAGAACATTGAGAGGATTTGGAGAGAAGTTGAGTAGGAAAGTATAGCATGATAAAGTTTGACAAGAAGCTTAAAAGCTAAATTTTGGATTATATTTGTATTTTCAGAATGCTGCCTTGGTTTTTTTCCCCACATGCCTCTCACAGAATAGCATATCTGCATGGTAGCTTGTTTCCCAAGTATGCGACTCATTTAGGGTTAGGGGCAAATCTAGCTTAAAGGTGCACACGAACAAACCAAGGCCCTGATTCAGAGCCGAACGCTCTGACCAGAGCGCTTGCTCTGAATCAGGGCCCACCTCCATTAATATGGAGCGTATTCCTGGACGCTCGTATAGCTGTGGGTCACCACCCAACGCATATACGAGCGTGCAGGATGATGGTCGTGATGGTCTTGACCATCGCGACCATCGCCACTGCGAGCAGAAGCCTGCGGTTGAGTTTCTCAACCGCAAGGCCAGGAGTGATTTTGGCTCTATCAGAGTCAAAATCACTCCCACTGACATCACTAGTGATGTCAGTGGGACCGGCTTCTGACGGTAGGCGTTCCCTTGGGAACGCCTCGGTCTAGCAGGCACGCCCCCGGCACGCCCACCAAAGGGGGCGTGCTGTCGATGTTGATGTTGATCAGAGACTACGAGCGAAGGAAAATCCTTCGCTCGTTGCGTCTCGCGCATGCGCACAACAGAGCTCCCTCCGTCGTGCGCATGCGCAGTGCAGACCATCGACCCACTTGCGAGCGGACAGCCGCTCGCGAGTGGGTCTGAATGAGGGCCTAAGTTGCATCACAATTCACAAGGGATGCAAATGTAACTTTTTTAACATGCAGTGAAAATACTGTCTGCTTATCCATGTACTGTAGAGCACAAATACTGGGCAGTTTAGAGCTGAAATTAAGTAAAGTCCTATATACCTAGAAATGCATTCAGCCTTACAGGGATCTCTGGGGAAAAATAACACAACTTAATTAGCAGCCATGCTCAAAACAAAGAAAAAAACACAACATTACAAAATGTAAATAGGGTTCATTATAGAAGTCAAAAACAGACATTTTGGAATCATTACTTCTGGCTCTCTTTGCTAAGCAAATTTATTTATTAAATTGAGTCAATTATTTATGTAGTACTCAGAAGCAGTTGCTTGTAGAAATTTATTCGCAGTTTACTCTTAAATTGAGTGGAGAACAGTAGTGGGTACATTGACCAAGATTCGAGTTTGTTCGAATTAGCTATCTCTGCAGAGTTTAGGCATTTTTTCCCACTCGCAAATTTACTAATGTCAAACTCGGGAGAGAAATCTCATTTGCTACAGGAAAAGTCATGAGTTAGCAAACTTTCTTCACTTCACCATCGGCCAAACTCGCGTAACTTTTCACTAGTGAAGATAGGATTCGGGAATTTACCAAGATGAGGGTTTCAAAGCTCTCATGAGAACGGACAAAACTCGTGTCCATACACGTGAAATCAATTCACCTGCCTATGAGCTGCTAGTTCAGCAGAAACATAACAGATCAGTGTGATCCACGTATGTTTCTGCCAAATAGTAAAAAAAAGGGTTAAATGTAAAAATAAAATTATGTAAGGTCCCCACCAAGAAGCATAACCAGCCCCAAGCTGCTCAGCCAGTCCTGGTTCCTAAAAATACGGGGGGAAAAGTGAATAGGGTCCCCCCGTATTTTAGGAACCAGCACCTGGCTGCTGAGCCAGTCTTGGTTTTAAAAATAGGGGGGAAAAATTGCGTAGGGGTCCCCCTATATTTAAAACCAGCATCGGAAATACTTTTACGAATCCTTATACTTAGCCGTAGAGGTTTCTCATTGCAACAACCACCCTTTACCCACCTTCACCTCCCCCACAGAGCCCCAGGCTCCTCCCTCTTCCTTACCTAACAACGACTCCTTGTCTGGTTCCTCTAATTGGGACTCCGTTTCTTTTCCACAAGTTCCTTTGGATCTGATCTCAGACCTAATTACCCCGATCACTTTAGCCAAGGTTTTGAATGCAGTTAGGCATCTGAAGCCTGCTAAGGCACCAGGACCAGATGGTTATTCCAGTGATTTCTACAAAATCTTAGCCCCCAAGATAGGTGAGACTTTGGTGGCTGTTCTCAATTCTGTTATTTCTGGTAATTCTATTCCACTTTATTTTAATTAAGCTGTTATAAAGGTTCTCCCTAAACCTAAGCGAGATCACTCATTCCCTGGCTCTTATAGGCCAATTTCTTTGTTAAATTTAGATTACAAACTACTAACAAAAATACTAGCTGAGTGCCTAAAAACAATTTTACCTCATATAATCCACAAAAACCAGACTGGCTTCATCTGGGGTCGTCACTCAGTTGTCAATGTTAGAAAGATCATTTCGGGTATTCAACATCTATACTCTAATGAGAATTTGTCCCCTGGTGCCTTGCTGGCTTTAGATGCAGAAAAGGCCTTTGACCTAGTTACTTGGTCTCACCTTTTTTCTACCCTACGTAATTTTGGTTTCCCAGCAGAATTTATTCAATTCATACATACCTTATACACAGGCTCTACCTCTCAAATAACATGTAATGCTCTCACCCCCTTTCCCCATTTGTAGAGGGCACCAGACAGGGTTGTCCCCTCTCCTATTCACCTTAGCTATTGAACCATTAGCGATTGCTTTATGCACTTCCACCCTGGTTAAAGGTATTACGATAGGTTCTTTAACTCTCAAAGTAGCCTTATTCGCAGACGACTTAATTTTAACTTTAACCGATCCTGAATCAACTATTACCGCAGCTATAGACATTATTAACTCCTTTAGTACATTTTCGGGATATAAGATAAACATCTCTAAAACAAGATTATCCCCATAAATGATCCCTCCCATTCCCTCCGACAGTCTCCCAAGTTAACTTCTTTCCATGTAGCCACTAATAAAATTAAATATTTAGGCATCCAAATCCCATTTAATCTAGATTCCATATATAAAGAAAATTATCCAAAATAATATTTCTTATGGATAATTGGACTTCTCTTTCCCTTTCCTTGTTTAGTCGTATGGCTGTGATTAAAAGTATTATCTTTCCAAAACTATTCTATATCATGCAGATGATCCCTATTGCTCTTTCAGCTTCAGATATTTCCAAGTTTAATAACACAATGTCTCGGTTTTCATGGCAAAATACAATCCTTAAAAGGCAATGGTGGACTGGGAGCTCCTGACCTGCACCTATACTCCTCGTCAGTCTTCTTTAGATATATAAGTGATTGGCTATTAAATTTGTCTATTTACACAGATAGAGACCTGGAATTAGCTATGTTTGACCCATACGCACCAGCTGCTCTCTTACATTCCAAATTGACGGGTATCCCCCACACTATTGCTTCTAATATTACTGTATATGTAGAGATACTTATCTAGCTTGGGTAAAGATAAACAAGAAGCTTCATAGAAACTTCTCTAGCACTCCATTTACCCCTATTTGGGGTAACCCAGCTTTCCCACCCTCTCTGTCTAACTATAATTTTGTACTGTGGAGGGAAAAGGGCCTCTCATGCACTTCTAAAGTTTTCGACCCAGGGGGCAATTTATATTCCTTTCAAGATTTACAACAATTATATCATATTCCTATTTGTCATATCTATATGTTCCTGCAAGTTAGACATATTTCATCCTTAGACAAGACTACATGTAGTCCACTCTCCCCAGAACCATTAACTTCTCTATTACAAATGGTATCTCTTACCCCATACCATACCAAATATTTATAATCTTTATTATTAAGTAACACTCCTTACCCACATTTAAACAATCTGTATCGTTCATGGAAATCAGATATTCCAGAATTGCTCTCACCATCAGCCCTGACTTCCCTTTACGATGATAAAGTGGCTTCAATCTGCATACCTTCAAGTTTCACTTTCGAACCATCCACAGATCTTACATTTCTCCAGCCCAGCAGAAATATATGACCCTTAATAAGTCAGGAAATTGTTTAAAATGTCATTATACTTCCGCCAAGTTCATCCACTGTTTCTGGGAATGTGGGAAAGTGAGAAAATTTTGGCACAAAGTTGTCAATTATATTAATTTCTCATCTTCTCTAAAACTTATACCTGATCCTCTAGCTTGCCTCTGTGCCAATTTCCCCAACTGGGACTTAGGTCAGCAAAAACAAATTTTATATCCTATTATCACTATTGCGAAAAAAAAATATTCTAATTCACTGGACTTCTAAATCAGCGCCATCTCTTAATGAAGTTAAGGTAAAAATGTTGCAGCTTTTGTATTTATTACCATTTATTACTAGATATAAATAATAATGAAAAAAAGTTCTACAAAAAATGGGGTATGTACATAGATACCTTAGACAAACAAACTCAAGACCATATATCGCAAATCTTTGATTCTACTGACTGGTATCTATTACGCCAATTGACCTAACCTTAAATGTATTTTCATAAGATCTATGTTTATTTACACTGACGGTACGCCTAGGCAATACTAGATCTACTAGTTTATGCTCTGTATAAACCCCCCTGACCTCACTTTCCTCATGTGTTCTCCTTTGTATACCCCTCCCCATTTAATAATTTCAACTTGTAATCTTTATCTATATTTTTTAACTTTATATGCGAAGAACTCCAACATGTGAAACACTGTTGTCATTTGAACTATTGTAAATGTTCTTTAAATTCTTTAATGACAACTAAAAACTTAATTAAAAAAAAACCTGCATTGGAAAAAAACTCCGTCCGGGGTGTAATGCCACAAACAAGGGACCATATTACCAGGTCACCCCAACCAAAGTATTATCACCCCAAGCTGGTCAGAGCAAGTCAGGAATCTCGGGGGAGGTGGGGACCCTCCCAATAGAGCGGCCCACCCTCTCCTGAGCACCCCAGGCTTAGTCTGAAGCCCGGGGATCTTCCCCGCAACCCTGGAGTGGTGGGAACGGGGGTAATGTAAATAGTGTAAAACTATTGTTTTTTTTACCATGGAACTACAGGTGCCAGCATGCCTGCCCTTTGGCACTTATGTAACTACAGGTGCCAGCAGGCGGCTGGCACCCATACCCCCGCTGTAAAAAAAAGAGTTAAAAGTCCACAACACACACACCGTAGAAAGTTTACTATATGTAAAGCAGCCTCTGATTGGCTGCCGGGCCATGGGATTTTCCGAAGAGACCCGTCTCCTGTCATTCGCGAAGTATTGGTATATGTGACAACACATATACCAATACTTGTCCGGCATGGATCAGGTCACTCGTTTTTTGTTTTTTTTTGCCAAGTCCGGGGAGACCAACGCAAGTACAGAGGTGAGAATAGCATCTTTTTTTCAGGTACCCCCATTGGATTCTACTTGGAGAAGTGGACAGAACATCTGGAAGCAGGTAAGTATGTGTGAGTGAGGTAGGTGTATGTAATAAAGTTATACTTTCTATGGTGTGTTGTGGTTTTTTAACTATTTTTTTTACAGCAAAGGTACGGGTGCCAGCTGCCTGCTGGCACTTGTAGTTCCACAAGTGCCAAAGGGCAGGCATGATGGCACGTGTAGTTCCACAGTAAAAAGCAATATATTTACTCTATTTACAATTCTATTAACCCTGTACCCAACGCGCCAAGGGTGCAGGGAAGAGCCCCGGGCTTCAGACTAAGCCTGGGGTGCTCGGGAGAGGGGGACCCCTTTATTGGTCCCCACCTCCCCTGAGATCCCAGGCTTGGGCTGACTGGCATGGGGTGCGAATGCTTTGGCTGGGAAGACCCGGTGATAGGGTCCCCTGGCTGTGGCATTACACCCCGGCCATACTTGAGTCCAGTGTTGGTTTTAAATATAGGGGGACCCCTATGAAATTTCCCCCCCCCCTATTTTTAAAACCAGGACTGGCTCAGCAGCCAGGTGCTGGTTACTAAAATATGGGGGGACCCTATTAATTTTTTTCCATGTATTTTTAGGAACCAGGACTGGCTGAACAGCCTGGGGCTAGTTATGCTTATGGGGGTGATCCTACGTCATATAAAAAAAATACAACCCTTTTTTTACAGGTAGACCACACAAGCAGCCTTCACATATCTCACTGTAATGTGCAGGCTGCTTCTTGGGGAGCGTTTGGCAGAGAGAAGACACTGTAATTTAAGGTGAATAATCTCTATCTAAACTTGCTACTCGGGGGAGTATACTCGTTTTTGCTTCACCATCGCCCAACTCGGTCACAGCTAAACTCACTTCTTGGTAAATTTGCAAGTTTCAGAAGCATCAAATCACCCTAGTTTTGCAAATCGAATGGAAAAAAAAAACTCGATCAGACTCGATCTTAGTAAATTTACCCCTAGGTGTGCAGTATACAGAGGGAGTGGGCTGTGCAGGATGCTCTAAACACAGGACAGTGAATCAGTGTTTTTAATGACAACACACTCTGCCCTATTCCCACCCTACTTCTCAACTTGATCCATATTCATCATCATTTAATTTATTTTGCAGAAATTAAGAATTGGGACCATTCATCATAAAGGTAATGTATGAGTTATATATCACTGATATCTCCTGCTGATCTTTCAGCCCCGATCTGTGTGCCTGCGTGAACCCTAGTTCACGCACGCACACTAGCACTGGTAAGTCAGAATCGGTAGTGCTAATTTTCACTGCTATGAAAGTAGCAGTGAAAAAATTTGTGGAGACAGCTGATTTTCGGCTTGATGAATAACCCGAACACTTAATTTTTATAATTGCAGGTGAAAATGTTTATTATATATTATATATAACTCTAGATGTGTTCCATTGAGATAAAAGTAAGCAACTATTCAACATAGCATTACTAATTATTCATTACATTAATGAATAAGTTGTGGAAGTCCTTACTGTGTTATCTATGTTCTTATTTTTTTAAATAGCAATGCCACTTATATGTCCTCTCCTCATTGGAGAAACAGTACATCATCGTTGGTGGCCATGGCAGTGTAATTCTTTACTCATAAAAATGTGACATTATTAAATTAAACATTTTAAGCCTAATCATTTGTACATTTTCCCGTTAGGATTAAGGTGTTAAAGTATAGTTTTATACATATCACAAATGTGTGACCAATGTTAATTGTAACATCATTTTCGTATAACACCTAGTTTAAACTAGGCTTATGTGGGGTACACACAGTGTGTACCCAGCTTTAGACTGTGTGATGTATCATATCACCAGAAAGCCACAGTCATGAATAATAACAACAACAACCTCACATGCAGCTAAAAACTGACAGTTCTCGACCAAGCAGTCACTTTTATACTAGAGGTGAGTGACATCACAAAAGCGTTACAGTTTATATTTATATAAATTATACATTTTGTGGCTGATGCAGAATGAGCACTACTCCAATTTGTATGAGGTTGCATGTAGATTCCCTCATGACTAGAGAGAGGAATGGGTGAGGTATAGGGCATTCTTATGTGGGTAGTGTTCAGTAAGGGCATATCTTTTGTACCTGCTATAAGACAGGTGATAATAATGCCTAAGCATGCTGCCCATATCTATTGCCTAAATTGCAATAAGGTCTTGGTCAAAAGTGCAGCCACAAGACCCCAAAGGATAGATTTAGAACTCAGCTTCTAATGCAGAAACATGTTGTTTTTCTGAAGAAATTACTTGCCTAAATGGATGATTATTAATCAACTTCAAATCTTTCAATTAACAATTTTTCACAACTGTAATCACAAACTCAATTAAGCACCAAAGAAGAAACTGTATTAAACTGTACTGGGATTTGCTCAGGGTCTAGTGGTAGTGCTACATTTTTATATACCAATTTTATTTCCTAGTTTGTTATAATTTCAATAACAATATTATACACAGTTGTTATAAATCACAATTTTGATATAAGCCAATTACAAAAAGGGCAAAAGGGAAGGTAGTGTTGGAGTGAAGATGATTTTCTTTTGTCAAATAAAAATTACAATAAATACTAGTATGGTTTTGTGCAAATAACAAAAGATGGTGAACACACAATGGAAAGCTGAGATGGTGCTTAGTGTGGGTCATCTGTCGATAAGGAGCTGACCTGCTGGGCTGCAATAAAATTCTGGACAGGAAGTACTGCTGGTCAGAGGGGAGGGTCCTGAAGGTGTACTTAAAATAACAAGTCTTCAACCCCATGTACTGTAAGTTATTAACTATAACAAAGAGTCAGGAGCCTTTTACACTGGTTCAGCATTAATGACCAGACAAAGATGAATACCAGGAAATACAGAACAAAGCCAGGGACAAGAGCAGGAACAGTGAACCAAAAAAATTATGCAAACTCCAATTCATGCAAACAATGTAGCAATAACATAAGCTTTTTATGAGCAAGGCAACTATCTTGCAATGCAGACAGTGGCGTAAGCAGGGGGGGTCGAGCGGTGCACGTGCCCTGGGTGCAGTGGCACACCTAGCAGAGGGGGGTGCTGCTGGCCAGGGCATCGTACCTGCCACCATTGTGCTGCAGCCACCCACCACCATTGCGCCACCGAGCAAGGCCCATGGTGCTCAGAGGCATTACTGCAGCAGCAGCTCCCACTTTGTTAGGGCTGCTGCAGGGAGCATGACCTTCATGCTCCCTGAGCTGCAGCCTGCTGCATGCCTTCACCGTCCCCGCTGGCTCCAGGCTCCTGGGCTGAAGGTGAGTGGTGCGGGGGGGGATAAGGAGAGACACATAGAGAGGCATAGAATGAAGGGGGGAGGAGACACACAGAGAGGCATAGAATGAAGAGGGGAGAGACACAGAGATGCATAGAATAATGGGGAGGAGACACAGTGAGACAGAATGAAGGGGGGGAGACAGTGAGACAGAATGAAGGGGGAGACGACACAGGGGGGAGATGATAGTGTGGTTGAGAGACGCAGAGGGGAGATGGTGTGGCTGAGAGATGCAGGGGGAGATAATGGTGTGGCTGAGAGATGCAGGGGGGAGATGATGGTGTGGCTGAGAGACACAGGGGGCAGGAAGTTACAAAGGGAGCACAAGTCTAGTTGAACTGTTGTTGTATGATGATGACCTTGTTAATATTCTTACACAAACTGACATCTTCCAGACGATGTGACCTACTGTACATGGTTAGTGAATACGGACTTAAGATGCCATCTTCCCAGGGAGGACACATTTCTTCAGAGGTTCCAAATTGTGAGAAACCATCATATAGGTAAGGTGCATATGGAATGGAAAGGAATGTTCCCAGAGTGATGAAAAATGGGTGGCATGTCATGTTTGTACACCCCATTTTCAGTGGCCACGCCCCTTCTAATATGTGGCCACACCCTTTTTTTTTGCACATAGTATAGTTTGTGTCTGTGTGTGTGGGGCATTCTTCATTTTGCCCTAGTTATGCCTCTGAATGCAGATGACCATAGCTTGAATCCCTAATGAATATTCTAACTACTTTCACACCAATCAAGTTTTATCTCAGCAGAGGACTTTCCCAAAGCAGCCATTTAGCTTCTAGCTTTAATTTTATAGAATGTACTTGATAAATCTTAGCTAGAAGCTGCTTGGTTGCTCTGGAAAACTTATCTACTTGTCCTGAAGGTTTGATACATCTCCCCCTAAAAGTTCTCCTCATTTTGGTGTACAAAGCTGTATTTGAAGTAATGAAAAAAAGTGCTAGAGTTTTGTAGAATGTATGTGGACTCATACATAACTGCCTATAAAATGGACGTGCAGTGAGGTCGATGGATGGGGAGGCACTGGCTAGTATCAGAGCCATGTATACTCAGACATATATGGACCTGCCCCACTTGCACATATCTCCCCCCTTCACACAACCCCCCCCACACACAGATTTCCCATAGCACAGATCCCCCTCACACATATTTCCCACTAGCACAGAAGATCCCCTCTAGCATAAAAGATTTCATGCAGATCTCCCCCTAGCAGTAGACTCTCCTCACCTTTTTCTCCTTTGTGTGGCTGCATATTCCAATTTCTTTCCCTCCTCAGTGCTGCTGAGCTGAACTCCAATGCCTGGACTGGTCACCTGATCATCAGAGGTGTCCATCAGAGCTCAAGGTATGCCCCCTCAGTGAGGCATGCCCCTATTAGCTCTTTTTCTGTGTATTCTATTGGTTGCTTCGTGGCCAGGCCCCCAGCTCCAGGCAGTGTCTGAGCTATCAGAGGTGAGGCAGAGCTCTTACTGACTTATCTCTCCTCTCTCCCTGTACAGTATTTCCAGGGAGTGCTGCAATTTTTGTGAGTTTTCCCTATAATGACAATCAGAATAATACAAAGAAGAAATGTATGTTATGAATATCTTCTTTGTATTATTCTATTCATTTTTATAGTCAAAACTCTGTAGTCTGACACAGAGTATGAAAGGGGAGTATGACAGGGGAGGCTCTGTCTCCCCTGCCTACCCTGACTGCACGTCCCTGGCCTATAACTGTAAGGTCCCATCTGTTGTGATGAAGCTCCAAATAAACCTCCATCTTTCCACCTTATCTCTGCTTCTTTAGGGCTCATAACCTCTGGCGTTATCTAAATGTGTTTTGCATACTGAAAAGATGTATATAAACAAATCTGACCCTGGAAAACATTATTTCTACGGAACATTGGCGGTTTTATCAGCTTTACATTCTATTGTGTTGCTGTACTGTTATCCTAGACAACTGTTTTCTAAGCAAAATTTTCCAAATTTCTCATACATCATTTTTCTATGCATTTATTGGGTTCCCAACACAGTTAAAGTATAATTTTCCATCATCTGTTTACTGGTGTATCCATTAAATATATTAACCTGGTGTTTGGAAGTCATCAGGAGATTCAATCCCATTAATCCTAATTATGCACCTAATTTTAAACTTCTCTTATCTGAAACTCCAGTGAGTGATTATAATGTGTGCTAAAGAAACAACAGAATTTACATCTCTACAAGAGCAGGGCGGTAATAGACAATTAATGCTGTCAAGTGGCTGCTAGCCATAATTATCCTTTAATTAGACCAGTGTGTGAAGACATTGTGGCGAACAAATGATAAGTTTGACAGCTTAATATTCAAGGACTGAGATAGTTTCTCACCACTATCGACTAGAGTCCCATAGGCAGTATCCATCATGAAGAATCTTAAAAGCAATTAGCAGTCACACATATAAAGTTTCTCTTTTTGAAGGACAATTATTATAAACCTAACCATATTTGCTCTCAGGACAGTAAAGAACGTCATGAAAAGTAATATTGTGTATTCTAATTAATGACCAGACTTATTTATGTAACATGTATGTTTGTACAAGCTACAGCCTATTTACATTATTAGACAGCGCCTTACTTATACTCAACAAGAAATTATCATCAACTCATATACCATTATACAGTAATTATTTAGTATAATTATTTATTTTAGTTTTATTCACTTTATTACAAATAGAGCAGGGTGTTACATAGCTATGGGTGCCCCAGCTACCAAACGCTTATGTAAGTAATACATGCAATATTGTGACAGATCTATAAGTAGCTAGTTGTCTATAGCTCAAGATATTCAAATTAATTGCAAAAAAAACATTGTACAGCATAGTGTGTCATTCACCGGAACACAGTCCCCTTCATCTGTTCATAAACCTCACAGTCACGGCCGGACTGACCATCTGGCAAATGCCAGAAGGGCCGATGGCCTAATGGGCCAGTCCAGCCATTTGAAAGCCTGGCAAACAGCACCACCTCCCAGCACTTTGCTTTTACTGGCATGTTTAGACAGGGCATGAAACGATGCCACTCCTCTGTGATGCGTGGCCATGCCCCCTTTTCCATGCACCCCAGTCTGTCACTGCTCACAGTCTAGTATTTCTGCTCTTCCTCTGTATATCTGTTCTGTTGAAGCTATGCAGTTGCAAAACTATCATTAACCAGCAAACCATTTTATTTTTACATAGACTCCACAAACTTTGAGCAATGAGCATATATCTAATAGCTTAATAGAGTTTGATTTTGTAATCTGCTCATTTATATTTTATTCTCTTTAGATGTATTAAATACTTGTCATGTGTGCTGTATACTTTACTATCCACATCCACACTTGACCTCCATTTAATGAACCTTGGACATATTTGCTCCAAGATTAGAATGAAAGTATGGTTCACTGAGCAAAAGCAATGCCTCTGACAAATATTGACAATAACTGAAGCTTACCCTCCATCTCTACGTCTGTCACTTTACTGCTATGTGCCTCAAGCACATGTGCGTGACGAGTGGTTGGACTGTCACAATGGTGTCTGTATTTTCTGCATTTAATTGTGCAGTCTTAAAATATTCAAACTTCCTAAAGCAGACACATACAACGCCATGCAGATACACTATAGAAAGAAAATATATATTACACATACAATAAATGTAAATTTTTAAAAATATATTTAAACACTTGCTGTTGCCCGCTGCTTCACCCACAAAACAATCGCTTCTGTCAACATCTTTTTTATATTTGAGGTGCTCTAGTTGTATTACTTTGCATAGGGGCCTTGTCGCTAAAGTGGCCCATGTGACCAGCAGCACTATACAGACTGGTGGCAGCAGCAGCGCCTTTACCCACCACTCACAGCAAAGTCACTGTGTGCCCTGTGCACAGACTGCTATGTAGCCTATCCAAATTCAAGTGAACGCGGGCCCAAAGAACCTCTTCCCCCACCTATTACTGGCTGCGTGCATGGTACCACACCTATATCTTGCATTGATGAGGTCACTCATAAGTACCTCTTCATCTGGTAGCAGTGCCAATTTTACAGTTACAGTGGTGATAAGCATGGTAACTGCCAGCAGGACCAAAAAAAAGAGATCCGAGGAAGGAAGAGGAAGTACACTCTCTCCTACACACTCTGTCTTCCCTCTGCCAATAACTCTAGGCCTGATTCAGAGTTGGATGCAATGAAGTTGTTTGCATAGTTGAGCGATTATCGTGATCTGCGGATACGTCCTTTACATAGCAACTGCAAAAGGTAGTGATGAGCTATATCTGTTCTTTTCTGCAGTCACTGTAGGTGGGAAGTGGTGGCCACATAAAGGGAACTGACTCAGGAAAGTATTTAAGAGGCTGAGAATCAAGATGAGAACATCAACTCTGCCTCCCCTATAATAATAATACTGCTTGGCTCATGGTTCTCAAATGTCATATGGTAGGAATAGCATTGTGCTGTACTAGGGATGGTCATTGAAGGGTCTACCATCTATGGTGACATCGGTAGATTACATCAATGTCAGGAAACCATCAGGACACAGGGCCTGATTCAGAGCCGGACGCTCTGACAGAGCACTCGCTCTGAATCAGGGCCTGCCTTCTGTTTTTTTAGAGCGGCCTCCTGGCCACTTGCATAGCTGTGGGTGACCACCCACAGCTATAGCGAGCGGCCAGGAAGATGGTCGCGATGGTCAAGACCATCGCGACCATTGGGCTTGCGACGAGACCCTTGTGGTAGGCTCTCGTTACCGCAAGCCCTAGAGTGCTTTCGGCTCAGAGCCGAAAGCACTCCCACTGACATCACTTGTGATGTCAGTGGGGCTGGCCCCAGATGGTAGGCGCTCCCAAGGGAACGCCTCTGTTTGGACAGCCACTCCCCCGGCCCGCCCACCAAAGGGGGCGTGCTGTCACTCAACATCGACAGCACGCCCCCTTTGGTACGAGACCCGGAGCGACGATTTGCCCATCACTATCCGGGTCTCACGCATACGTACGACGGAGCCGGCTCTGTTGTGCGCATGCGCACTGGGCCACCATCAACCCGCTTGCGAGCGCTCAGTGCTCACGAGCGGGTCTGAATCAGGCCCTCAGCATGCAGCAGATCATTCAGAAAAGGGTATGGAGCTTCACAAGTCACATTAGGGGCAGAGCTAAGCTTCATGACCCTGGCACAAGAGAAAAAAAAGTGATGTCAGCCTCTCTGCCATCAATGGCGGTGAACCATTAGATCTCTACCATTGATGGCAAAACCATTGACCTTCCATGGCAAACCATCAATGGTTGTTAACCATCGATGATCGATAGTCATCCCTATGCTGTACCTCATAGCCACTAATGATATTATAACTGTTGTTAGGATTTATGAAACACATATTCTAATAATCTAATTCATAGTCAGACACACTGCCGATGTTGGACACAGTTGAAAGATTTTTTTCTTCTGCATATGTACATACGTTCAGAGTCCATGTCCACAGAGTCACAGTTGAGTCGCGCAGTCTCAGAAATGTCTTGAAAATGTATTGAGAGTTCCTGGGTGGTGACAGGGAAGTGGCTTATGGCCATGCCATGGGAGTGTTGCGTTTGTACCGCTGAACTGGTTACCATCTCAAATGCATAATTGTTCACATAGGAACAACCAGCCCCACTATATTACCAAAACAAAATGTGTGCATGGGTGCATATATGTAAGAGTCAGTAATGTGTGCCTGTTGTAGTGTTTTAATTTTTCTACTCTTTTATAAATATGTTTATTTACATGGTGCCACACACACCACTCTTACATGGAGAATAACAATATAATAAACAAACAGTACAATATAAAAGGGTTCAAACAGACAGTATGGATACTAAAACCAAATAGTGAGATGATTATGCAACAAAATGAGTGACAGTGGTGAAACTCTCGGAGGCAGTGGAGTCATTGGCCTATGGGCACCAGCTGTCAGGGGAACATGGAGGAGCAATCCGGTGACACTGCCTGGCACACAGATAAATTTATCTATAACTGCTGCCTACACCCCAGTTGATCACTGCAGTGGTGATAGATAGATCTGTGGAGTCCAGGAAGCAGCTGTCTCTTGTCTTCAGGCCGGTGGCTTGTTGCAATAAAGTTTGTTGTGTTTATTGTTAGTCGCAATAAACAAATACACTTTATTGTACCATCTGCAGATGATGCCTGAAGATTTGCAATGTGACAAGCATGATGTTATGATGCCACGCCGAGCTGCTGAAAGGAGCCATGGCAAGAAGAGAAGCAGTCAGAAGACCCAGAAGAAGGAAAGTGTCTGTGGGTTGGAGCCAGAGAGATGCAGGGGCTGGAGCTGGAGAGACACTACAGGACTGGCTGAAGCTGGAGAGACAATGGACTGCAGGAGAGACAGATAGGGTCTGGCTGGAAATAGAGAGACACTGGGGGGGAAAGAAAGTAGGGGGCTGGCTAAAGCTGGAGAGACACTGGGGGCTGGAGAGATACAGGGGGGGGCTGTCTGGAGCTGGAGAGATACTGCAAGACTGAAGCTGCAGAAACATGGGGACTGAGGCTAGAGAAATACAATGGAAGATGAGGCTGAAGAGAAGTGGGGGTAAGTGGCTGGAGATTGTCCACAACTGACAGGATTACTGGAATGAGCAAGCCAGACCCACGGGGGAGGCGTCTATTTCACCTCTGGGTGTCTGGCATGAATTTACACCACAACTGATAGTTATCAACAGTATAAATTGGTGACCCCATGTCTGGCAAGAGAGGACAGAAAGGATCAGAGGCACTGACTGTGAGTGGGAGGCCACTGGAGACAAGGATAGAGCAGGGTGAGAACCAACAGAGACCCGCTTGTGAGAGCTTACAGTCTAAAGGATTGAGGAGGAACTTTCTTGTAGATCATGCCATATTTGGCATGAAATTGGATTACTGTATGTAGTGTACTTGTATAATATATTTTTCTTAAAGGTGTATGCATTTTCTATACTTCTGAGTAGTTATCTCCATGTCACATTGCTTTATAACTCAATATAACCTAGGTTGCTAATTTCTACAACAAAAATTATGGGGGTAAATACACTAAGATTGTTTGGTCGAAACTGCAATCTCAGGTGAATTTAGGCATTTTTTCAACTCGCAAATTTACTAAAGACAAACACGGATGAGTTTGGGAGAGATTTCTCTATTTACACTGAAAAACTCGGATGAGATTGCAAACACGATTAAATACATCATCGGCCAAACTCGAAAGTACTTTCAGTGGAAAAAGATACAACTCGGGAATTTACCAAGAATCGTGATTACAATCATGGGTGTAATTGTAGCAAACTATGACCTAAATAGAAGTTTCAAATAGACCACCTCCTGAGCTGCGAGATTGGCAGAAACACATACAGATCAGTGTGATTTGTGTATGTTTCTGCTTCTAAACACTACCTAAAGGGTTAATATTAAAAGAATTACATATGGCCCTCCCCCCAAAAAGCATAACAAGCCCCGGGCACCTCAGCCAATCCTGGTTCCTAAAAATACAGGGGGGTGGGGAAACGTGTAGGGTTTCCCCGTATTATAGGAACCAGCACTGGGCTGCTGAGCCTGTACTGGTTTTAAAAATAGGGGGGGGAATTGCGTAGGGATCCCCCTATTTTTAAAACCAGCACTGGACTCAGATCCAGCTGAGGTGTAATGCCACAGCCAAGGGACCCTTTCACCGGTGGAGACCCCCCCAATAAAGGGATCCCTCCTCTTCCGAGGACCCCAGGCTTAAGCTGAAGCCCGGGGCTCTTCCTCGCTCTCCCCTGGAGCGGTGGGTGCAGGGATAATAGTGGTGAAAATAAAACTATTGTTTTTTACAGTGGAAGTACATGTACCAGCATGCCTTGTGGAACTACAAGTGCCAGCAGGTGGCGGGCACCTGTACTCCCACTGTAAAAAAAAACAGTTAAAAAACCACAAGACACACACAACGTAGATTGTAAAATTTCTGTCAGATTGCTCTCTGGTGAATTCACCTGTGCTGTGCTTTCAATAAAGCAACCTTTATTCATTTACCTGTCAAAAACATTTTAGGTGGTTCATTGCCACAATAATCAAGGAAAAACAGAAAATATTCTCTATCAGCGCTGGATAATGGGAGGATCAATAAAAACAAATATTCAGTGTGGGGTACTGAATAGCAGCTGTCTCTAATGGGAGTAGTTAAGGCTCCCTATAGGGGGGTTGGGTACAGGATCCCGACGGTGACAATGTTGACTGTCAGAAAACCAACAGCGGCATCCCTACAGTGAAAATCCCAAAGGATTTTGGTATTATAACCATACACGCCTACACTCCAGGAAGTCGCAAGCCCCCTGCACCCCCGGAAGTGTAGGCAGGCAGATCTCCCGCATCCTGCCCACTTCCTAGTGAAACAGGCAGGATGGGGAGATTTAATGGGGAATTTGCGGGCCCATAGGGAGATGGCGGGGCTAAATGGTGCAAAGTGCGTCGTCTAGCCCAGTCCCCTCCTCACATAACAACTAACGCAGTTTAGACCCTTATGACTGTGTGTACTTTCGCATTTAAGAGATTGAAATGTTTAGCACTAAATAAGCACTAGAGACACATTTTAAACAGAAGTATAGATTTTTTCACACTGCGAGCCTACGCAGATGTAATTAATTTACTTTAGAATTCCTTTGTTTTTAATGTTCTGAGTAAAAGAAGTTCTTTCATTTTTATGCAAAAGCATTTTTTCATGCTGACAATACACAATGTTTTTAGGCACTTTAAGTAACAGCACAAAAAGAACCTAGCAGTGAGTGAGTGGGTGGTTTATATAGAAACTAGGGAATTATTGCACTAAATAGCACATGTTTCTGATAACAAGAAAGCTGGATTCTCCTGCACAGGTTGTCAAGCATCTTTTATTACATTAATCTATCAACACTAGCTTAATTTGATGTATACACCTATGTCTATATTAAATTGGGGACAGTGTGCTGAAATTAAGAAGATCTCCAATCAAAGAAGGATTTCCTGCATTAGGAAATAGCCCTCTTAGGAAGGAGCTAGTTGGCCCCCGACCCATCCTCACCTGTATTTTTACACTCACTGTGAACTGCAATCTTCTCAGCCCTGAAGATCCTGCAGACTTGGGGCTGTCATGTAAGATTCAAAAGCTGCAAATAAGGATGCAGCACTTGAAGCGTCACCATTGGAATAAAATGTGAAAAATTAAAGGGAAAATTAAACAGGGCACTTCTATGGGGCATCAAATGAACAACCTTTGTGAAGAGAGATGTCTCCTAGAAACATTAGGGTGGGGCCCCTTCAAAATGTAGCTATGGGGCCAGCAAAGTTCTGCTACACTCCTGTATGTTTCCTCCATTGTATAAAACATTTCTCAGAATTCACCCCTTTGCCTTAGTATAAAAGTTCTTGTGGGCAGGGCCCTCATGCACATTCTCTTGCACTATCCATATCACCAGTGCTCCCTTCCGATAACTCTGACACTGGTTGCTTGCCCACAAGTTGAGTACAGGATCATTGATTACTAGGGGTATATTTAAAGTGTGACTTTATAGAACTGGAGATGTTGCCCATAGCAACCAATCAGATTCTACTTAACATTTATCTAGCACCTTCTAGAATATAGTAGCTACTTTATACTGTACTGTATATCGATTTCGACACATGACTTGTCCAATGTATGCTCCTGCTAACCCACTATCCTTGTCCCCTTATCTGTGGTATCATATTAAGGGGTCTATTTACTAAGCCAATCAACTCCTAACTGCCATGTCAGAGGCTGTGTTTGCAACTTTGGGCTAAATCCAATTAGGTGCGAATGGCGCTCCCGAGAATTCTGCAATCCAATTAAAAATGCCTATTCGCACTACTCGCAGCGGAGGGGTGCAAATTGACTGCCAAATGAGATTTGATAGAAATGCATGAAAATGTGGGGAGACCATCCTGGATCCCCCAAAATAGATAATTTTGTTAGCAGGACTGTATAGATGGCTGTTTGTGGGCATTAGGAAGGTACTGCAGGTTTTTAAATGGTGTCAAATGGCTGATTTGTGGGAGAGGGGGGGGGTTAAATGCAAGAAAATGATAAACTGACTTTTTTTGTTTAATCTCAAACAAATTAAACGGAAAATGCAAATAAAAGTAGGAAAAATTTTGATTTTGGGGTACTTTGAGGGCACCTTGAAAAATTAAAAATTTTTTATAAAAACAATTATTTTTTAACTTAAATATTATTGTAATTAAATTTGGGGTGCCTAAACTAATGAAAAAGTTGATTTGGAGGACATTGGGCCTGATTCAGAGCCGGACGCTCTGACCAGAGCGCTCGCTCTGAATCAGGGCCCTCCTACATGAAAATGGAGCAGCCTCTTGGATGCTCGCATAGCTGTGGGTGACCACCCACAGCTATAGTGAGCGTCCATGATGATGGTCGCGATGGTCAAGACCATCGCGACCATCGGGCTTGCGACGGAGACCCTGCGGCAGGGTCTCGCTGCCGCAAGCCCTGGAGTGATTTTGGCTCTATCAGAGCCAAAATCACTCCCACTGACATCACTACTGATGTCAGTGGGGCCGGCTTCAGACGGTAGGCGTTCCCATGGGAATGCCTCCGTCTGACAGCCACCCCAAAAAATGACACATAATTATTGGACTAATTAAGCTAATTGGAAACTTCCAAATGGCTAATTAGTCAAGGAGTTAAGCACAGTGTCTCGACATTTTAACCTTAAAATAAAGATTTTCCTTTTCATCTCTCACCCCCAGGGAGGTGCGAGTGTGGAAAGTTGCGAATTCAGTCTGACTGATTCAGTGCGAGTTGCTAATTTGATTGCAAAATGAATTCGCTATGCGAATTCGAAGTGAAAATAGCAACTCACACCTCGCAATTCGCACCTAATAGGTTTGATCCCTTTGTGATGATTTAAACATATAAGATAATAATAATAGTAGTAATAACAGTTCAAGTACAATACAATAAATTTCTAATTTGGATCAACTTGTTATTTTGTTATTTAAATCTTTTTAATGTTTGTAGATGTTTTTGAGAAACAATGTGATGCGAGATCAACCAATAGCTTAGTGATGGTAAGAACTGACATTATGGCATCCGTCCAAAGTATGCTGCAGTTCTTTGGTTCACCGCAAGGTGAAAGGTACTCTAATGGAGCTTGGAATAAGGATAATAGATCTCTATTATAATATTGGGTACGCTGACATTTTCACAAACTTGATGTTTGATGTTTAATTGTCTAAGGAAGGGACAGATTTTAGCCAGTAATGTCTTGAGCCTGGTGACCAGCTATTTTATCCATGGTACAGACACTAATTGGTAAGTGCATAAACTCTTTTTATTGACTTCAATAAAATATTCCCTGCATTTGATGTAATGTAACATTAATGTAATGACATCTGGAGAAAGACAAACCAATTGCCTTGACAAATTAAACAGGAAATGACAATACTACTGTAGTTATATGTGAATGAGAGAGAACAATGCACTAGAAAGAGCAATGACTAGAGTGGAATATCCAAGGGACCAGGAGGAAAGAAAGACAACATCAATCTTTGAAAATGACAATTAAAGAGGTTTTACCATCAGAAAAACCTTAGGAGA
>JAUIMM010000064.1:7227500-7330000 GCA_031769625.1 Taudactylus pleione
GATAAGTAATATTACTGTTATCTGGTTGCTTTAATTACTGTTATAGATAGCTGGTTACTGGCCATAACTATTAATGGTGGCTGGTTACTAGACAATAACATTACTGTTGGCTGGTAACGGCAAGTGTAGCAGGATGTCCACCACTGCTTTAATCCTTTTGTTCATTGTCTTTAATATCTCCAGCTCGCAGGTGAAAGCAGGGACGCAGAGTATGACATTGTTGTAGCTATTTTTTCTGCATGTAGACAGACAGCAAAAACTCAGAACAAAAATCCTAATGTATCGAATAGGGGGACCACATTTCTGATCTCACTTTTGAGGAATACAGTAACATTTTTTGCAGAACTAAACAGCTCATTAGACACTTGCACATCACTGCATAGAATGCCCATACAACCAGCTATCTCTGTGTCAGTGGGATGGAGAAGGACAGACACACTCTACGTTTCATTTGATAATGGAAATTGTTTACTGAAATAATAACGAGTGGATCGCAATGGGATGTGGGTACTTTGTGGGGGAGTTTCTTGGCAAATAGCTTTAAACCATTGTGGTAAGAGTTTGAAAACAATAAAGGATACAAATAACAATAGCCAAACGCATTTCTTTTGCTAGCTTTCTTATGTAATATAGGCAGGCTGTGTAATATCTGTTATATCAGACTCTTGTAGGGAAACAATGATCTTGCACACAATGGCATTCAAAATAATAAGTCTTATAAAATTACCGAGAAAGGAGTGGTGACATTTTATTTAAAACATGGGGAACTTATATATATGCTCAGTTACATGATGCCACTCAGATGGGACGCTGACAGGGTTAGGAGGATACCAACACCTGTCGGTAGGTATCCTAAGTCTCCCCCTCTCCCTACCCTAACCCTCCCTCCCGATGCCTAAACCCATCCACCCCCTCCCCGCACCCTAAACCTAACCCTCTCTTCTTAGTACCTAACCCTAACCCTCCCCTTAGTGCCTAACTCCTAACCCTCCCCCCATCCCTGCTACTTACATTCCGGATGTCGGCGAAGGGATTCTGACAGGTGTTGGGATTCTGGTGCCGGTATTGTAAGCGCCAGCATCCCCTGTGCCAGGATACTGAACGTATCCCCACTCAGACACATATTCAAAAACTTTTTGGGGCTTATGTAATAGGTTGCGAGCTGCCCCCGCTGCGGGAACTCCTGCTAGTCTTCTCATATTTATATGTATATAAACCCGGAAGTCCCCACACCGCAAAGGACAGCTCTTAACAGGAGACTATCCTCTGCAGTGTTATTAAATGCCGGTATGCATGCGATGATTGGCTGGATGTAGGGGTGAGCGGGTTCGGATATCTGAAATCCGAACCCCCCCCGAGACCCCCCGATCCGAGTCCGATCCGAGTCAGGCTCGACTTTTCCCGCCTGACTCGGATCTGAAATCGAGGCAAAACGTCATCATCCCGCCTTCCGGGTCTCGCGGGTTTTGGATCCTATATAAGGTACCCACGTCGGCGCCATTTTCTCACTCGGCTGTGGACTGTGAAGAGGGAGGGTGGGAGTTAGGGCTGGCTGGGCTGTGTAGTGTAGTGTAGTGTAGTGCAGTGTAGTGTTGTGCTGTGCTGCTGTTGTCCACAGGGGCTGTGTCCACTCCTCCAAAGTCCATAGGGGCTGGCTGTGTTGTGCTGTGCTGCTGTTGTCCATAGGGGCTGTGTCCACTCCTCCAAAGTCCATAGGGGCTGGCTGTGTTGTGCTGTGCTGCTGTTGTCCATAGGGGCTGTCCACTCCTCCAAAGTCCATAGCGGCTGGCTGTGTTGTGCTGTGCTGCTGTTGTCCATAGGGGCTGTGTCCACTCCTCCAAAGTCCATAGGGGCTGGCTGTGTTGTGCTGTGCTGCTGTTGTCCATATGGCCGTGTCCACTCCTCCAAAGTCCATAGGGGCTGGCTGGACTGTGTTGTGCAGTCAGTTGTCCATAGGGGCTGTGTCCACTCCAAAGTCCTGTGCAGTGTCCCAGTCCTAAAGGGGTGCTGTAGTGTTGTCCAGGGGGTGCTCTCCCCATGTGCAGAAAAAAAAAAAATTCTGTGTTTGTGAATTGTGTGCGCAGTAGCCGCACGTGCATCAACAAAGTAGTGCCAAGCGTGCGCCTGTGTCATAAGTAAAGGGCCGGCTGGCTTGACCGTTAAAGGGTGCTGTAACCCCCAAAGTACACTCCAAACAAAATAAAAAAATATTTTCTGTGTTTGTGAATTGTTTGCGCAGTAGCCGCACGTGCATCAACAAAGTAGTGCCAAGCGTGCGCCTGTGTCATAAGTAAAGGGCGGGCTGGCTTGACCGTTAGAGGGTGCTGTAACCCCCAAAGTACACTTCAAACAAAATAAAAAAATATTTTCTGTGTTTGTGAATTGTGTGCACAATAGCCGCACGTGCATCAACAAAGTAGTGCCAAGCGTGCGCCTGTGTCATAAGTACAGGGCGGGCTGGCTTGACCGTTAAAGGGTGCTGTAATCCCCAAAGTACACTCCAAGCAAAATTAAAAAATATTTTCTGTGTTTGTGAATTGTGTGCGCAGTAGCCGCATGTGCATCAACAAAGTAGTGCCAAGCGTGCGCCTGTTTCCCATAAATAAAGGGCCGGCTGGTTTGACCGCTAAAGGGTGCTGTATCCCCCAAAGGGCACTCCAAACAAAATAAAAAAATTTTTTCTGTGTTTGTGAATTGTGTGCACTGTGGCTGCACGTGCATCAACAAAGGAGCAGCGCCAAGCGTGCGCCTGTGTCTCATAAGTAAAAGGCCGGCTGGCTTGTCCTTTAAAGGGTGCTGTAACCCCCAAAGGGCACTCCAAACAAATTAAAAAAACATATTTTTTGTGTTTGCGAATTGTGTGCGCAGTAGCCGCATGTGCATCAACAAAGTAGTGCCAAGCGTGCGCCTGTGTCCCATAAATAAAGGGCCGGCTGGATTGACCGCTAAAGTGTGCTGTAACCCCCAAAGGGCACTCCAAACAAAATAAAAAAAACAATTCTGTGTTTGTGAATTGTGTGCTCAGTAGCCGCACGTGCATCAACAAAGTAGTGCCAAGCGTGTGCCTGTGTCATAAGTAAAGGGCGGGCTGGCTTGACCGTTAAAGGGTGCTGTAATCCCCAAAGTACACTCCAAACAAAATTAAAATATATTTTTTTGTGTTTGTGAATTGTGTGCGCAGTAGCCGCACGTGCATCAACAAAGTAGTGCCAAGCGTGCGCCTGTGTCCCATAAATAAAGGGCCGGCTGGATTGACCGCTAAAGGGTGCTGTAACCCCCAAAGGGCACTCCAAACAAAATAAAAAAATATATTTTTTTGTGTTTGTGAATTGTGTGCGCAGTAGCCGCACGTGCATCAACAAAGTAGTGCCAAGCGTGCGCCTGTGTCCCATAAATAAAGGGCCAGCTGGATTGACCACTAAAGGGTGCTGTAACCCCCAAAGGGAACTCCAAACAAAATAAAAAATATTTTCTGTGTTTGTGAATTGTGTGCGCAGTAGCCGCACGTGCATCAACAAAGTAGTGCCAAGCGTGCGCCTGTGTCATAAGTAAAGGGCCAGCTGGCTTGACCGTTAAAGGGTGCTATAACCCCCAAAGTACACTCCAAACAAAATAAAAAAATATTTTCTGTGTTTGTGAATTGTTTGCGCAGTAGCCGCACGTGCATCAACAAAGTAGTGCCAAGCGTGCGCCTGTGTCATAAGTAAAGGGCGTGCTGGCTTGACCATTAAAAGGTGCTGTTACCCCCAAAGTATACTCCAAACAAAATAAAAAATATTTTCTGTGTTTGTGAATTGTGTGCGCAGTAGCCGCACGTGCATCAACAAAGTAGTGCAAAGTGTGCGCCTGTGTCATAAGGAAAGGGCCGGCTGGCTTGACCGTTAAAGGGTGCTGTAACCCCCAAAGTACACTCCAGTCCAAACCAAAAAAAAAATTATTTTCTGTGTTTGTGAATTGTGTGCGCAGTAGCCGCACGTGCATCAACAAAGGAGCAGCGCCAAGCGTGCGCCTGTGTCCCATAAGTAAAGGGCCGGCTGGCTCATTTCTTAAAGGGTGGTGTAACCCACAAAGTGCACTAGTATCCAACAAAAATAAAAAATTATTTTCTGTTTTTGTGTGCGCCTTAGCCGCACGTATATATCAATATAACATAAATGGAGGACCAAACTTTCTCAGATAAAAATAAAATAGGGAAAGATCAAGAACCACTTCCTCCTAGTGCTGAAGCTGCTGCCACTAGTCTTGACATAGACAATAACATGCCATCAACGTCGGCTGCCAAGGCCGATGCCCAATGTAATAGTAGAGGGCACATACAATCCCAAATGACAAAGTTCAGGAAAATGACCTTGAAAAAAACATTTAAATCATCTGAAGAGAAACGTAAACTTGCCAATATGCCATTTACAACACGAAGTGGCAAGGAATGGCTAAGGTCTTTCCCTATGTTCATGACTAGTGGTTCAGCTTCACATGACGATGGAAGCCCTCCTCCCACTAAAAAAATCAAACGAGTTAAGCTGGCAAAAGCACAGCGAAGAACTCTGCGTTATAAGAAGATATCACAAATCCCCAAGGAGAATCCAAGTGTGGTGGTGGTTGCGATGCCTGACCTTCCCAGCACTGGACGGGAAGAGGTGGCTCTTTCCACCATTTGCACGCCCCCTGCAAGTGCTGAAAGGAGCACCCACAGTCCACTTGCTGATATGCAAATTGAAGATGTCACTGTTGAAGTACAACAGGATGAGGATACTGGTGTAGCTGGCGCTGAGGAGGAAGTTGGCGAGGAGGATTCTGATGGTGATGTGGTTTGTTTAAATCAGGCTCCGGGGGAGACAGTTGTTGTCCGTGGGATGAAAAAGCCCATCACAGTCATGCCTGGGCAGAAGACCAAACATTCCACCTCTTTGGTCTGGCAATATTTCTATCCAAATCCGGACAACAACTGTCTTGCCATATGTACTATATGTAAAGGTGAAATAAGTAGGGGTAGGGACGTTAACCACCTAGGAACATCCTCCCTTATACGGCACCTGCAGCGCGTTCATAAAAAGTTACTGTCAAGTTCAGAAACTTTGGCTAAGACGGTAAGCAGTCCAGGGACACCTAAATCCCGTTGTCCTGTTGTATCCAAGCGCCTGCAAACTACACCGTCAACTCCCTCCTCGTCAATTTCCTCCTTAGTCAGGATCGGAAGTAGTCCTGCAGGCCATGTCACTGGCATAACTGACTCTCCTATCCGGGATTCCACCGGAGGATCCTGCATTGCTACGCCTCCTGCTGCCACTGCTGCTGTTGCTGCTGCTGGGAGTCCTTCATCATCCCAGAGAGGAAGTAGGAACACCACTACTTTTACTAAACAATTGACCCTCCAACAGTCCTTAGCGAGGAGGATGAAGTACGACAGCAGTCATCCTGAAGCAAAACGTATAACTGAGGCCTTGACTGCTATGTTGGTGTTAGACGTGCATCCGGTATCCGCCATTAGTGCAGTGGGATTTAGACAATTGATGGAGGTAGTGTGTCCCCGGTTCCAAAACTCGTCTAGATTCCACTTCACTAGGCAGGCGATACCGAGACTGTACAGAAACGTCAGAAAAAGTATCCTCAGTGTCCTGAAAAATGCCGTTGTACCCAATGTCCACTTAACCACGAACATGTGGACAAGTGGAACAGGGCAGACTAAGGACTATATGACTGTGACAGCCCACTGGGTAGATGTATCACTATACACAGCAACAGCAGCAGCGTCACCAGTAGCAGCATCTCTGAAACGCCAGCTCGTTCCAAGGCAGGCTACGCTGTGTATCACCGGTTTCAGTAAGAGGCACACCGCCGACAACCTCTTAGAGAAACTGAGAGAAATCATCGCCCAGTGGCTTACCCCACTTAGACTCTCCTGGGGATTTGTGATATCTGACAACGCCACCAATATTGTGCGGGCATTACATTTGGGCAAATTCCAGCACGTCCCATGTTTTGCTAACACAATAAACTTGGTGGTTCAGAATTTTCTGAAAAGCGACAGGGGCATGCAGGAGACGCTTTGGGTGGCCCGAAAAATTTCTGGCCACTTTTGCCATTCAGCGACTGCGTGCTGAAGACTGGAGCACCAGCAAACACTCTTGAACCTGCCCCGCCATCACCTGAAGCAAGAGGTTGTGACGCGGTGGAACTCAACCCTCTATATGCTTCAGAGGATGGAGGAGCAGCAAAAGGCCATTCAAGCCTATACAACCACCTATGACATAGGCAAAGGAGGGGGTATGCACCTGACTCAAGCACAGTGGAGAATGATTTCCGTGTTGTGCAAGGTTCTCCAGCCCTTCGAACTTGCCACACGTGAAGTCAGTTCAGACACTGCCAGCTTGAGTCAGGTCATTCCCCTCATCAGGCTTTTGCAGAAGCAGCTGGAGAAAGTGAAGGAGGAGCTAATACGGAGCGATTCCGCTCGGCATGTGGGACTTGTGGATGAAGCCTTTCATTCGCTTTGCCAGGATTCCAGTGTGGTCAATCTGTTGAAATCAGACCACTACATTTTGGCCACCGTGCTCGATCCTAGGTTTAAAGCCTATGTGGTGTCTCTCTTTCCGGCCGACACAAGCCTGCAGAGGTGCAAAGACCTGCTGGTGAAAACACTGTCAGCTGAAGCGGAACGTGACACGTCAACAGCTCCTTCTTCATTTTCTCCCGCAACTGGGGCTGCCAGGAAAAAACTTAGGTATCCTACCCACTGGCGGTGATGCAGGGCAGGCAGGACCAAGTTTGGACATCTGGTCCGGACTGAAGGACCTGGCAACAATTTCTGACATGTCTACTGTCACTGCATATGATACTGTCACCATTGACAGAATGGTGGAGGATTACATCGGTGACAGCATTCAAGTAGGCATGTCAGACAGTCCGTACCTGTACTGGCAGGAAAAATAGGCAATTTGGAGGCCCCTGTACAAACTGGCTATTTTACCTGAGTTGCCCCCCCCTCCAGTGTGTACTCCGAAAGAGTGTTTAGTGCAGCCGGGAACCTTGTCAGCGAAAGGCGTTGGAGGTTGCTTCCACAAAATGTGGAGAAGATGATGTTCATAAAAATGAATTATCAACTCTTCCAGGGAGACCAGCCTCCAGAACTTACAGAGAGACCTGTGGTGGTGGATTCCAGCGGGGACGAGTTAATACTCTGTGAGGATGAGGATGTACACAACACTGAGGAGGGTGAGGAATCGGTGGATGAGGAGGATGAGGATGACATCTTGCCTCCGTAGAGCCAGTTTGTGCAGGGACAGATTAATTGCCAGCTTGTTTTGTGGGGGCCCAAACAAACCAATCATTTCAGCCACAGTCGTGTGGCAGACCCTGGCGCTGAAATGATTGGTTTGTTAAAGTGTGCATGTCCTGTTTATACAACATAAGGGTGGGTCGGAGGGCCCAAGGACAATTCCATCTTGCACCTCTTTTTTTTCTTTGCATTTGCATTATGTACAGTTTGGGGCCTAGTTTTTCAAACTGCCATCCTGTCTGCCACTGCAGTGCCACTCCTAGATGGGCCACGTGTTTGTGCCGCCCACTCGTATCGCTGAGCATAGTCATCCAGCTACCTCGGTGCAACCTTTTGGACATAAAAACACTATTGTGAGGTGTGAGGTGTTCAGAATAGACTGGAAATGAGTGGAAATTAAGGTTATTGAGGTTAATAATAGCATAGGAGCAGAAAAAAACACAAATTCTGTGATTTTAGCTGTTTTTATGCTTTTTTTTTAAATATACAGATCCAAAACACAAAACCCAGAACCCAAAACACAGAAGGGTGGTTTTGGCAAAACCAAATCAGATCCAAAACACGAAGAAAGATCCAGATCCAAAACCAAAACACAAAACACGAAAAGTGGCCGGTGCACACCCCTAGCTGGATGCATCACATCCAAAATGAGATGCTTGATGCATCCCGTCCATAGAGTGCGACTTAAAAATATGCTCTTTGCTGTAAATGCAGCTACAGTTAGGGTTTAAAGTAACTTGCACTTGTGTTCATCTATGCTTGGTGAGGCCTTCACAGGTGCATGCAAGTCCAAACTGAGTAGAGCTAAACTACATTAGATTAGTTAGAACTTGAATAAGCCATTTGGGAGGCAAAGCTATTGTGTCGCAAATGACTTGCTGTAAAGATACTTTCTGATAATGATGCACCAGTGCATCCCTTATTCATAAAATAAATAATTAAATATTTTATTTAAACTGCTTCCAGTAAGTGACTAGTACAAGTGTAATAGTCTTAGCTGGTTAAAGCAGGTGTACTGCGATCATATGGTCCCTCTAAAAAGTGCTATTTAGCATGAGACAATGGCAGACTGTCATGATCAGTGTACTGTAGGTTACCCTCTGTCATAATGTGAAACCAAAGGGGGGGGGGGAGGAATTGGGGTGATCCACAGTTGTGGGTCAAAAGCAAACACTAATTTTGGTGCACTCTTGATATAATGTTGTATAAATTAAAGTATAACTAATAATTTAATATAAAAGATTATGTAGCTCTGCAGTATATACACACCACAAACACAATATTTAAATCACCATGAAAAGAACATAGTCTTTTGCATATTAAACAAGAAGCTCTCTAGGAGCTGCAATGACATAAGATATGAATTCTTATATGTGTTAGGGCTCTCTGGGAGTAATAAAGGCGAAAATATAAATCAAATATATGACAAAGAAACATCGTTGGTACTGTAGTCACATTATGTAGAAAGATTACTGACATGGTCATATGTATATATCAGGTGTTATCAGAGATTGCAAATGAAAGTATTAACAGAAAGACATTGAATACATAGCATAATACATAATACACAAATTAATACATAATCCATGTTGTACTATTGTCCTATTTCTGAATACTCCTGGGGATACACTTTACCCACCAGCAAAAGTGCTGGTATAAACTTAAAGTAGTCATTTATACAGCGTTACAACAAGGGTGCACCAAAAGGAGTTTTTGCTTTTGGTAGGTATGTAACCACAAATAAATAAAACATACACTATATCTTATATATAAAATTCATTGGCAAATTTATTTGTTTGTCTGGTTGTGCATTCGGACATCCCTGCACCAACTGGGATGAAACCAACGCGAGATGGTCCAGTTGGATCCTGACCAGGTTTTAGGGGAATTAGGGTCCTCCCGGTCAGACCTCCCGTTGGTGTTCGCAGAACTTTTGTATATACAGTACAGCAAGACCATGGGTAAAATAAAGTGTCCCTAAGAGAAAGTCAATATAGACACTGAAAGTAGTTTATAAAAAAATCAATGACTTTATGCTGTAAAACCTGAGAACTTACTTTCTGGTGCTTCTAATGCCAGATAGGATCCCGTAACAAACCGGTGAACAAGAGCAGATTTTCCACTTTTAATGTTACCCACAACTCCCTAAAAGAGAGAAAAAAATATTTTAATTTGTGTTGTAAATCAGATTTCTACCAAAAGATGGCACAAACATGGGTATATACACATGGTACAAGTTCTAATATTACAGTGTCGGGAAAGAGTAATTCAGTGAATAAGGACACCATATGACTTTGGGGGAAAGGGGGCTTGGGTTAGTGCAGGGTAATGGGGTTCTTCTTTTATACACAGGATTTTTACTGTAATGCATTGTAAAAGATACAAATTACATTTCTTAGATAATTTACAATGTGTGATTGTAGGTACTAACAGGAATATGTAAGCTACAGTGAGAGATGTACATCGTTTTACGGCCAAATGTAGAATGAGACAGATATTTAATGGAACAGTATGGATAATGTTGCTCATCTGTAGATCTCTCCAACCCTACTGCCACATTAAAATACATGGAGTCTGTGCTTAACCAGGAATCAATAGAGGTTTTTGGCATAATCTTGGCCAAGGTTACGGGCCTACCCACCACATCCGGTAACCTCTGTAGGTTAGGTCCCTAACATACTAGGGTTCAAATACAGAGCGCGGGACACCCCCAAACTAGCCCAGCTAAGCCACCCCAAGGCACAGCTATAATAAGAAAAGTGAATTGTAAAGGAAATAGCCGCAGCTGCATATAAAGAATAAAAATAAAAAAGTGAAATACATATATAAAAAAACAGATAGTGAAGCGTTAAAATGTGTTGAAAGAAAAATGTGTTATACTGCGGTGCCTTGAAGCAGATCAACCAAAGCAATCCAGGGGACCCACGCCCCAAAATTTAACCAAAGCTGCACTACACAGTCTAAATATTTGCAGGACTTACCTATATTGTGCCTCTGACTGGTGTGCATATAACAATGCCAGACTTCATGCTCTAAAACAATGTAGTAGGGGTGCTAGTTTGAGTGGAAAGTGTCTCAAGCTTTCAGGTGTGCAAAGCAATGCACTGATTGGATTTATATAGAAAATGGGCCTCAGACTGCACACCCTGAACATATATATGTATAATTGGAGGTGCTACCTGTGGAGACAATTGATATATACACAAAAGGGAATACAAGTGCACAACTCCATTTGAACCCTTGTATTTTAGGGACCTACCCTACAGAGGTTACCCGGATGTGGTGGGTAGGCCCATAACGTTGGCCAAGATTATGCCAAAAACCTCTATTTATTGCAAAAATGTATTTATTTATATATAATCAGTTAATTTGGAGTTGTGCACTTGTATTCCCTTTTGTGTACATACAGTATCAATTGTCTCCACAGGTAGCACCTCCAATTATACATATATATGTTCAGGGTGTGCAGTCTGAGGCCCATTTTCTACTTAACCAGGAATCCCCAATCTGTCTAACACTTTGCATTATAACCCAATTCAGTCCCCTCCATCTTGCCCCACTATTAAATGTTCTTTGAATGCAAAGAATATTTGTGCAGCATCTTGCACATGACATCCCAGGAATGTTAAGGGTCTATTTCTGCACTTTTCTTATACCATTTTTTTCACCTAAGTCCTGGGTCTGACCCGAGATTTGGAACACAGTATCAAAACAGGTCAGGCCCGGGACAGACAGCTTTTCAACTGTGCTGCTGATACAGGTAATTCCCAGATCGGCGCCATTCACACTGCACACAGATGCATTACTGCCACTTGGAGATGCGGCTCTCTCCATGCTGTAAACAGGTCACGGGTCAGATGACCTGTGTTACCCGTTTACACTGAGCCTTACCTGGGTCCTTTATGGGAAAAAACATGCTCACTAGCAGGGTTGATTCACGGGTGACTGGACCCGGGTGGAGCTGTTTCCACTGATAAAAATCCTGGGTTGATGTGCGTTCCCGTGCAATAACCTAGGATTTTCAGGTCAGTGGAAAAGGGGAATAAGTTACCCTGTCTGACTGATAATGGTTCCTGTACTAGATATTGCAATTGGAGTTCTAAAGTTATAGCTCCTTTATGTTACATATAATTGTGAGTCCTATATAAAAATGAATAAATCAGTTTCAATAATTACAAATCAGGTGAATAAAAAGAAAATCCTTATAAAGCCAGACTTGCGTGACCTTTTGGGCATTTTTTAAACTAGTACTGGGTTGTCAATTTTGCGTGTAAAAAATATTGGTGATATTAAAAGTTAATGAGCATTAGTTTGCGTTTACTGCCAAAGATTGTGGTTTAAAATTTTCTATTATTAAAAATCCCCCTTAAACTATTTTACTTGATTATGTCAATTATAAATATAGCTTGTGATCACAAAGCAGAACTTTACAGAAATACTTGTGTAAGATCATCATACAGAAAATAAATTACAGTAAGTAACATGACCTGGTCAAGATCAGAAAAAACAATATATTCTATGAAAGATTATGAGATGAGGAATCTATATTAAATAAACACAGAACCTAAAATACATCTCGGTTGCTTTTCTGTGTAACAAAATAGAAATGCAAACATTACATAACCTGGTTAAAGAAAATATGTTCTGGAAAAGTTGCGATGCATGGAATTAATATTGCTTTCAATGTAAACAGGTCTCCACATTTCTGTGAATCTGTTAATGGGTAGTTAAAAGACACTACATTGAGGTATTCAGAAAATTGCAGTAGGCAGTAACTGGGATACAGCCAGGGGTGCCGAGAGGGGGGGAAGCTGCCACAAACATATTGGATTTTTTTCTTTTATGTAAGGAGGGGGTCTGGCCACAACTCTGCAGGTTGGCCACACCCTCTCCCAGTATTGGGGCCCAGCAGAGCTGTTGGCAGCACTGGTACAGCTAAATAATAAGAGTAATTTCCTTATGCAGTTTCTTTTAATCATATATTATAAGGCTACATGATAGTGTTATTCATTTTTGCATCAAAAAACAAACATAATACAGAAATATGGGCCCTAATTTTTTTAGTGACTTTTATTATTACTATTTTTTATTTATATTTAGTTTTTACTATTATTACAGCAAAAAGCGTTAATTTAATATAAGATAAGCTTTCATGTCACTGGCATACAAAGCCTTTATTAGAGCATATTTATTACTAGTGCTGCTGTGGAAGAGTGCATATTTAAGGCAGATGTGGTAATTTTTTGTACAAATTCGCAAAGTAAAAATTAATATTTTGACACAAATTTACTATTCTGCTCTTGCCAGGAGATGGGCATCCCAATAGTCTGTTCTGACAAAGAGCTGCAAGCAACTATCCTACGCTGCTTCCTGGTTCGGTTCGCACTGCGCATGCGTGGCCCTTGGTTGGTGCATGCGTCACCAGGAGCCAAAATTAGCCTATTATAGGTTGATGCCATCTGGAGATGGTGTTAGCAATCTGGGCCAAGCTCGGTAATCATGCTTCGCATTTCAAAGCTTAGTAAATCCGGCAGCAGAGCAGTTCCTACGAAACCTATCGTACTGCATTTGCGATTGAATATGGAGGGACCATATCAGAGATATCTCTGATATCTGCCGTGATCTCTCCATAGTACATCTGGGGGATCCTTAATACTGTCTTTGCGCATGTTTTCAGAGAATATCTTGCAAATATTTAAGTATCATTAGGCCCCTAAGTATTAAAAGACCCAGTAAGAAGCTGATTTTTGGGGGGGGTTCTTTGTTTTTGTAATATGTTACTATATGAACAAAGACATCTTGTACGGCTTGTTATGTTGTTTCAATAAAAATTTTCTTTAAAAAAAAAAAAAAAGACCCAGTAAGAAGCTGATTTTTGGAGGGGTTGTTTGTTTTTGTAATATGTTACTATATGAACAAAGACATCTTGTACGGCTTGTTATGTTGTTTCAATAAAAATTTTCTTTAAAAAAAAAAAAAAAAAGACCCAGTAGGAGCGATTGAGAACTGTGCTAATAAGCAGTATAGGGCTCTAGCAAGTTGCTGCCAAGAAGGTGGATGTACTACAAAACTCAACTTATGTAGGTGGCTCGAAATATGCAAGGTCTTAGCGCATACCTTGTTAGATTTCACTAACAATTTAGGAAATATTTTTATTACAAATAAAATGTATTAGTATATTAAGGTGTGTTTATATAAAAACGGAGGAGTATCTAATTTAACATACTAGATATATTTAGTACACTGTATATAGGTACATTTACCTCCCCATCCTATAATCAGGGGCGCCGAGAGGGGGGGGGGGGAGCGGGTACAATTTACCCAGGCCCGGGCTTCCAGGGGGACCCAGGTCCGGCACCGCCCCCCCTCCCTCCTCACTATCTCGCAGCAGCCCATGCTGGGATGCAGTGGGAGATTGCTGTGGCTGCTGCTTAGCAATCTCACACTGATTGCGCCCCCCCCCCCCGGCTTTGCGCCGGGCTGAGGAGCTCACAGCGCCCCATCCCCGGCGCTGCAAAAGTATGGTTTTTGTTTGTTTTTTTCTTCGAGGGGGCGTGGCCACGCCTCCCGCAATTAGGCCATGCCCCCTCCTTTACCGGGGCCCTGCGGCGCTCTCAATGGCCCTGCCTATAATACAGATTCCCCTATCCCTATATAGGAGCCACTTAACTTAACAGTATACGACAATATTAGGGCAACCTATAAGTAAAATACAGATATAACTATACTAAGGACCTCATTCAGAGCCGCTCGCTAGATGCAATCGCTCGCATCCAGTGTATGCAAATTTGTCAAAGTGACGACATGGGAAGCGATCGCTCGCCAAGGCATAAGCACACCTACTTTGGCTGTGCGAGCAATTGCTCTGTGTATGCAGACACCCATTAGTGAATGTAGAGACGCCCACCAGCGCACGTCATCTCCAGGAAGTGTATTACAACATTGGTACATCGAGCACCATTGGTTGCGATCGCAGAGCTTGTGGTTGCCTTACCCTACTGAAAGCACTGCGTGGACTTCAGTGTAAAAGACAGGCATGTGACGTGTACTATGACGCTGCCTGGTAATTATGCATGTCTTAAAAACGGTGTTGAAACACTCAGGCACACCTGCGTTCGCAACTCCACACCCCCGTTATTAGTGTTCTGCCCCTGTTACCACCCACAAACGACCTCTCCTGTCACTCATTAGCCTGGGCTGTCTTTGCTGGGTGAGCGAGCGGGCTGCGATCGCACAGAGTAGTTCGCGCACGCATAGAACGAACATCTTCTCCACTCTTTTCACCGCTTCATGAATAGACCCCTATAGTGGAAGTTATATACCCAGAGATCGCTGACACTCCCCACGAAGCACCAGATCCACGGTAAAACGACCTCTCCTGTCACTCATTAGCCTGGGCTGTCTTTGCTGGGTGAGCGAGCGGGCTGCGATCGCACAGAGTAGTTCGCGCACGCATAGAACGAACATCTTCTCCACTCTTTTCACCGCTTCATGAATAGACCCCTATAGTGGATGTTATATACCCAGAGATCGCTGACACTCCCCACGAAGCACCAGATCCACGGTAAAACACAGAACAGCAACGCAGACTTCTCTAGATTGGGGACTGTTACTAATAATAGAGTATGTTCTAGGTATACCAGAGAGTATAACAATAACTTACATGTGTGGGACTGCATTGGTATAACCTTTATCTAGGAAGCAATTTGTGTCCAGCTACTACAGGAATTCTGACTAATTGCCATGTGGAGTTTCCTTATCATTTGAGAACAACTATATCTACGGCAATACACAGGCACACAATGCATATACCCTGTATGTCTGCACTACCTATTCACTATTTATTGACTTATAGAGCCAAATGTAATAGGGCGAGAGATTAGAAAATGTGACAGTTTAGCAGTAACCTCTCACACTTTTTAAACTCGCCCAAAGTAATAGAGTCTGAGAACAGAGCAAATTTGCATGTTTTCAGACTCAAAAACTCTCATGATTTAAACTCTCATCCAGATGTTTTTCCATTTTGAAGATAAAACACGACCAATGTGAGAGCTTACTGCTAAACTCTCACATTTTCTAAACTCTCACCCTATTACATTTGGCCCATAGGATCTGATTGGAATGAGAACCCTTATCATAAAGGGTCATTGTTTTTTACAGTGACTATTATCTGGGCCACTCCAGCCCACACTATACAAGGAAGTTTTATGTTGTGTTGTATGTAATTGTCTGTATACTGGTATTAGGCACATTTGCATTAGTCATTCCTTATGAATTTGTATAAACTATACTAATACATTTATTTATATATATATACAGTACTTGTCAAAAGTCTGAGCACATCCCCTGAAATTGAAAAGAAGCTTTCTTACGTTCCAAATTGTCAACAAATTTCCTGAAAGCTCCAGGTAGTCAAAAATGGGCAAAAAGAACTGTGAGTTAAGTGTGGAAACACGTGCTCAAATCATTGTTTTGAGGGAAGAAGGTTATTCTTTGCGCAAATCCACAACGGTTGAAGGTATCTGTTGGGGCCATACATCGGGCTATTGAACGAAAAATCAAAAACCAGTCAAAATGTTACAAGAAAACGAACTGGTCATCCAAAAACAACAACTGTTCATGAGGACAACTTCATTGTGACTACTAGCAAGCGTAACAGACATTTGACCGCTCTGGAAATAGGAAGGGAGTTGCAGAAAAGTCGTTCCCAGCCTGGGTCCGATAGGACGGTGGCCAGGCGCTTGCAGGAATATGGCCTTAGTGGTAGGGTTGCGGTAAGAAAACCACTTCTACGTGCTACAAACGTAGCAAAAAGGTACGCATGGGCTAAGAAGCATAAGGATTGGACTGAGGAACAGTGGAAAAGGGTGCTTTGGACCGACAAAATTAAATTTGTACTTTTTGGCTCACATTGCTGGGCTTTTTTGCGTCGTCGTCCAGGTGAGCACTTTCTCCCAGACTGTGTAGCGCCAACAGTTAAGCATGGAGGAGGCAATGTGATGGTTTGGGGATGTTTTGCGGGCAACCAAGTTGGAGACTTAGTCAGAATCGACGGAATAATGGATCAAAAGGTGTACCACAACATATGAGTGCGTCATGCGATTCCCTCCGGAATATGACTTGTGGGTCAGAACTTAGTTTTCCAACAAGATAACGATTCAAAACATACGTCCAAGTTGTGTACTAATTATTTGCAAAAGAAACAAGATGCTCACAAAAATGGAATGGCCACCTCAATCACCAGATGTTTCACCCATCGAGGTTTTGTGGGAAGAACTAGACAGAGAAGTCCAAAAACAGATGCCTACCAACACTGAGGGCTCTGGGAGGCTCTTCAAAGCTGCTGGAGTCGAATGGATTGCCAAAAGCTGGAAAAAATTAGTAAATAGGATGCCAAGGATATGCAAAGTGCTTATCAAAGCTAAGGGTCATCACTTCAATGAAAGCAGATTACCTAAAACTACCTAAATAAACTTGCCTAAAGGTCAAAACAAGTATTTTTTTTTGTTTCCTTATTCTTCAAACAGTTGTTTATTTTGTAAACAAAGCCAATAAAACAGGTTTTATTTTGTTACTGTGCAGTTAAATTGAAAATTCCTTAAAATATACTGGTGTGCTCAGACTTTTGTCAAGTACTGTATACTAATATACTAATATATTTTATTTGTAGAAAAATATTGCCTATATTGGTACTTCTTTTTAAATCTAACGAGATATGTGCTAAGACTTTTACATATTAAAAGACCCAGTGTCTTTCTCTCCAGCTGAGGAACCATTGTTTCAGCCAACACTGGAAATGGCACCTATGGGAAAGTTTCTAACAGAGATCACTTATTGTGTTTAAGAAGCGATAAGGTGAATGGAGGCTCAGTGATGCCTCCTGGTAGGAGAAATAGCATTGCTCGCAACAACTGTTGGCAAACCCAACAGATCTTATAAACTATACTGTATCTGACATCTAGATCAGAAATGGATGATCAGAACTTACTCCAGTGATAAAAGAAAAACTCACTTTGAGGGAAGAATGGCCAGACCTGGTGGGACTTCTCTGAAATGCCCAACAGATAAATATAGTAGAGTAAGAAATATTCATTGAGCAGTAAAAAAAGGTACACTAACCATACATTCCTCACTTTGCTCTATTTCTCACTATTTTTATTTTCAAGCTCTGTTCACCCTCTGGTAAATGTACATCTCTGCATTTTACCATGGACGTGTATGCAATTTCAAAGATAAGCATGGTTGCCCTAGCATACGTATAGATGACTTACCACTCGTATTTCTGGCACTGAGCGGCTGAGAGTCCATTCCTGGCTGTTCATTACACATTCTGCAAAAAATAGATATTGAATTTATTAAAATGTGTGTTTCCATTTTGCAGAAGGCAGACAGAGACATTTATCAAGAGTGCATTGTTTGGCTCTCTGCTTGCTGAACCAGAGTCTCTGGCATGCTCTGCCAAACACAACACTGATCACTTTAGTGACTACATGAGCCTAATAAACTATACCTTAAGCATTACAAATCAAATTCTAATTTTAGTAGATAAAATACCATGATGTTTTTCTTTCTATGGCTATGCCCTGCTTTATAGCCGCATGTTATGCTAGATCCATACAGAATACCCTATTATGGCTTGTTAGATATAAGAAATGCTGGTCATCACAAAGTAAGTATTCCTGGAGGAAACCTGTGCTGCAATGATAAATATACAGTATATTATGTCTAACACTCATACCTACATAACACTAGAACATATATATTAACACACACGGAGATAGTCAGTGACTACGTAGTTAATATAAAATATGCATTTTGGCTTCTTTGCTAACGGTTTCCCTGAAGCAACAAAATGTTCACTGTTATTTGTCTTGTTGTATATCAATGTATCTTGTATTAACACTTGATGCTTCAATACAAAAAGAAAACTATTTAAAAAAAAAAGGAGGGAGCAGATTTTAACCTGAACATAAAACACAGAGAGAGGGACAGGTGCCCTAAGCCTTGGAGAGAGATAAAATGGAGAGAGATAAAGTACCAACCAATCATCTCCTGTCATTTTTCCTGTAACATGGCAGTTAGGAGCTGATTGGCTGGTACTTTGGGGTCTATTCATGAAGAACATGAAGTGGCTACTGAAAAATAGCACTATATATCGTATCACATCGATGCAAAATATACTGTAGTGATGTTTAGTAGCCATTCATGTAGACTTACCTGTCCGGCATCTTTGTACGGTATCCGACCCCTTCGCGATGCCTGGAAGCAGTGAGAAGACAGACATATTGGGAGCCCGATATGCCTGCTTCTCACTGCGCATGCACTGGCGTCTGATAGCAGCAGGTCACCTGGGACCTGCTGCAAAGGATGCTGGGCAAAAGGGCCGGAGCCTGCACCAGGTGTCGGGCCGACAGCAGGGAAGTAATCTCCCTGGTCTGTTCGGTTCGCAGTACAGATTACGCCATCCGGAGACATCTTTTGTCTGGACACAGCAGTCAGTAAGGTCTTCCTGACATGTTTCTTTAGAGGAGATGTTTATACCTCTGCAGAAACAACAAGTATTTGTAGGTTGAGAAACGTATCAGGAAGACCTTACTGACCGCTGTGTCCAGACAAAAGGTCCCACATATTGTACCAAAGCAGCAGGATCGCTTACTGGTAATCCCATGTTCCGGACTCATAGTACCACGTCAAAAGGGCTGTGCAGTTACCGGCACACAGCCACCTGATACATAAGCTCCCTCAACAGGACCAAGATCAGACCCAGCGCATGCCTCCGACGGGCACACGAAGCCCACAGGACCCGGTAAGTAACTCAGCCGGACGCACGGGCTCTTTGATAGGAGCCAATTCAAATCTGGCGAATAACTTCATGCACGGAGTTCCGTGTGTTTGTTCTTCACAACCCGTGGGATATATAAGAGTAAAGACAACGCAAGCTCTAATTCCTGTTAAGCAATGACGTGGTAAATATCGGGCTAACACTGTGCATCTAGAATGGGTGGGCAATAAGCAGCCCTCCAGCTGTTGTTGAACTACACATCCCAGCATACCTTGCAACAGTTTTATCATGGCCAAATAGCAAAATGGTGACAGAGCATACTGGGATGTGTAGTTCTACAACAGCTGGGGGGAAGCTTAGTGCCCACCCCTAATCTAGAACATCAGCAGTGCAAGAACCACGGATTCCCTTATTACTGGTTCTCACAGCTGAACCTAGAAATCTTTAAGTGGTGAGTGCACTCTTAAAAACCACTTTATGAATGACATGATTCTATATTACCTATAATCTATTAGTTGAGATCAACTCAGTTCAATATTAGGACTCTGTTGTTCTACAATTGATCAACATCTGATGTACAGAGCGGCCTGTTGCAAACTAATAAACGTTTAAATTCCAAAGACACATTGTGGAACAAGTGGGAATAGCTACATGTGTATGTCTCTGCATAATATCTTGCAATTTGGAGCAGTCGTTACAAACAGTAACTATTTATTTGAATGACATATGTGTACACTTCTTTTGTCTCATCTAGTGGTATCAGTGGTTTGTTATTAGCATTTACTGCAAGTGGCATTTATCTAATTATGTATTTTTTTTAAATTTATGTTTTTACATTTCTTGGAATAAATGATTATATATTTTTACAATCTACCAGTGCTTTCTCTATCTCTTTGAATTTCCTCTTCTTATTACTGACTACAATAGTGCATGCAGTGACCCATCACAATTGCGCTATGGGGTCTAGAAATATCTAGTTACACCCGTGTATGAGTTAAGGTGCATACACACGTAACGATTTTTTGAACGATTTAACTATAACGACGTCGTTATTGTTCAATCGTTGAAAAAATAGTTGTTTCTGAGTTATAACGATGAACGTTTATCGTTCATGTGCATTCGCGTTTGTAGTTCATTCTGACTGACCAACTGAACGATTTTCATTAAGGGAAGTTACAAAAATCATTTGTAGTTCAAAAAAATCATTCATTACACTTTAAAAATTCTGACAGATAATCTGACAGAAAATCGTTCATAAAATTGTTCATAAAATCGTTGGTAACAAAATCGTTGTGTGTGTATGCACCTATAGATAGATAGATAGATTTATACCCCTTTTACACCGGAGTTAAAACCCGGGTTTTTGAAGGGTTAACCCGGGCAGCTCCCTTGTGTAAAAGGGGAGAGGGTTGGATTGCCGGGTCGAGTGACCCGGCAATCCAACCCAGGTAACTAGCAGGGTTTAACACGGGCGTAGCCTGTGAAACCCTGCTGTGAGAATAGCGCACTCTGGGTCACGATGACCTGGAGTGCGCTGCTAGCCGGCCGATTGGTCCGGCTTCAGTGGCGCTTGGAGATGACGTCATCTCCAAGCGACCACTTTCACTCCGAAAAAGCCGGGTCTATGCAGACCCGAGTCGGCGCCGGCAAAATTCCGGGTCTGATCCGGATAGGAACTTTGTTCCAACTCCGGGTCAGACCCGGAATTTAGGTGGAAAAGGGGTATTATTTTCTCGGCTAATTTGACATCAAAATTTATAGCATCAAAATTTATAGCAGCACTAATATTAAGTAAAAATCCCGGCATGTTTTGCACTTAATATTAGTAACGCTCTAAATTTTGAGGCTAAACCTGCCGACAAAGCAGCAGCATCATAAATATAATCCACTATGTTAGAATTTTCTATAAAATCATATGAAACTTTCCATATTCAAAGAAAAAGAAAAAAAATCTCAAAAATAACTTTTTGATTTTCATTTGCTAATAACTAATTTGTTTGAAAAATCATTGTGTCCAGTTATCCGCTTATTATTTTAAAAGATTCCTCACAGTAAGCTCATTAGAATGCTTCTTTTTATAGATTCCCCATTGTGTGAATTTCTTACTATTGAGGAATATTTGTGCTTCTTATGAAAAAGCAATGACATAGGAATAGGGGTTAAAGCAGATGCATTTGTTACCAATTGGCCCAGAGACACAGGGAGGCCGGAATGTCACATTCCTCCTGTTGCCAATTACATCACTCATTAAACCTCACAGAGGCTGCATGTGTGTTTGGCTTCACTTCCTACAAGCACCTACTCACTAATTGGATATAGTATTTTCGGGGCCTACCTCTGTGACCTGCAGCAAACACTTGGCGTTTACAGAGGGAAGTCACATGTATTGCTGTAGCCAATTAGCGAATATCGACAGACTCAGCTGGGGCAGATGAAAACCATGAGTACTATGGGCCAGGTAAAATCATTTGTTTAATATTTAAACATAAAGACTGTCATCTAAAAACATTCAAAGGTCATCATGAAGTTTGGAGTCAAAGTATTTTATGGCAGGTATAACATATAATTTATAAAGTATTTTAAGACCATAGATAGACTGTACATACTGACCATGTGATTTGAATCAATTATTATTCTATGATTACCCATTAAGAGTACTGTATTGTAAAAACTACTATACATTATGGGAAGTACTGTACACTGTACATAGGAATGCTGTTCTATATGCTTCAGGTGAAAATGGTCTTTTTAAACAACCTTAGTTAAAAATAATGGGGGAAGGGAATCAATGTAAATGGGCCTAAATAAAAAAAAACAGTGTAAAATTAGATAAACGTTGTTGCTTTGCGAGCAGATCTTGTAATCTTTAGCAGCTGCGTGTGCGTCAGAGCAAGCATACGCAACTTTAAGCAACTATGGGTGACTCAGTCATACGCATCCCGGCCACAACTCCACTTGCAGTTTAGTGAATGTAACCAGGTGCGACTGGGCGTTTGCATGTAGATTTAGTAAGTCTTGTGCATCTCATGGGTGTGTAGATGGAATTGCAGGGTATTGGGTGGGCGTATGCAGAGATGTGTCTGATTTCAGATAGATCCCTTGTACCAAGAATAGGGCTATTGAGCGCTGATATATATACAAGTGGATGTATAGGGATGGTGCAGCTACATACATGAGACCTGCTGTAATTTTTTTCTATAATTTAGCAATTTTATGTAAATTTTTAAGTTTTATATTATGTAAATACGGCACCTGGCTGGCAAAGGGATAAGTCTCTGCTTACCATTGCCAGCAAATATTCCCGTAGATCTGACAAACAAATTCTTAATAACAATTTGACTGAAAAAGAAAATATTTATTATTGTTTATTTATATAATGTAGTGCCCCCATTGTTATCCTACGCTGTACATAGAATATTGGTAAATTACTTTTACATCAATCCATTTTCTATTACTAATTTTCCTAACAAACAAACACGGTCATGTATAGACACCTATAGCTATGCCACAGGAAAAAATATGTCATACAATTTCCCATGTATGGGTTTATATCTGTTTTTCTAAATTCCACACCCTGAGGCAGTCAAACAAAATTAAAGTGATACCTATAGACAGGCCTGGTGACAGGAAGGCGCTAAGGGTACACCTGTCCCGAGCCCCGAGGCTCAGAGGGACCCGAAGTTTAGAGGGGAAAAATGGTTCTGCGGGGCCTCCTCCTAATTGTGATTTACATTTACTGATTGGTGCGGCGACCGGCACTCCGCAAGTGGGCTAAATTAACTAAACTATCAATCGGTAGCTGCTCACCCACTTCCGGTCACCCCTCCCCCCCCCGTCATCGGTCACCTGGTCTGGTAAATGTGCACATGAATGATGTTGTTGTTGCAACGTCTTACAATGCCGCTGGGCCCTTTGCTGTTGGTAGAGACTATTTCCACTTCAGATTTTGTACCTGGAAGTGACGTGCACTGAGGGCGGAATTGTAGTTTCCTACCCACACAGACAGCCAAAAAAAGAAAGTTAACCCCTCGCGGACTCGCTTCGCTCGCCACACTTCGGGCATGGTGACTCGCTACGCTCGCCACACAGTTATATTCCCCCTCTATGCCCACTTGGATGGTAGGGAATGACGTTGGACACTGGCTGATGACGTAATGGTCAATCTACGGAAGGGGATCTAGCTGTTGCCCTTTGCTGTTCTACCTAAGAAAAGCAGGGAGCTGGAACAGGCAGCCTGGTGACGAGTGCTAATTGCATAATGAACCTCCGGGCAGTTGGCAGGCTGCAGCATTCACGCAACAACAAGCTGCAACAGAGTCTGGTAAAGTGACAGTGTATGTTTACCTCAGTTTTCTCTTTCTCTGTCTTTCTCTCTCTCTCTCTCTCTCTCTCTCTCTCTCCTCCTTCCCCCCCCTCCAGGTGGCTGCTGTTCATTCACAGAAGTGCAGATATATATATATATATATATATATATATATATAATATATATATATATATATATATATATATATATGTGTAGTGTTCACTCTAGCTCCGGCGGCAGGCAGGGCGCCGGAGCTAGAGAGGGCAACTTTGTGCGCTCGCCCAAAAAGGGGGCGTGGTCATAAAAAGGGGGCATGTCTATAAGACGCGTCCCGTTTTTCGTCATACTTGGGGGCGTGCCCGGCACTTACGGACACGCCGGGCAACCCCCAAGCACTGCAGACAGGTAGAATAGATGCCGGCGTCTATTCTCTGGCGGTAACCGGGTCACTGCACATTTCTCCACCCGTGGGACACTGCGTCCCGCCGGTGAAGACGGCACCCGTAGGCTGTGAGGGCAGGGCACTTTTTGCCCTCCTTCTGGAGGGCAGGGTGCTTTTTGTATGTATGTTGCATTTGTTTGGACTTGTTACCTATATTCATCATGTACACTTTTAAGTATCAATGTACCGGGCCCCAAGATTTCTGTTGCCGGCCCTACCTATAGATAGATGGGAACAATGTAAAGTAGCATACAGTTTAGTGTACTTTGGAAATCATCTTTGAAATTACAACATTATTAAACTGTTATATAGGGCACCATTTCTCAGTATAATCCTTGTGTTTACTTTTTAAGGGTTGTGCTGCCTGAGGAAACCACAGATACACATGACAAAAGTGTTCCAGTACTAAACACATTATAGCATGTAATCCAAAGGACTGCATAAATAAACACATTTCCTCTTCTTCCAAGGCAATTTTATTTAATAACTATAACTACTCGGTTGGACTTACTTAGCTGGTAGCTGAAAACAGACTTGCTTGATGTTAATTATACTGCTTTTCCACCTAAGAACAGGCTCGGATCCGAGATTTGGAACACAGTTCCAAAACGGGTCAGACCCTGGGCATAGACCTTTTCCACTACGGCGCCGATGCGGGTTATTCCCGGATTTCCGCCGTGCACACTGCACATGGGTGTAGTGGAACACTTCTCCTGGCGCTTGGAGAAACCAGGAAGGTCCCATGCTCTAAACAGTACTCGGGTCAGAGGACCCGGGTTACCCGTTTACACTGCATGGTATCACTTGTCGTTCCCGTGTTAAACCCGGCAAGTTACCTGGGTTGGATTGCCGGTCACTCGACCTGGGAATCCAACCCAAGCCCCTTTTACACCTAGAAGCATCCTGGGTTAACCCTGCAATAATCCGGGTTTTAGCTCTGGTGTAAAAAGGGGTATTAGTCACTTTATTTTATTATACTTATCGATGGAGCATTCAAGCAAGACATCAACACCTTTTCACCTAAACCAGCTGAAGATGGTCACTTATGTAGACACTACCAAACCATTTCCATTATAAAAGTAAATTGACAACTTTTCAGGCAGATACGAATGTTAGCCCACAGATTAACTTTTGTGACCTAAGCTTATCAGTCATTTGTCAATTCCTTTTCTGTCCTTTGATTTTATAATTATTTATTTGTATGCATTACAATCTAAATAAAATATAAGTTGTAAGAAGTAAAGGTGCGTACACACTGGGCGATAAAGTGGACGACTGAACGATAACAATATCGTTATCGTTCAGTCATCCACTTTATCGTCCATTTTTAACCCCAAAAAGATGAACGATGACGACGATGCGCGTTCCCGCGGGTCGTTCGTCATCATCGTTCATCGGACTGACATCCCTAAGGATGCTCCGAGTACTTGGCTTATTCTTTGTTCCGATGGGCGCCTTTTTCTGCCCTGCTCCGGCCCAGCACACCAGAGGTCATGTTAAGTTGGATACAAGGTGTGTTTTGCTGTGAAAAGTCTGTGTCTTACTATATTTCTGTGATTGTGTACAAAGCGCTACTTACATTTGTGGTCATATGGGGGGGCTCAAGCTTGGCCAAAGTACAATATGGGCATGTTGGCTCAGACATGACCAACTCAACACGTCCCCCACAATGTAAGGTTTTGGTTGGAAAGTTTGATACTGTAAATTAATTCTTACTGATGAACTGTTATAGGATGTGAGAGCTTACCAAAGTATAAACTGACTCAGGGGCAGCTTAAAAAAGGAGGGGGCCATGAGCAGAATACTGTGTGGGCCCGCTCCTCTTGGTGGTGCCAGAGTCTACTGCGCATATGCAGGTCTCCAGTAACATGGCACCCGTGCTATGGTCCAGAGACACATCTACTCGCCGTGTGCAAATCTCCGGGAAAATGGCCACCAGAACATTTTCCAAGTGATTTGCACTGCTACTGCAGCGCCAACACGGGACTCTGGAGAGGTAAGAATTAAAGATGGATTTATAGATTATAGATACGCAGTAAACTGACTGGATTTATATAAATGGATGTAGCAGAAAGTCAACTTGAAAAAAAACATACATCATGTGTGAGGATAAATCTTTCACTCTATAGGACCCATAAGCTCATCTTGATCCAGTTGTTCAGACTGCTGCCTAAACACCAAGATTGGTGCAATTAGAGGAGCTCGCAGGGTGAGGTTGTATTACCAAGAAAAATGCTGGAACAGTATATTTCAATACTGTGTTAGTAAAACAGATGCAATATTAAATTTGTGGTGGAAAACCAAATTCTATGTAACTGCTAGAACATGCTAATCAATGCATACGCATGGCAATCGCAGCAGAATAAGCAGACGCCCAATACTACATAATACCACCCACCTCCCTTTACTTGCGTCCTCTATGCCTGGCAAGGCAGTGGAAACATCAGTAACATCAAGAACCATCGGACCCATACGCACAATAGTGGTTGATCTGACCCTCCCGCAGACATAGCGAGACTTCCTGTGTGCAACCAGACCTCAGGCTGCGTCCGTTGCCGCAAATGCTTAATTACACACGCCCCTGAACATCATCCAAACGCACAGGCACGCCTGCATTTACTCGACCACTCCCCCGTCACCCTCCACAAGTGGCATTTCCTGTCAATCACTTGTCCTTGGGGCTGCGGACTCCCTGCATACGCATACTCCATCGCAATCAGTCTACAGCAAGACCATAGACCGATAGTCTGCATCCATGCTTTCCTTGCTGAATCAGGCCCTGAATACAAGGTGTGTTATGCAAAACAAATTGTATTTGTTGTTGAAGTTGGATATTAACTTTAAGGGCTCAATCCAATTAGGTGTGAATGGTGAGTAGCGAGTTTGTTTCTTGAAACTCGCACACTTCGCAGCGAAGCACGCTCTGGAGAATTCTCCATTTAAAAATGCCTATTCACACTACTCGCAGCGGAGGGGTGTAAATTGACTGCCAAATGAGATTTGTGAAAAACATGAAAATGTGGGGAGACCACCCTGGACCCCCAAAATGGATAATTTCGTTAAGAGGACTATATAGACGGCTGTTTGTGGACATTAGGAAGGTATTGTAGATATTTAAATGGTGTCAAATGGCTGATTTGTGTTTGTTTGTTTTTTAAATGCAAGAAAATTATAAAAAAAACACTTTTTTCGTTTAATCTCAAACGAATTAAACGAAACATGCAAAAAAAAGTAGGAAAAAGGGCGATTTTGGGGTACTTTTAGGGCACCTTGAAAAATTTAAAATTATAAAAACAATTATTTTTCAACTTAAAAATTATTGTAATTAAATTCGGGGTGCCTAAACTAATGAAAAAGTAAATTTTGTGATAATTTGAGGACATTTTTTGACATTGTCTGGTCAAGGTGTCTGGTTGTAAATATTCTTAAAGAAAATGTAATTATAAAAAAATTTGTGTTGCTTTATTGCAGTGATTCCCAAATGAATCAGCATTTTTTTCATGGCACACCTAGGTCAAAAGTTTCTTATTAGGAAATTAAAAAAATATATGTAAAAAAATTATTACATTTAGTAAATTGTGGTTACTTGTCATCCTTAGATTCAGTTAGGTGGTTGTGGACAGAGTTGTGCATCGGTTTGTCCACATATTTTATGACTAGCTGTTGTACCTCGATTTACCCGGGTAGACCTTAGATATTTACTGTTTCCATTTCCATCTTACCACTCCAATAACACATTAATCCTTCACCTCTATAGTATTGCTTCACTGCTATGGTAAGACACTACCTTCCCTCACCTGTGTACTAACACATTCCACTCATTCCACTCCCTCACCTCTGTAGTAACACATTTCCCTCCCTCGTCCATTTAAAATTCTCCTCCCTCAACTGTGTAGAAATACAATCCCTCCCTCACACCTGTAGCACCACATGACCCTCACTCACACCTGTAGTAACTTACTCCCCTCCCTCACCTCTGGAGTAACACATTCCCCTCCCTCACCTCAGTAGTAACACATTACCCCCGCTCACCCGTGTTGTAACACATTGCCTTCCTTCACTCCGCAGTAACATATTTGACATTCCCCTGCCTCACCTGTGTAGTAACACATTTTGCTCTCTCACCTCTGCAGTAACACATTTCCTTCCCTCACTATTTAAATATGGAAGTCACACCAACTGCCAGTGATGTTTAGCAGCATTTAGGATGACAGTTGGTGTTTGAATATAAACTGTGCTGCAGCCACGATGAGACAGTCAGGCAGGACATTGCACAGGGGGAGGAAACATTTTATCTATTTTCACCCCCTTAGTAGTCAAATTGTAACCCCCCTTTTTCTCTCTAAAGGGACACCGGGTTACTACCACCCATATAGTCTAATGTACCCACCCTTAACCTCCCTCTAAGTGAAGTACCTATATTTTATCAGTGCCTCCACCCAAGTATTGGTTGTCGGTATGGGCCTACTTAGGAAAACCCATAGTACATATATATAGGACTTGCCTATGTAAGCCCAAGGATACACTCAAGTATTAATATTACTCCCTATAGTGTAGTGTGTAGAAGGGGCATGTTAGTTGAATACAATATTATAACACAAATACATCTGTTCCTTATTCTTTTTGGCTGCTTGCATCACACCTCCAGGTAAGTAAACACAATTACATATAGCTATAACGTTCTTTATATTGACGAAAGTAAATAAGAACATACATTCACCTCATTATATGACATAACAGTGTACTGTGTTGTATATTGACATACACATGTTTATCTGAACAATGCAGTAACATCATGCATAAATAATAACTATATATCAATGTAGATATCCTCCTTAATACTAAGTTCTAAAAGTCCGGTTTCATGTCTCCTCTAACTGTGCCCAGGGTAATTTCCCCTATTACATCCATATGCCTCCACGCTCTCCTCACTTGTGCTGCTGCTGGGTGAGGGCAGTGTAAGTAGATCACTCACTAGTGGTAGGGCACCACAGCCACTGCCAACCTGCCGCCAGCAGTACTTCCAGCAGCTGTCTTTCTTAAGGCTGGTCCAGCCATTTACTAAAGCCCACCGGAGCCTCCATCAAATAGGATAGCCAATCAGCTCTCTACCCTTGGTCACTGGATGCTACAGCCGCTGCATCCTCACTGCCAACAGCTGCCATCATTGCCACTGCTCACCAACCCAGGAGATGGCTTTTTCAGAGCTGCCAGCCAGTGTGCCACTGTCCTGTACCCACTTCTGACACACATCAGCACCAACAGCCATCTTTCTGGCAAGGCAGGAACCATTGCTTCTACCAGCTTCCATGCTCCCTCTCTGAATCCAACCCCCTGTGCCCAGGAGCCTATCCACCGCTCAGCTGCCACCTGGGACCCAGGGGGGCGAGCACTCCAGTGCCCTCTCTGTCTACTGGCAGCTCCTCTTATCTCTCTCTCTGTCCCTGCCCTTCTTTTTCTGACAGGAACCTAACCACTCCCAGCTAGATCACTCCGCCGCTTCTACTAGTGTGTGTGTATATCCCATACAATGAGACACATCCCCACCAAAGAAAGAAGTACCATATAAACTTCCATGTAAACCCACAAAATAGATATACCTGTATACATAAATTATAGAAGGTCTATGTACATGAATTCGATTAAATACATATACTTTACATCACAAATTCTACATTTATTAATATTACAATTAGGGGTGAGCGGGTTCGGATTTCTGAAATCCGAACCCCCCCGAGCCCCCCCGATCCGAGGCCGATCCGAGTCAGGCTCGACTTTTCCCGCCTGACTCGGATCTGAAATCGAGGCAAAACTTCATCATCCCGCCTTCCGGGTCTCGCGGGTTTTGGATCCTATATAAGGTACCCACGTCGGCGCCATTTTCTCACTCGGCTGTGGACAGTGAAGAGGGAGGGTGGGAGTTAGGGCTGGCTGGGCTGTGTAGTGTAGTGTAGTGCAGTGTAGTGTTGTGCTGTGCTGCGCTGCGCTGTGCTGCTGTTGTCCATAAGGGCTGTGTCCACTCCTCCAAAGTCCATAGGGGCTGGCTGGATTGTGTTCTGCAGTCAGTTGTCCATAGGGGCTGTGTCCACTCCAGAGTCCCAGTCCTAAAGGGGTGCTGTAGTGTTGTCCAGGGGGTGCTCTGTCCATCAGGGGTGCTCCCCCCAAGTGCAAAAAAAAATAAAATATTTTCTGTGTTTGTGAATTGTGTGCGCAGTAGCCGCACGTGCATCAACAAAGTAGTGCCAAGCGTGCGCCTGTGTCATAAGTAAAGGGCCGGCTGGCTTGACCGTTAAAGGGTGCTGTAACCCTAAAAGTACACTCCAAACAAAATAAAAAAATATTTTCTGTGTTTGTGAATTGTGTGCACAGTAGCCGCACGTGCATCAACAAAGTAGTGCCAAGCGTGCGGCTGTGTCATAAGTAAAGGGCCGGCTGGCTTGACCGTTAAAGGGTGTTGTAACCCCCAAAGTACACTCCAAACAAAATAAAAAAATTTTTTCTGTGTTTGTGAATTGTGTGTTCTGTGGCTGCACGTGCATCAACAAAGGAGCAGCGCCAAGCGTGCGCCTGTGTCCCATAAGTAAAGAGCCGGCTGGCTCATTTCTTAAAGGGTGGTGTAACCCACAAAGTGCACTACTCTCCAGCAAAAATTAAAAAATATTTTCTGTGTTTGTGTGCGCCTTAGCCGCACGTATATATCAATATAACATAAATGGAGGACCAAACTTTCTCCGATAAAAATAAAATAGGGAAAGATCAAGAACCACTTCCTCCTAGTGCTGTTGCTGCTGCTGGGAGTTGTTCATCATCCCAGAGAGGAAGTAGGAACACCACTACTTTTACTAAACAATTGACCCTCCAACAGTCCCTAGCGATGAGGATGAAGTACGACAGCAGTCATCCTGAAGCAAAACGTATAACTGAGGCCTTGACTGCTATGTTGGTGTTAGACGTGCATCCGGTATCCGCCATTAGTGCAGTGGGATTTAGACAATTGATGGAGGTAGTGTGTCCCCGGTTCCAAATCCCGTCTAGATTCCACCTGCATCCTCAAAGCAGCAGCGACAAGCATGTGTCTGTCTGTTAAAGGGTGGTGTAACCCTCAAAGTGCGCTCCACAAACAATAAAAAATTAATCTTTTTTTTTCTCTTTGTGAAATGTGTGGGCTGTAGCCGCACCTGCATCCTTAAAGCAGCAGCGACAAGCGTGCGTCTGTCTGCTAAAGGGTGGTGTAACCCTCAAAGTGCTCCAAAAAATAATAAACTATTTTTTTATGTGTTTGTGACTTGTGTGCGATGTAGCCGCACGTGCATCAACACGGTAGCAGCGCCAAGCGTGCGCCTGTGTCATAAGTCAAGGTCCCTCATTCAGAGCCGTACGCTCTGAGCAGAGCGCACGCTCTGAATGAGGGCCGTCCTCCATAATTATGGAGCGTCCTCCTGGACGCTCGTATAGCTGTGGGTCACCACCCACAGCCTATACGAGCGTGCAGTTTGATGGCCGCGATGGTATTGACCATCGCGACCATCGCCAACTGCGAACCGGAGCCTGCGGTTGAGTTTTTCAACCGAAAGGCCCGGAGTGATTTTGGCTCTATCAGAGCCAAAATCACTCCCACTGACTAGTGATGTCAGTGGGCCGGCTTCTGACAGTAGGCGTTCCCTTGGGAACGCCCCCGTCAGGGAGGCACGCCCCTGGCATGCCCACCAAAGGGGGCATGCTGTCAATCAACATCGACAGCATGCCCCCTTTGATCAGACACAACGAGCGAAGGAAATTCCTTCGCTCGTCGCGTCTGGCGCATGCGCACGACGGAGCTCCCGCCGTCGTGCGCATGCGCAGTGCACAACATCGACCCACTTGCGAGTGGACAGCCGCTTGCGAGTGGGTCTGAATCAGGCCCAAGGGCCGGTTTGGACATCTGATCCGGACTGAAGGACGTGCCAACAATTTCTGACAAGTCTACTGTCACTGCATATGATACTGTCCTCAAAGCAGCAGCGACAAGCGTGCGTCTGTCTGTTAAAGGGTGGTGTAACCCTCAAAGTGCGCTCCACAAACAATAAAAAAATTCTTCTTTTTTTTCCTCTTTGTGAATTGTGTGGGCTGTAGCCGCACCTGCATCCTCAAAGCAGCAGCGACAAGCGTGCGTCTGTCTGTTAAAGGATTACATCGGTGACAGCATCCAAGTAGGCATGTCAGACAGTCCGTACCTGTACTGGCAGGAAAAAGAAGCAATTTGGAGGTCCCTGTACAAACTGGCTCTATTTTACCTGAGTTGCCCCCCCTCCAGTGTGTACTCCGAAAGAGTGTTTAGTGCAGCCGGGAACCTTGTCAGAGAAAGGCGTAGGAGGTTGCTTCCACAAAATGTGGAGAAGATGATGTTCATAAAATGAATTATCAACTCTTCCAGGGAGACCAGCCTCCAGAACGTACAGAGGGACCTGTGGTTGTGGATTCCAGCGGGGACGAATTAATACTCTGTGAGGATGAGGATGTACACAACACTGAAGAGGGTGAGGAATCGGTGGATGAGGAGGATGAGGACGACATCTTGCCTCCGTAGAGCCAGTTTGTGCAGGGACAGATTAATTGCCAGCTTGTTTTGTGGGGGCCCAAACGAACCAATCATTTCAGCCACAGTCGTGTGGCAGACCCTGGCGCTGAAATGTTTGGTTTGTTAAAGTGTGCATGTCCTGTTTATACAACATAAGGGTGGGTGGGAGGGCCCAAGGACAATTCCATCTTGCACCTCTTTTTTTTCTTTGAATTATGTACTGTTTGGGGCCTAGTTTTTCAAACTGCCATCCTGTCTGCCACTGCAGTGTCACTCCTAGATGGACCACGTGTTTGTGCCGCCCACTCATATCTCTCAGCATAGTCATCCAGCTACCTCGGTGCAACCTTTTGGATATAAAAACACTATTTGTGAGGTGTTCAGAATAGACTGGAAATGAGTGGAAATTAAGGTTATTGAGGTTAATAATAGCATAGGAGCAGAAAAACACACAAATTCTGTGATTTTAGCTGTTTTTAAGCTTTTTTTTTAAAAAAAATACAGATCCAAAACACAAAACCCAGAACCCAAAACACAGAAGGGTGGTTTTGGCAAAACCAATTCAGATCCAAAACACGAAGAAAGATCCAGATCCAAACACAAAACACGAAAAGTTGCCGGTGCACACCCCTAATTACAATCATTAATGAGTACAGTACTTATTTTAACCCTTAACTAGGGTTACAAAAGTTTGAAAAATCCCTTCTTAGTGAGCACCTATGTCATGGAAGATATATTCTCCCCGATTTTCATGTTTCTAGGTCTAGGGGTTTGGGCTGGGCATTGATGAGTCAGTCAGGACATTTGATTTTAAATACAGTATATAGATTGGCAATAAATAATTTTCTATTGTTCTGGATCATCAACCTGTGGCACCGCTGCAAGTGCTCCGCGGCACCCCAGGGTTCCAAAGCACTCAGTTTGGGAGTCACTGCATTATGGCATTATCTCTAATTACATTAGTGAGTTTAAGATGACTATAACACACACTGGGCAGATGTATGAAGCTCTGGGAAGTGATAAAGTGGAGAGTGATAAACCACCAGCCAATCAGCTCCCTACTGTCAATTTTCAAACACAGCCTGTAACATGACAGTTGGGAGCGGAGTGGCTGGTCATCTATCACTCTCCACTTTATCACTTCCCAGAGCTTCATACATCTGCCCCACAGTCTACTCCATACACAGGGTCTGAGAGTCAGCAGTAAATGCTTCACAATTGCGTGCATGGAACAAATGCGTATACTAAATTGTCAGCATTGCACCCATTCCACGTTAATTCTGATAGCCATCATTATCATGAGGTCGTACTTGCACCAGCCTATATGGAGCAAAAGGTCTGTATTTCTGCTTCCGTCTAATTCTGACTTCCCTGACTTGTCGGAGTGTCCTGGGCATGTATCTAAAGCTATGAGTGATTCTGAGTCATGTGTATGGGGTAGGGAAGCCTGTTTCTGACAGATCTCGTGCCCCTAGCATGGCGCATGGTACAATGATGACGATTGCGGAGGCTGATGTAAAATCAGTGGGCGGCACGGTCTTCTGCATTTACGTGTACAAGTTCAATGGATTCTCGCATTAAGTAGTAAATTAGGTTTTTGCGGCTGCCCAAAACTACAGCCACTATGCGTGCGACTCGGAATCCATTCCTCTGTGTGACTGATATAAAGGTAATTATAGGATACCTAGTATAAGATTTCCAAGTGCAAAACGAGGAATTTGCTGGGGAAATCTAGGACTCAGGGGAGCTTCAATTACTACACACTGCAGCCCAGACCCCCCTTTTTTCCTACAAAGTTTTAGGCCCAGATTTATCAAAGAGTGATATTCTTGTTATCACTCATTACTAATCTTAAATAGTGCTCCAGCCAATCAACTGCTGTCATTTGTCTAACATAAGACAGTTAGGAGCTGGTTGGCTGAAGCACCATTTAAGATTAGTAACAAGTGATAACAAGAATATTACACGATGTTAAATCTAGGCCTTAGTTTTAAAAAGTATTAATTTCTATATTTTTTTTATTTAAAATGTTAATTTTACCAAAGGCTTGTTATCGCATCATCCTATATACTGTATAAAAGGAGTAATCACCAGCAATAATGGGTTTGTGTCTATTGCAAACGCAAGGGGGACCTATTTATCAGGTATAAAAAGGTGCCTCTTCTGGTAATGCCAGTCGAATAACCAGAACAGAAGCATTAAAGCATTCTTAGAGTAAATGATTTGTGTGATGCAGTAATAATTACATTATTATTTATTAATAAAAACAAATGGTTCCTGCGAGGTGCTTCGTTTTCTGCACATTTCTGAATATCACAGCACAGAAAGCAATTTGCATGATGGTTTGTACCAGTAACCTCTCGCGGAGACACATCACCAATAAGACTGAGCAGGGGCTGCAGGTGGAACTGTCTGTGAAAGAAGAGCTGATTGGAGAAAGCTTCTGTGTTATGTGAAGATCAAGACTAGAGATCAGCAGCACGTGTTCCTCATCCTTCTCTGTGGTAAAAATCTGAATCCTGACTGACAAGGTAAGTGTATTTTTTTTAATTAGTGCCAATTAGTTAATTAAAAGCTATTAGTTGTTAATTAGTGGTGGATGGTCACTGGTATGTGCTATTTTGTGCCAATTGGGAGGTGTGAGTGGTATGCGGGGGTATGAGTGGTATCAGGGGTATGAGTGACATGCAGGGGTATGGGTGGTATGAGTGACATGCAGGGGTATGAGTGACATGCAGGGGTATGGGTGGTATGAGTGACATGCAGGGGTATGAGTGACATGCAGGGGTATGAGTGACATGCAGGGGTATGAGTGACATGCAGGGGTATGGGTGGTATGAGTGACATGCAGGGGTATGAGTGACATGCAGGGGTATGGGTGGTATGAGTGACATGCAGGGGTATGAGTGGTATGTTGGGTATGAGTGACATGCAGGGGTATAAGTGGTATGTGGGATATGAGGGACATGCAGGGGTATGAGTGGTATGTGGGGTATGAGTGGTATGCGGGTGTATGAGTGATATGCGGAGGTATGTGTTATGTGGGGTATGAGTGGTATGTGGGACATGCAGGGGTATGAGTGGTATTTGGGACATGCAGGGGTATGTTGGTATGAGTGGTATGCGGGGTTATGAGTGGTATGCGGTGTATGAGTGGTATGTGGGGTATGAGTAGTATGCGGGGGAAAGAGTGGTATGCGGGGGTGTGAGTGGTATGCGGGAGTATGAGTGGTATGTGGGGTATGAGTAGTATGCGGGGGAAAGAGTGGTATGCGGGGGAAAGAGTGGTATGCGGGAGTATGAGTGATATGCGGAGGTATGAGTGGTATGTGGGGTATGAGTGGTATGTGGGACATGCAGGGGTATGAGTGGTATGTGGGACATGCAGGGGTATGAGTGGTATTTGGGACATGCAGGGGTATGTTGGTATGAGTGGTATGCGGGGGTATGAGTGGTATGCAGTGGTATGAGGGACATGCAGGGGTATGTTGGTATGAGTGGTATGCGGGGGTGTGAGTGGTATGCAGGGGTATGGGTGGTATGTGGGGTATGAGTGACATGCAGGAATATGAGTGGTATGTAGGGTATGAGTGTCATGCAGTGTCGGACTGGGGCATAAAGAGCCTACCGGGGTAATGCAGTAGTAGGGACCCTGGTCATCCACCACAGGTCCTTGGCTAACCATTAGGCAAATATTGGTGTAGTTTCTATAGGAGAAAACCAAGAAGCAATGTTTTCAGTGGCCCTACTCAACAGGGTAACTGACCCTCCAATAGAGTAACAATGTACAAAGTAACAATGTACAATTCAGTGCACATGACCCCTAGAAGAAGGGGAGGTGCCCTCAGGAAGTGGCGCCCACTGGGGATTTCCTCTGTACCCCTGTGGGCCAGTCCGACACTGGTGACATGCGGGGGTCTGAGTTGTATGATGGGGTATGAGTGATATGCGGGGGTATGAGTGGTATGTGGGGTCACTTTGTGGTAAGTGCATGTCTTGTAATGTAGGGGATATTGATGCTTCTTTCTTTTAAAAACTAAAATATATTTTTATTTTTAGCTATGGTAAGATAAGGAGAGTGTGCGTGTATTTAAACCTGTACTTATTGCTGTGATTGAGAGGGAGAGTGTAGAAATTGCCCATTATAACCAATTAGCTTCTAACTGTCATTTCATAGAATATGCTATACCACATCTCTGTTCATTTATAACTATGATTAGATACAATATTGTGGCACAGCCTATGGGCCTGATTCAGGAAGGATCGCAACTGTGATTACGCATGCAATCGGCCGATGGTTGCATTCGCACAGAGGGCCTGATTCAGATCCGCTCGCAAGCGCATATCGCTTGCAATCGGGTCGATGGAGGCCCACTGCACACGTTCGAGCCCTGGAGCGAGCGCAAAAAGCACTCGCTCCGTGGCTCACTACAAAAGGAGCGGCTGGCGATGTTGATCGACAGCTCGCCCCGTTTTGTAGGCGTGGCCAGGGGGTGGCTTCAACAACGGAGGCGTTCCCAAGCGAACGCCTGCCGTTTGTGGGCAGCCCCACTAACATCACCAGTGATGTGTCAGTGAGAGAGCATCCGGCTCTATTAGAGCCAGAAGCTCTCTGGGGCTTGCGGCCACGAGACCCTACCACAAGGGTCTCGTCACAAGCCTGATGGTTGCGATGGTCTTGACCATCGCGACCATCATCCTGGCCGCTCGCAATAGCTGTGGGTGGTCACCCACAGCTATGCGAGCGGCCAGGAGGCCGCAACTAAAAAAAACAGCGCCCGCCCTGATTCAGAGCGAGAGCCCGCCCTGATTCAGAGCGAGTGCTCGCTTTTTGCGAGCGCCTCTGAATCAGGCCCAGAGTGCATGCGCGAACACTCCACTGAAATCTGGCCTGCAATCTCAGTCGCTACGCAGACTCATCGCAGAGTGATTGACAGGAAGTACCGTTTGGGGTGGTGACAGGGGGAGGAGTGGTGGTCAGCAAAACGCAGACGTGCCAGTGTGTTTGAACGCTGTTGTAAGAGCGTGCATAAATTATCCACTGCGAGGCATATGCAGCTTGTGTACTCAGGGCCTGATTCAGAGCCGCTCGTAAGCTGGCGCTCGTTCGCTCCGAGCGATGTTCGCACATCTGCGCATGGGTCGTAATGCGCATGCGCCAACCAGTCAGTGCGGTCGGAAAACGTGTGTTTGCAAAATTGCGAGGGGCTGCTAATTTGAGTGACAGGATGAGGTGTTTGTGGGTGGTCAAAGGGGAAGGTGCTTGAAAACGGGGAGTGGAGATCCGAACGCAGGCGTGCCAAATGGTCAAAACGGGCGTTTTAAGGGTGTGCATAATTAACAAAGCAGCGTCATCGACCACGTCACTTGGTTGTTCCTTAGCCTGAACTGTTCGCATGATTGCGGTAGGAAAATCCAACCACAAGCACTGCGAGCAGTTCAGACGCCTTTCGATGTACTCGATTAATCTAATAAATAGCGGAGATGACGTATGATGCGAGCGGCCAGGGGGCGTCTTTACAAAATAGCGAGCGCATGTTTCGTTCGCTCGCTCAGACATAGAGGCGTCAACAGACCGCAAAGAGCGAGCGCTCAATTTAAATAGCCGGCCCCTTTTTCTGATCGAGCGAGCGCAAATAGTGTCCGGCTCTGAATCAGGCCCTCACTGCGTGCGATGAGGTTAGCAATTCCTGAGTAAGGTCAGAGCTTGTGCAAGTGTGCGTGAGGCTGCGATTGTACTCAATGTTACCGATGGTTTTGCAGTCTTGCTAAGGATTATGGATGTGTGTGAGGTTAGGAGGGCGTCCTTATGTTGTGCTGCGACGGCATAGCGATCGCAGGATTAGCATATCTTCGCAGTGCGTAATCAGTATTGCAATCGTAGTTGCGATCCGTACTGAATCATGCCCTATATCTTTATAACAGGTGCAAAACATCATTTATTTTTGCCACCTTGACTCCCTTTACTGCGTTTTTGGAGACATTAAGAGGGGTTGCCTGGCAACAAGAGGATCATGTAGTTGACACAGCCATAGAGAACAAACCTTGTCTTGCACCTCAGGTAATTCAGGCAGGGGACAGAGAACATCTCTACTGACAAACTGCAAAAAGCAATTAGCAAAACCTGTTGTACACAGTCTTTGTAAATACAGTGTCCTTATTCATGTAATTCAAAAGAAATTATAATTTCAAAATATACAACATCCTTCCTCTCACAAAGATTATGAAGCACAGATTATGTAACACATTTACAATTACTCTTGGTCTTTCAGTTTCCTTGGAAATCAGGGAGAATTTGCAAAACATAGTCAAGAGCGAATAACTATTGTTGCAAAGTGTATTATTATTATTATCCTTTATTTATATGGCGCCACAAAGGTTCCGCAGCGCCTTACACAGTACATAAATGAGCACACAAGAAAAACAGTTAATAGTAATACAAAACAATGCAGGACAAGGACATAGTTTATAAACATAGCTGCATAACACAAGCAGCAGGGCGTCAGCAACCACGTGTTAGGTGCCAATTGGGGAGTTAGGAGTACATGAGAGTATAAGTATGGGAAGGAAAAGCACGTGAGGGACGAGTGGTCACTGACCCCCCAAAAAAAATTCATACCTGAATCCTCATTCCTGTAGTGCAGAAGAGTCCCTGTGAGCTACTGCAGAGCTGCACAGGTAATCACTCATTATCAACAGTGGACAAAGGGCCTGATTCAGACTCGCGAGCGCACATCGTTCCCAAGCGGGTCGATGATCCCCCCCTGTGCATGCGCCAGCGAGCGACGGCAACTCCGTCGCTCCGGGGCTCACTACAAGACGGGGCAGCTGTCGATGTTGATTGTCAGCTCGCCCCTTTTGTAGGCGGGGAGGGGGGCGGCTGCACAAACGCAGGCGTTCCCTTAGGAACGCCTGCCATTTGTGGGCAGCCCTACTGACATCACTACTGATGTCAGTAGTGTACTTCCTGCTCTATTAAAGCAGGAAGTCCACTCGGGTTTGCGGGAGCTGAGACCCTCCCGCAGGGTCTCGACGCAAGCCCGATGGTCGCAATAATCGCGACCATTGCCAGGCCGCTCGCACTAGCTTTACTAGCGGCTTGGAGGCTGAAACAAAAAAAAAAAAACGCCCTGATTCAGATCGAGCGCTCACAAACTGCGAGTGTCTCTGAATCAGGCCCAAATTCCTTCAGAAGAGATTCCCCAATGGTAAGAACCGAAAGTTGGAACTTTATTTGGATTCACTACAATCATATTGACTTTTAATTTTTGGAATTTATTTTTAATTTTCTGATCAGCTCCTCTCACCATCATTTCTCTACCCCCCACCCCACCACACTGGAATTATCATCTTTGGGGAGGAATTCCAGGGGAAAACGCAGAATTTTTATAGGGGGGAGGGGGGGTTTCCATAATATAATATATATATATATATATATATATACATACATACATACACACGCATTTAAAAACATATACACAAACACACATATATAATATATATATATATATATACACACATACATATGTCACACATTCCTTACATGTACACACATATATACACACACCTAGGTCACATATACACACACAAACTTACCTTGCAGCAGATCTGACCGGCACAGGACCTAGCAGGCTGGCAGCATGTTCTTAAGCCCCGCCCCTCATGTCAAATTGCAGCGATTTGCGAGTCAATCGGGAGGGGACGGGTCAAATTATTTGATTCTAATGAAATCGCATCATATGACCTGCGAATCGCGGCAATTTGCCGCGAGAGGGTGGGGCTTAAGAACATGGTTCCTGCACTTCAGTCTGTCAGGGGTGGTTTCTGGGTACTCAGAAACCCCCCCTGCGTGTGCTACCGAATTCAATTAGGCTCTGGGTTTGCAGCACGGAGAAAAGCTCCGGTTTCATGTCTAGAGCTATTTCATTTAATCTGCATTTTCTCCACGCGGTAAACCATGGGTTAACATAATCATAGAGTCCGCGTAGCAAATTGCATTCCTCCTTATGTGTCTGTTTTTTGTGCCAGTTTACATACCATACTTAGAGAGTGTCCCCACACCATTTATTACATTTATTTGCAACTCATTACCGAAGTTGAAGAGCCCAGATAGTAATTTAGCAGCCAGTTTTGTTATGCGTTACCGGGGCGTCCCCATGAGACCACGCTCCAATTTTTAGGCAGCATAGGTTTACTGTCCCTATTTAAAAATGGAGGGGCGGTCATTGATGTTCTTTCTGGCACAGGGCACCAAAATGTCTAGTTACGGCTCTGGCACTGGGGTACATGATGGCTGAGATGGTGTTGGGGTGCCCTCATAGGGACAATTCTCAAGCTTTTTGTCTCCATCTGTATGTAGTTCATTGTGTAATGTGCTGGGCCTGTATAATAAATCTAAGTAATAATAATAATAATAATAATAATAATAATAATAAAAAAAACACGTTACATGGGTGCTCCATAATTAGTTCACATGCACAAGTCATAGGTACAGAAACCATGTAACATGTGTCACTCTCACATATCAAAGTGACACTCTAGGGCAGTAGTTCCCAAACTTTTTTGAATCACGGAGCCCTAGAGTATCAGCATTTTTTCTGTTGCACCCCTGAGCCAGCAGTTTCTTATTGAGAAGTTCAGAAAAAAAAATAAATGAAGTAAATTGTGCTTCTATGTCACCCTTAGGCTCAGTTATGTGGTGGTTGACAGGTCTGCGCTTCTTTTTGTCCACATATTATTTTTAAAACCAGGACTGGCCAGCAGCCAGGTGATGGTTCCTAAAATACGGGGGGACCCTACTTGTTTTTATCTATAGATAGATCAAAAAAATAATTAGGCGCTCTACAAGTATACCACAAATAATGATAGACACACATCAAAAAATATTAGTAAAAACGAAGTGACCAAACAAATAAAAAATTATAATAATTAGGTGCTCTATGTGTATACCACAAATAATGATAAACACGCATCAAAAAATATTAGTAAAAACCAAGTAACCAAAAAGATAAAAAATTATAATAGAAAATTAAATAAAGTGCGTAGGTTAATCCATATGTAAGGGATGGCAGCTCCTTGCCAGAATACACACTAATTCCTGTAAATCTGAAAAACACAGAAAAAAACAAGGGCGCCTCCTAGTGGTAATATTCAACAATCACCAAATGTGTAAAATTATATAAAGTGAACCCGTACCAAAAAATAAATAAGATATAGCTTATCTGAACATCCACAACGATTCCATAAGTAATCCCATTCATAAGAATATCTACATTTTATTCACGGCTCCTGAAAACATAACAACATGAAAAACCAACAATAACACGTAGTGTAATCCAGTTTCACAAAAATGACATCAAATAAACCTATAGTAATGCTCGTACAATTTTTGGAAACTATTTGCGCTTATCTGAAAATGGAGACGGCCAACCAGCATGTACCCAACGCGTTTCGTCTAGATAGAGCTATGTCTTATCCTTCAGATTTCCTCAGGGGTCCTCTGACAAAGGACACAATACTTACATCATCAGGATATATACCTACAACTGTAGTGTCAATGGGATCTAAGCTGGATTTATATTGATAAATAGAACCCTCCTTTACAGTAATATCATACCACAAATAATCTTTTTTACAATCTGTATAGATAAAAAATTAAATGTAGTTCCAACTACATGGGGCCCCTTGAAATAAAATAATAAAGACAAAGGATAAACAATAAAGTACACAGTAATATCAACTGCTATCTTGTATAGCTTTATAATAAATGGATTAAGGAATAAGACCAGCAAATGACTACATGTTCTTTGTGCAGTTGTAACATCAGTTAAGCTGATATATAATTAAATTAAATAAGCAACTGTTCCATCGACCTAGAACAGCATAGCAAAAATAAAAGTTACCGAGAAATCTTACCACCTGACCCCACTATTATGTTTCTGATTATATTTTACGGGTTTAGTAATCAATATGACAGCTCTAGTCCTATTAGCAAATACTTGGCTTTAGAGAAGCAGTCACTACAGGGTATTTCCCTAATAAGATACACATGGCAATATTTCAGCAAATGCTAACAATTATCTTTCCATAAATGTATTCATATGCCGTCTACACCCACATAACACAAATCATAATATTCCCATGAAAAAAGTGTGTAAGACAAACACTGGACTTATAATGAGATCTTCCAGTGACATTTTGTGAATATGAGAACAGGAGTCCTCTTATCAGCATATGAACAGGTTGTGATTGACGCTTTAAACCAGCAGCTGGAAAGTGCACAGCACAAATCTGGCTGTCCCCAGAAACATTCCATTCATCTTAATAAAATACTTAAAGATGATCCGTTTTAGGACAGATGATTTTTTAGCATGGACATATCATATTTAAATGTGCGTTAAATCTATTGCAAAAAGTTTAATAAGGGCCACATTATGCCACAGAGTCACACACATTCCATGGACTGCTACATTACTGATGAGGTCTATAAATCAGCTACTTCTGTTTATTTTATTGCAATCTAAATCAATAATCTTAGTGTGTTATTTAGAGGCATTCAATTTGCTGTATTTTCAGCAATTCTAAATAGTGTCTGTCTAGGTTTAGTATTACTGTGTTCATTACTGTGTTATGTGGTTATTGTTCATGGTTGTTGGTCGTTGTGGGGGTTGTTTTTGGTTGAAGAGAGGCTAGGGGCATACACAATCGGTTTGCTTGCAAACACAATATAATCAGTAAATGTGTAAATTATTTGAACAAACATCTTTTCAGGCAAAATCAGTTTATTTTAATTCTCTTAAATATTAAATAATTCTGAAGAATCTCACTGGGGAGTTGCCTCAATAATCCAATGTATACAGGGAGAGGGTGGCACGATGCCAGTTGGTAGCATGCATTGAGTCAGGATGACTCACGCTCTACCAAGGAGTGCGTACCTAGCCAACATTTCCCCAAGACCAGATGCTAGCAGCCCCTGACAACTTTACATCTGGAGAAGCAGGAAAAAAAAACTACTAACGGGAATAAGAGAGTTGAAGGAATTAATTACAAATATATTGCATACTGTATGTACAGTGTAATAGAATGCAAATTTCATAACTACAACACATTTATTAATCTATTTTGAAGTTAAAAATATCACTTATAAATAATCTAGATTTTATGGACCATAATACACACCCAACGTTTAGAGGGCAAAAGTGATGGAAAAACCACATCTTACAAAATTCTCTAGTAGACACCCAAATACACATGAATACCATACTTAACTTTTGTCCAGGAACGTCTGTGAGACTTCCAAATTTTGGTGAGCCCTCTGGACTCCCAAGACAACAGTTTACCATCCCACATACTGGCCACTACCTAGTAATATGGGCTAGATGGGGGGTGTGATTACTGTATGTGATTCTCAGTGCATCATCTTGGCCCTGCCCATTCTGCATGATGTGGCAATGTGCTGCAGGAGGCAGGGCATTAAATACTCCACTGCTACCAGAGGGGGCCCAAAAAAAATAGGTAAGTATAAATACTACACACACACATACATACAATATACATATAAATATGTTCATTTAGGCTTGCAAAATGTTTGTGTCCCCTCTCTCTTTCTTGTATCTCTTTCCCTGTTAGTCTCTTTTGCTATTTGTATGTCTCTCTCTAGTGTCCCTCTCCCCCTGTGGGTTTTATTATGTCACCACATGTTCCAGCATACCCAATATGTGTGTGCTTATAGTTCTACAAGCGCCAGTATGCTCTGCTAGCCAGGTCTGTTTATGCCCCAATGTCTATGAAATTGCCTGTTTGCCTAGACTGTCTGTGAAGGGAAGACCACATAACAGACAGTTGTAAAAACAAAGGTGTGATATGACATATGAGTGCTGCTAAGTGTTGGTGGCAACCTGTGTACCTAAACGTCATACTGTATATACTTGCATAGGTAAAAACAGGATATTTGATTGAATATGGAGAATAAAGGGAAGGAGAATGGGCCTGGCAACAAGTCTGGGCTGTGGATGAGATGATACATTATTTGTTTGTACTTCTGTGAAGAATTAAAATATATTAAACCCATTAGATGGTTGAAATAGAACCAGTTCTGTTCATTTTCAGGTAACACTGGGCCACTGAAGCCAACATTGAATAAGGGCATTTAAAGGGAGTTGAAACCCATAGCCAAATCACAACATATACAATAAAGTGAGTGACCTAGATGTTTGGCATCACAGGATGTTTGGCATCACAAGCACAAAGTGGGCAATCCTTCCAGACCAGCCATAATGAATACTGTGATTCAGCCAGGAATTTCCAATCACTTTAATTACATGATGTGCTATAGAAGGGGTAAGCTGGGTAATTTAAGTGTCAGGGTGTCTGAGTGGTAATCTCATATTGTGATACACCTCATAACTTTGTGTTGCAGGTTTTGTCATTTTTACACTAAACAGGGATTTTGAAGTCATCTCGCAGTTGTAACATTGTGACACCAGCTATATTGTTATTTATTACAATTCCCAAGAAAGAAAAGCCCTGTAAGAGATCCAATAGTAGGAGACCTGATAGGGAAAGAATGCCTGTTGATTTTCTGCAGAAAACTGTGAGGAACGATATGAAAAAGTGTTTCATTTTATACAGTAGTTTAACGCCGTGTCACAGGGCCTTCCAGTGAGCTCCACTGGGATCTTGGTGTGATCTGGTCATGGGAAAGTGTACATAAACAAGCAAAGAACTGTGGAGGTGGTCGATTGAGTTACTTTGTAATCAATCATAGGGATTGCATGGTGACTGGAGTTTTTGAACATTGTACCTATGAACACTAGGGGGCAGATGTACTAAGCCGTGGAGAGTGATAAAGTACCAACCAATCAGCTCCTAACTGTCATGTTACAGGCTGTGTTTGAAAAATGACAGTTAGGAGCTGATTGGTCGATAGTTTATCACTCTCCAATTTATCACTTTCCAGAGCTTAGTACATCCCGCCCAAATTATCTGCCATTTATATCCACATAAATGAAGCACTATATTTAGTTTTCTACAGTATATTGCTTTATGTTTTCTAACTATTGCCTAGTTTATTCCACTATCCAATAAACACAAGGGGTGGGAGATATCAAGCATTTGGATGCGATATATCCCGCCTTTTACCACATGCAGAGCGACGTTTATTAATGTCGTATCCCACCCCTGTACTATGTCGTATCCCACCCCTGTACTCTATTTTACTGGAAATGGAAATGCAAGTGATATTTCACACAACCTCAGCATGCACTATTGCTTTTAAATATATAGATATAGCTCTGTATGAATTACACTCATTTGTTTTAATGAAAATACATAGCAAAATAAAATATAAAGCCCACACTGTTTCATCCCTGTTCATCTCAATACAGGGAATGTAGTTAACATCCCAGCAGTCTGGATGCCGGTGCTCAGAATACCAGCGGCAGAATCCTGACCGAGTCGGAATCCCGGCACCAGAATCCCGACCACCTCATCCCGATGGTGAGTTAGGTTTAGGGGCTAGGGTTAGGCTGTGGGGGGCTTGTTAGGGTTAGGCTGTGGGGGGCTTGTTAGGGTTGGGCTGCGTGGGGGGGGGATAGGACAGTTAAATAATTGGGTCAGGATTCTGACTGTTGAGATGCCGCTGTCGGGTATTCTCACTGCCGGCATCCCGCCCGCCGGGATGCCGTACCCAATCCACCTAAAGTTAGCACATTCACAATAATAATGTATAGTGTATATAACAAAATCTATAATTACTACTTATAATGCAACAACAGCAAACTCCATTTTCTAAGATTATTTACTGAACTAGACAAAAAAAGAGAAACCCTTTCAATCAAGATAATTGCTCTTCTTAGACCAGGCATCGATTAGTTTAAGCCATGTCAGACTACAGCCAGCTTCAGGCAATACACATATGCCCAATGCACATACTGCATGAAGGCACAATAAAATATTCTTTTTAGAGTGATTATCAAAGAACTTTCAAAGAACTCAAAACTTAACTCATTTTATGTAGATATGCAGCTGAGACGTTAGTGAGAAAAGCAAGCTTTTATTGTTGGGAACTCCTGGAATCTGTCCTGTGTTCTCTATGTGGGTTAATGCTAAATACAGCTTGCCCAGTTTTGAGTGAGACTGGGAGGACTGAAAATGCTTAAGGGGAACCATTTCACAGCTGACCGATCTCTAAGTCAGTACCAGTAGACTATCTGCAGCATGAATTCATGTCCTCACTCTCTGTGTATTTTTGCCTTGTTACATTGCAGTGCTTGGCAGCAAGCCTGAGGTGTGTCATAACAAGTTAGACATCCCCTTGTAAGCACAGCATCCCTTCTAAGACTCGTTCTAATTATTAGCTATATATTAAGAAGAAGAAAAAAATTGTTACAAGTTATTTTCTGCTGGTGGTTGACACAATATCTTAGTTAACACAACATTTATTGATGAAATACATATACAGAAAATCTATGATATTTACTTCTTGTATGGGTGAACTTTGCCCTAGATCCATGGTCTTCAAAAGTGGCTTCAGCTGTTGAGGGGTTTTATTAAATATGAATCACATACTGTAACAAACACGCCATAACTGCATGACTGACCAGACCCCTAACACCTTCGGGATTTGTCTCTTGTTGCTAGTGACTGATATACAGTATGTATCATTTGATATGCATTGCTAATCTATACTTCTATCATAGGTTTATGTAATTAGGATTATATTTATTTATTAACATTTATTTATTTAGGGCCAGTACATTCCATTGCACTTTACAATTACATTTGGTCTCGGCTTATTTAGTTACCTATTTATATTAGAGGTGTATCACCGATCCGCCTGAATTTAAATGTAATTTATGTAAAGGTGCTGAGAAAGGAATCAGTGGGGCGGGCACCTCTCCAGCCCGGCTCCCCCTGCTATGCTTACCCCGCCGACTGCTTTGTGCCGGCCCTACACTGTACTGAACACTAGTTTTATTTTTTTTTCAATTAAGTATGTTCCTATTCTGTTTGGGAAGGGGAAGGCTGCTAATATGTTTATTAGTTTGGACTTAATAAAACTAAAGAAGTTATATTTGTGTTTAGTTTGATTTGGTTTTAACAGCTTCAGACGACTTTGGTACTTTTTATCTACACTTTCTGGTTTCTTATCAGGGCCAGATTAAGGCTTGCGGGTGCCCCAGGGCAACTAAACTGTGGGGGCCCCCTTCAACCTACTCAGAGCCCCCCTTCTCCCTACCCCTAGCCACCCTGAGCCTCCCACCCCCAAACCACACGGAGACTATTGCGCCGCTGACTTACCTCAGTGACAGCGTGCGGGCGGGACCTCTCGGCAGAGCTGCTTCCTAGTCCTCTCATCAGCGTCACGGATGTAATGTGTCACGTGACACCGATGAGAGGACACGGGAGCCGCTCTGCGCTTTATGCAGCAGCACTGACTGTGCTGCTACATACAGTAACACCAGAGCGCGGCAGTGAGCCTCAATCCGGGAATAGGTGTCATTTGACACTTGTTCTCGGCAGGGTGACATTGACCCTGTGTGGAGGCCCCTCCGTGTGTGGGGGCCCAGGGACGACCGCCCCATCGCCCCCCCCCCTTAATCCGGCCCTGTTTCTTATTGTAATGTGTATGCATTATGTACTGTTTTTACCCATCCTTTGTACCAGCAGTGAAGATCCAACTCTTGTCATATTCATGGTGCCTCAGCTGCTGGTGATTTTTTGCTATCAATGGAGAGTTGGTCTCAAATAATTTTCCATTTGGGCTTAAGCCGGGTACACACTATGTAATCGATCATTCCGATCGTGTGGATTACATAGTGTGTATGGATTTTCTGCACGCTCCAGCAGTCACATGCGATATCTTCTGGTCGGCCACGATGCTCGCCCAAATGGCCGATATGGAATGCGACGCCATCGCAGGTAATGAAGGACGGAACCAGGGATTGTTCCGTACTTCATTACATCACTCAATGTGTACCCGCTTTATTATATACACATTGGCATGTGTGTGTGTACCCAGCATTAAACACAAACTGTGTCCAACTCTGAATGAGCTCCAAAAAGTCTTCTTTGGTGGAGAAGGCAGGCATCGGGGGGAGGGGAACTACAGGAACCCAAATGTACCTGGTTTTGTGCTGATTTGTAAATACAAGACTTGGTGCAGAGTTACTAAAACTTAAAACTTATAAAAAAGAAAAGTGGAGGCGTTGTCCATAGCAACCAATTAGATTCCAGCTATCATTTTCTAGAATGTACTAGATTACTAGATAAATGATAGCTAGTTCCTGTAGTAGTAGTAGGTCCAGTTGGAAAGGGCTGGGTGTCATGGTACTGTAAATTGGCTACTTGTGATAAAACATTCCAGCACAGAAGGGAATTATGAGTATCTTGCCCTGTGTTTTATTGCATGGTATAATATAAATGAAATGGTGGGGTTGGAGAAAGTCACATTTAGGGAGGTGTTCCTGTTTTATGTGTGGTCACATAGTATTCTTCTCTCTGTAATGGGATAGCCCAGATATGGAAGTAAGTTGGACTTTGATGTGACCATTTTACTGTTTCCACCATGCACATTTTAAACCAAAAAGGTATTGTAGGCAATTAGCCATAGTGTCTAAATGAATGTCACTAGTTTCTAGCGAACTGATTGACAACATTCAAATGAAAATAGCATATAATATAACTTATAGGCTGCATTCCCAATAACATTGGTTAAAACTTCAAAATGTCTGCCTCCACTGTAACCTACAGTAATTGCACATTCAGCCAATGCTTCATAACTATCCATTGCTCACTTTGCAAATCTGCACTGCTTTACTTATTTCTCTTCCAGTACACTTTACATTTCAAAGGTTGTTGTCAGCTTTACATATGTTCTACAAAGCAATGATTGCGAGGCAATTTCACAGTCATTGCAGTAGCATCACTGCTGGATACTGCCACAGGATTGTAGGTCACTCTAGCTGTGAAAGGCTTAAAGCTCTGTTTCCTTCCAGAAAAATCATACATTAGCAGAAAGCAGTAGTAATCAATTTGCAAGGTTAGTGTGGTTTGAACTGAAAATTATTTTCTTGTACAACTTTACCATTACCTGCAACCCAAATGCCAACATATTGAAATTAGCAAAGTAGAATATAATTAGATGCAATCTACCTAGTGGTAGGCAATTATTTTTAGTTAACCTGTAGGTTAATTGTGTTCCTTATGTATGTACCTAGGGTCAGTTTATCAACAGTATTAGCCCTACATCCTGCGAAAACTGGGTATTTTGGTATGAAGGCCTGCAGCATGTGATGGCCATTGCTTGGTATCGAATGTGGTGGCCATCTCATTGGATCTTCTGTAATAGCCTCCCTGTGCAAATCATGGACAGACGTGTTACCAAGTATTTAAGAGGAACACCAGCATTACTTGTATCACCAGCTGTTTTGCTAAGCTACTACCATCTCAGGGGGTAAGCTACTACCATCTCAGGGGGTGTGGATTGATAGGTATACTTTAATAAGTTAGACAGTCAATAGGTCAACACCAGAAGTTCAACAACCAATAGGTAGACAGGGTTAAAAGGTCGACAGGCAATTGGTTGACAAAGACTTAGGTCGACAGGGTAAAAAGGTTGATAGTGTTAAAAGGTCGACTTTCAAATGGTGGGCACAAAAAAAAGGTTAACATGCTTTTTTTGTTGATTTAGCCTAATAACCCCTAACCCTTACCCTAAACCTAGCCTTAGGCCTAAACCTAACCTTAAAAAAATCATGAAAAAACATGTAGACTTTTTTGTCAACAATATTAATGTTGATGGTTTAACCATGTCGACCTGCCACTGTCGACAAATTATATGTCGACATTTTAACCCTGTCGACCTTTTACACCTGTCGACCCAAGCCACTGTCAACCAGTTAACCGTCAACCTTTTTACCCTGTTGACTGTGTACCTTTTTAGTGTAGACCTACCATTCGGATACCCATCACAGGATAGCAACAGGAACAGACTATCACACAGGTAGATGTACTAAGCCTTGGTGCCAACCAATCAGTTCTTAACTGTCACTTTACAGGCTGTGTTTGAGAAATGTCCATTATACTAGAAGCAGTTAGTTAGCTAACATTTATTCAAAATGTTAATACTCCTAAAATCTATATAGCTCATTTATTTAATATATTTATAACATAGTTTATCCCGTTAAAGTAAGTGTCTCCCCTTATCTCTTGAGATACAGCAACACTCCAACCCTATAAGGGAAAAATCTCCACTTATACTGGGTACACACTGGCCGAAATATCAAGCGTTCAACTGAACAGCCGATATCCCGTGTGTGTGTCGGCCAGTGTGCACAGACAATATGTCTGTGAAGGACGTCATTCACAGACATATCACTTCAGCTGTGCAGCACAGGCAATGGCAGATATATTGGCACACTGTGCTGTGTGTACGGGCTGTCAGGCGACCGCTCATACACTTGCTGTACCGGCCACCAGTGACTGACATCACAACTGGGCAGACACATGTAAATGCCCACCCAGTTGTGACGTCAGGCACGACACATCGGACCGGCAATTGGTAAATGTGTATGTACTTACCAATCGTCACATAGGACAGCGGATCGGCCAGACGGCTGATCCGTCTACCCAGTGGCGTCACAAGGGGGGTGCGGGGGGTGCGGGCCGCACTGGGTGTCTCCCTCCAAGGGGGTGACACCAAAAAGCCACACACTCCCACAGCCATCACACAGCTGACAGCACCCTCCCCACCGTCAGAGATGCCCGCAGGGTCGTCGAGAGGGGCTGAGCACACCATTGGCCAAAGGTGGCGGGTCCTGGGCAGGGGATCCGGACGCTGCCCTCCCACTTCCCACCCACCTTTGCGGCCGCCGCCCGGGATGGCCATCATGCTGAAAAGACAGCGTGCGGCGCGTGACATCATGTCGTCACACTGCGCCGCCGCTGCTGAAGGAGAGGAGCTCAGGAGCCCGCTGCCCGTCCACTACTCCGCCCAACGCCGCCGCTGCTGGAAGGCTTCAAGAGAGGAGAGGTAAGTGAAGCAAGGTAGCCGTCTGGGGACACAGAAGGGGGGGGGGAGCTGGCTGGGGACACAAGTGGGGGAAGGATAGCTGAGGACACAAGGCTGGCTGGCAGAGGACACAGAAGGGGGGCAGCTGGCTGGGGACATAGAAGTGGGGGAAGGATAGCTGGGGACACAAGGCTGGCTGGCAGAGGACACAGAAGGGGGGGAGCTGGCTGGGGACATAGAAGTGGGGGAAGGATAGCTGGAGACACAAGGCTGGCTGGCAGAGGACACAGAAGGGGGGGCAGCTGGCTGGGGACACAAGTGGGGGAAGGCTTGCTGGGGACATAGAAGTGGGGGAAGAATAGCTGGGGACACAAGGCTTGCTGGCAGAGGACACAGAAGGGGGGGAGCTGGCTGGGGACACAAGTGGGGGAAGGATAGCTGAGGACACAAGGCTGGCTGGCAGAGGACACAGAAGGGGGGAGGGAAAGCTGGCTGCTGACACATGTGGGGGAAGGATAGCTGAGGACACAAGGCTGGCTGGCAGAGGACACAGAAGGGGGGGGGAGCTGGCTGGGGACACAAGTGGGAGAAGGCTGGCTGGGGACATATAAGTGGGGGAAGGCTGCTGGGAACACAATTGGGGGAAGGATAGCTGGGGACACAGAAGGGGGGGCTGGCTGGGGCCACAGAAGTGGGGATCGGCTAGCTGGGGAAACAGAAGTGGGGATTGGCTGGATGGCTGGGGACAGAGACATGGGGGCAGGCAGTCTGGGGACACAGAAGTGGTGAAAGGCTGGCTGGGGACACAAAAGTGGGGATTGGCTGGCTAGGGACACAGAAGTGGTGGTAGACTGGCATCATCAAGCCCCCCCGGGTGCGCCCGGCATTCTGGGATGAGCACTGCAGTGTGCGTTTTGGACTGTTGGACTGGTAAGGGGAGAGAGAGCGTGGAGCTGCGCACCTTGGTCCTGATTTTTTATTTTTTTTTGGTGGAGGTGGGGGTGTCGCCATTAGTTATAGCACCGGGTGACACCAACCCTAGTGACGCCTCTGCGTCTACCTAATGTGTACCTAGCATTACTGTGACTGAAATGATTTACTAATCTCATTACTGATCCACAAATATCCCTCAAAGTGCCCTGACATTCACCTACATATAATAGTTCTCACTTTACCATGAATTATTTGATGCTGGGTTTTCCATGAATTTACTGCAACAAACATTCTAATGTTACCCACTTTATAGCCAGCTATAATCAATATAACACCGAGCACAAACAAGATTTTTCTTGAATTCTGTTTTTTTCCTGCACACATATTTTCTTGCACACTTGAAAAAGAATATTTCGTTATAGTTAAGATGCAAAAAATAGTACATAAATTAGATTTAAAGAAAAAAATAACAAATTTATTAAGGTTGTAAGTCTTAGGGGGCAATTTATTAAGCCCAAAAATGTGGTCTGACCTGTTTTGGAGGATTTACTGTATTTGTGGGAATCGACTATTTAACAAGGGGGGAACACAGAAGGGGTTGGGTATGAAATACCGTCTGTCGAGATGCCAGTTGTCAAAATACCGACAGCGGCATCCCGATGCTCAGTCTCCCGACAGGGGAACAGAACTATGCTAACCCTCCCCCTTCTGCCTCTAACCCTAACCCTCCCCACCCCACTCCATAACCCTCCCCATTAGTGCCTAAACCTAACCCCTCCTGTCCATAGCCCAATCCTAACCTCCCCCCCATAGCCTAACCCTCACCCCCACGTGGTGCCTAAATCTAACACACACCCCACCCCAGCCCACCCCACAACCCAACCTCGCCCCTGCGCGGCAAACACCTAACCCGGCCCCGCTATACTTGCCTACGTAATGCAGGCTGTCGGGATTCCGGTATCGGTATCTAAACTGATGTCGGGATTATGCCTACGCCGAGATTTCAACAGCATCCCTTCCGTCAGCATCACAACTACTACATCCCCACAGAACATATCTGCTCCATCCTACATGTTGAGATCACAAAAGCAGTCTCCAGAACTTTTTATAGGGAGTAGCACCATTTACCAAGCTCAGAGAAGCTTAGTGTGTTCAGGTAATTACCGCCACGCTGGTCGCACATGTCCAGTAGCTTAACTCTCTTTGAACCCAAAGTAAAGTGATTGCCTTAGCTTTTTCCTTACATTTTAGCATTCGTCGACATGGGTTCTTATTGGTGCCCAGGTTCTGGCATCTCTTTCTTGAAAATTTGCCCCAAAAAAGCACTCCCAATAACCGTGATATGGCATGATGAGGAATGCTAATTTCTTTTGGCTTCAACACTAATGGATAAATATGCCAGCTAAGCTGAGTACACATTAGACGATATTTTGGCCGATCTGACGGATCGATCCGATATATTGTCAAAATTGCCTCATATGTACCCTTTATGTCGGGCATGTGTTCTCCCGTTTGGTCATCAGTCACATTGTCAGGTCGGCCCTGCATGCAGCTCAATCTGACAATGCGACTGACGACCCCATTCAGCGGGATGGGCATACGGAAGTAAATCACAGTTAATTATAAGGAAAACAGAGCAGAATGTCGATGCATTATTTACCATTATACATAGGAAACCAGTGAGGTTATATAGCTGCCTGAAATCATATATTGCTAATGCTATAGTTGTTAGCCTCTCTTTTTCATTATTATCCTTTTGCTTCTAGATGATGGTGAATTTACTGAAGGACCACAAAACCCCAAACTGAAATTTACATCTATGAGCCATGGAGATAAAATACATTGTTCAATTTCCTTCTTTTGTAGGTCAAGGCATTTTCTATATCTAGGTGCTATGTATTTGTTATATGCACAAATGTTTTTTCATAATCAAAGGACATGAAAATATTTGTAACTGCTTTTTGTTAAGGAGTTATATTAAATATAAAATGGTTCAAACAAGGAGAATTTAGAAAAAAATGGCAAATTTGTAATCATTCATGGCACAAATGTGATCCCAGGCTGTAGTGTCCAAGTCATGTGCCTCCGATTTTAGGTGACTCAAAGATCATGGACAACAGATATGCAGATGTACAAAGAACTTTTGCAAAGGTTAGTATGGTCACTGCACATAATAAATCACTGCACACAAGCTCTGTTATATATTCAGAGAGTATAAGGTAGATGCAGTAAACCACGTCTTCTTAAGATGTATGAAAATATAATTCTTAAAATCAATTGTCTATTAAAATGTATTTACTATACTGTATAATACATTCTTAATGTGCTTTATATATAAATATATTGAAATTCAAACAAGAATTCTTAGCAGGTACTCAACTATATTAAATAAAAAAAAAATCCAGAAGAGAAGAACTGAACTGAAGTGTAAGCATATTTTATGCAGAAGGGAAAGGCTATCAGTCTGCTTTGTGTTCACTGACTCAAGTAGGATCCCAGGCGTGATGTAAAAGAGGAAAGCCCCTAACTAATTTGAAATGCCAGCAGATATCCCTTAGTATATCCAGATAGCAGCTCTATGGGATTCACACAGTGCACTTACAAGTATGCAACATCTACCCAGACAAATCATTAGGGAAAAGAACGCTTACACGAGAATGCCAGAGCATTACAAAGCAAAGAGCAAGTGATATGATGGCACAGCAATACAACGTAACCCTGACAGTGTAATGGTATGAAGATTCTGTAACGCATGACATGTAATCAGGAAACTCTGCAGAATGCTCTCAGATCTAAGGCACTGGGAGAAAAGCAAATAAGCTGGAAAGGACAGAGTAAAGTTGTGTGCAAAGAAGCAGCCATGGATATGGTAGAGAGGATTACTATAAACCAGTCATATAAGTGTAATGATTGCAATAAGCTTAGAACCTCTTATAAGTGGGATCAAAGAAAATGCCCAGGGAACAGCTGTGCTGGAACCGGAAGTATCTTTACATATCCAGTCACTTTCTTAGGCAGGACTAGAATTATTAAAGGGCTAGCACTATCTATCTAAATAAATAGAAAATTAAATAAATAGGCAAACCATAAAATTGTATCTTCAAAATGAATTGGCATGCAGCCAATTCTAATACAGTATATACATATACATATACACACACACATAAGTCCAGGAATGATGATGTTTGTTCATGCAAGATGACGTTTTGCCTCTTTCTGAGTCCCGTTTTTTGGAGGGAAAAATCTGAACTCTGCGTGCAAATTCGAACCTATCCGAGCCTGCACATCCCTAATATATATTATATATATATATATATATATATATATAATTTAGCTCTCAATATTTGTAGGTTATTGGGGGCACTTATCAAGTTATCTGTGGAAATCTATACTTTAAGCAAATTTCTTACTCCCCGAATTCCAATTTCTCAATGCAGAACTACGAAAATTTGCAACAAAACTGCTATTCACAAACCCACAGAATATCCCCGCTTCCCTAATTTTATACATTAAAAAGTAAATACAAACTGCTGGATAAAATAACCTGTCACAAAATCCACAAAAAACCAGAGGTGGCTGTGACTGCTCAAACTGCAGCTATTGTAACCTGCCTGTAAAACAATGTAAAATAAAATTCCCCCACCTTAATGGGCTGTGCTCTTTTGTTAACCCATTGGACAACATATGTCAAGATAAGATGATGAAATATACTTACTGTAGTTAAGTATACCCACTGCAACACAGAAAATATGAGGCAATATTATATACTAGCATATTACCTGGTCAAGGGGTCTCATCTCCCATCCAGCTCCCAATGCGCAAGTCTGGCTCGGGACATACCATGCACAATCATTATATAGATTACTACACAGGTTCTCAAACTCGTTCCTCAGGACACCAGACAGTACATGTTTTCCAGGTCTCCTCACAGAATCACAGGGGAAATAATTAGTTCCACCTGTGGATATTTTAATTAGGGATGTGCAGGCTCGGATAGGTTCGAGTTTGCACGTGGAGTTCGGATTTTTCCCTCCAAAAAAACGGAACTCAGAAAGAGGCAAAACGTCATCTTACATGGACGAACATCATCATTCCTGGAGGTCCAGGAATGATGATGTTCGTCCATGTAAGATGACGTTTTGCCTCTTTCTGAGTTCCGTTTTTTTGGAGGGAAAAATCCGAACTCCACGTGCAAACTCGAACCTATCCGAGCCTGCACATCCCTAATTTTAATATGTGTAAAGGTGGGTACACACCTGACAGATATATCTGCAGATTGAGTGATCTGCAGGTATATATACAGATGATGGTCGTTTATACACACTGAACGGCCATCATCTGCTTGTGCCCTCAGGTCCTGGCGGCCATGGGGGCGGGACCCAGTGGCCAGGTCGGGGGGGTGTTCTGCCCCCCTCCTCGCGACTGACGCTGTGTGTGTACAGGCGGTCCGCAGACCGCTCGTACACACTTGACGATGGACAGATATGTGCCAACGTTCACTGACATATCGCGAGTACACACTGGCCGACGGGCAGCAGATATATTGGCCGATCAATTGATTGGCCAATGTATCTGTTAGTGTGTACGCAGCATTAGTAATGAGTACACCTGTGCACCTGCTGGGTGACCTGGAAAACGTGACCTGTGTGGGGTCCTGAGGACCAAGTTTAAGAACCACTGGGTTAGAATTGTGGTACCCCCAAGTTTGTTCCCAAATAGGGGTCCCCCAATATTTTTTTTTATGTATGTACACATAGATATACTGCAGCCACATTCCTTATTATAGACAGGTATAGTGAACTTTGACTGACCTTGCTCTCCCTGAACCCCACTGAGCATGTGCAGACAGGGAGGTAGAAAGTGCCCCTTGGTCAGCGACCCATTTTTGGAGGGAAAACCCTGCCCCATTGATTGGTAGCCTGGGTATCCAGGCAGAGATCCCTGTAGGCGGCCTGTTGCTGGGTCTCCTCTGTCCACTCATAGATGCCGGACCGACCGGGAGGAGAGTGAGGGAGAGCTTATATAATACCTTCCTCAGGGCTGTCAGTGCTGAGTCTGGGAGGAATTTCTGTAGAAAGAGTCTGGGGAGAATTTCTTTAAAAGGAGTCTGGGAGGAATTTCTGAAAAAGGATTGTCTGTGAGGTGCTTCTGTGGAGTGTCCCTGGATCTGTACAAATAGGGGTGCAGTAACCCCTCTCATTTACCCAGGATTACAAATACTGCACCTGGTGCTGTCTGTAAGGACTTTCATTGGAGTGCCCTTGGAGCTGTAAAAATAAGGATGCTATAACTTTTATGTTTGCCCTGGATTACAATTACCAGACTTCACATTATCCCGGAAGGCTACTTATCCAATCTGCCAGGAGAGGTGCACTGATGTTGGATGTGAGTCCCTGGAGGAAGCTTGCCTGGGGATTTGCATAGAGCACCCTGCTTTGGACGAAGCCCCCTCTGAATAAAGGAATGCCTTCCTAAGTGCCTGTTATCAGGAGCCACATTTGTAAATCTGCGCATGCTGGGAGAGAAGAGGAGCTGCCTGGGAAGGAGATCTCATTGCTCCATCGTCGCAGATGAAGCCCCAGCTGAGGAAAAGGTCCCGCCAGTGACGAAAACCCTGCTGTCACCCGCAAGGGCAGAAGAAAAGACAGCCCCAGAGGAAGAGTGCTTCAGGACCCCTCCTGCTGCTGTGTGTGTTTGCTGGACAGAGCTCCTGTGGAAAGGGATTTGCACCTGTTTGTCCTTGTAAAATACCTGCCGGAGATCTGCAGCTGGGAGCTCTGGTGCGGTGCCTAGCATCCCGGACTTTCCCTGGACATCGGAGGAGGCTGAACAGCCACTGCCAGGGGTGAGATCATACCAAAACCTCCCTATACTCTGTCCCTCCACAGCTCCTATCTTCCCTCCATTAAGGCCCTGCCCCTCTGTACACCTATCCTATCTGGGTCCCCTGAGTCTATTGCATTATCCTTTACCTTGTGGCTAAACATGATTAGGCTGGGAGACTAGGTTTTGTGTAAAAGCTGGGACCGGGAGTTAGTCTCCCACACAGCTGGGTGTAGAAAGGAGTCATAGTGTCTTAAATTAGGTAAAGTGTGTGTGTAATGTTGAACTAGGGGGGAAGTAAAAGATAGGTCACCCCCTCTTTTCCCCAAATATTGTATTGGTGGTCATTTTCTTTCCTGTGAACCTCTGGCTCATGTCCAGGAGGGGACATGCCTTATGGGTGTCGGCTCATGTCCGATGCCACTGTGGGTGATGTACAAAGTATTTTATGTTTAGCTTTAAAGTAAATGTAATGCCATATGATATGTATTTGGCTCTGTTTACTGTTTGACTCGTGTGTTAGCTAAAGGGCTGGCCCTTTATCTGTTATAATACTCTGTAAAGCTGTTCACTGCTTGCTGTGTTATTATTGTCAATGCTGATTAATATTTTGCTTGCAAGAAATGTTTCAGTATTTACCCGTATTGGTGTTGATGTAAATTGTTTCTTATACACTATTTGGCCCGGTAACCATTTCAAAGTCCGTTCATGCTGATGTAATGTATATTGCTTGTTTATTTAGCCCTGTGTAACCCCGGCTGGCAATTCTGGTGATAGTAAATTGTGGCATAGGCAATTAGCAAAGACTGTGTTAAATGCTGCAAATCTGCCGGTGAACTACTGCTTCCAGCATAGCCCTTGTTATTTTTCTCAGTAGGGCCAAGTATTAGCAAAGACTGTGTTAAGTGCTGCAAATCTGCCGGTGAACTACTGCTTCCAGCATAGCCCTTGTTATTTTTCTCAGTAGGGCCAAGTATTAGCAAAGACTGTGTTAAGTGCTGCAAATCTGCCGGTGAACTACTGCTTCCAGCATAGCCCTCGTTATTTTACTCAGTAGGGCAAGTATTAGCAAAGACTGTGTTAAGTGCTGCAAATCTGACGGTGAACTACTGCCTCCAGCATAGCCCTTGTTATTTTTCTCAGTAGGGCCAAGTATTAGCAAAGACTGTGTTAAGTGCTGCAAATCTGCCGGTGAACTACTGCTTCCAGCATAGCCCTTGTTATTTTTCTCAGTAGGGCCAAGTATTAGCAAAGACTGTGTTAAGTGCTGCAAATCTGCCGTTGTACTACTGCTTCCAGCATAGCCCTCGTTATTTTTCTCAGTAGGGCCAAGTATTAGCAAACACTGTGTTAAGTGCTGCAAATCTGTCAGTGAACTACTGCTTCCAGCATAGCCTAATTGTTGTCCCTATTTTTCTCAGCAAAGGCTCAAAGACTCTGTTTAAACTATTGCAGGTTGCTGGTGCACTACTGATATAAGCCTAACCTGCATATGTTTTTTTCCCACGTTTTCCTCAGCAAAAGGGAGTGTTAGCACAGACTGTATTTCACAGCTATAAACTGCCGGAGCTTCATTGATTCAAGCTAGACCAGCAGGTTTCATATTTAGGTCTCTCATTAGTTTTTTTGGTAAAGTTCTGCAGGAATTGTGGTTCTTGTTGGTTTCACATTGCTTGCAGCTGGGGTCACCAGTAGATGACGGGGAGGTAATAAATAAATACCTTGTCATTGAATAGTGTAATTAATTTAATTCCATCTGTAAATGGTTAATATCTCCTGTCATTTGTTGTTAATTATTAACAAATAATAAAATTGCGTTGCACCTTCCCTCCTGACTGGTCATTGTGTCTGCAAAGGGGGAATTCAGGCTTGCCTCTCTGTCACGGTGTGTCCTATCTGAACACGGGGAAATCAGTCACCGAAGCAATCCGAACACACCTGAACCTGGTGCTAGTGGTGCAGCACTGTACAAACCAGTCAGTACATCACAGAATCATAATGGAGCAAATAATACAAATACAAATAAGGAGGGCACCATATTCTTTTTAAATAAAAATTAAGAGGGCACATTTAAATTTAAATAATGAGGACACGTCTTATTTCTTATAACAGGGGCACCTTTTTATTATAGGGATAAATATTTATTATAATGACACACATTTACTTTCTTTTTACCCTGGTATGGACCAGTTAGGGGTACCTTGAGGTGGCTGATTTGTATACACCCAAGCACCCCAAATGTTTGGGCCCCTTCTAAGAATAGCGTTGGTTTTTGTTAAATAACACTTTGAGTTTCAGCCCTCCATGCCGCTGGATAATAAATCTGGCTTTTAGGGCAAAATCACCAGCGATGAATGGGAAAACAGGCATTTTGATACATTCCCCCCTATAATGGTACTGTACTTCCCTGTAGAATGTATCCTTTTGTCAGCTAAATCATGTTTCTCAGAGAAACCCAACTAAGGCTAGTTGGTTAAATATTTACTAACCTCGGTTAAATTCACTTCAGTTTATTTTATTTTTCTTATTCTTTAAGTTCATATTTCTTTGTAAATATAAAATATTCTGACTTGCATGTGGCGCACACTGTGCAAGCAAGGACATGGCATCAGGCTCTGCCAACTCTTGGCACTGGGCTACTGGGCCTAACTTACTTTGTAATATCATTTAATTTTACAAATAGAAATATGACATTCTCACATCAATAAACTGAAAGATGCAAATAATATACTGGCAGTTCCAGATGCAATATCGCACCTTGGATATGAGGGAATGGTCTTGCCATCTCACGATCAGCAAATTTATCCTGATTGCTGGAGATTGGAAGAAATATACTTTGCCACACAAATAGTGTTCGAATGCTATTCATTTACTTATTAACAGTTACTTATGGTGCCAGCATGTTCCGTTACGCTTTACAATGTTATTTAAACCAACCGGGTGACCACACCTACTTTGACAAAGCCACACCCCCATCCAAATTCAGAATCTCCCAAATTTGGGAAGTATGAATGTAATAATCATCTGAATATAAAATACATTACCAAATGCTGCAACTGATTATTTACAATCAGTGGACATAATAAATCAATATTATTAAACTCCCTATTGGCTCTAATTGCAGGTTACACATAAAATAGGAAGTAAAAAAATTGCCATTTCTTAAATCAGCTTCCAGCTTCCAAATGAATCAGACCAGTGAAGTGATTTCATGGGAAAAACACCTACTACTGTACCACTGGCTATATTTGATTAGAATTACTGCTAGAAGTACAGTAGTGATTCAGTGACCTAGAAGAAGATTATTATAAGTGGAGTCAGGAGAAAGTTTGTCAATGACTCACATACTTTCTTCCTACCAGTGAATCTCTGCAACCCCTGTACCATTATAGAGCACACAGTATCCTATTTAAAATGTATTTTATCTATATGCATTGCAATCTAGCTCCTTAATGTTTCCTACAGTGAAGGTTAGATTAATAATAAGCAAATGGATTTAGTACAAGAACCATTTCTCTGTCGGGTCTTTCTCACTCAAATACAAATTTTAATGGTTACAAGTCTCTCATGGCCCCAGAGGACTTCACAAGCTTTTCTGTACTTGAAGAGAGGGAATATAATTAAAAAGCACATGTCTCAATGATTACTGAACCTCCAACACAACACCATCCACCTTATACAAAAATATTCTGATACCAAGTATGGGGTTGATGAACAGTTGGACGCAATTTGTGTTCAAAACATAGGGCCGTAACTATGGGGGGGCTCATGCCGTGGGTGCCGGATTTAGGCGACGCTGATGTTCGGTCTGCCAACAAAATTATCAGTAGCGGTGCGCCCGGCTCCTTCTCTGCCATACAAACCGCTACTATTACACAACATTGCAGCAGGCAGCTTGCTGCCCCTTTTGGTCCGCCCCCTCACTCGTCTCCTGCAGTGTCTCATGGGGCTGGGAGAGACGTCATGACACTATAATGCCTCCTGCTTCGCCTCTTTACAGAGTAAATTTGTATTAATTAACATCTCATTGGCCGGAGCGGGGGAGTTATAACTTCCCACTCTGGCGATCCCTGCTAGAGCCCAAAGTGCATCAACCTAGTTCTGATGCGCTGTATCTCACTCCCGGCAGGCTCCACTGAACATGTGTGGGAACTCGCAAGATACCGCGTGCAGCCCTGGAGCTGGCAGCCCCCGCAGCAGGGACAGCGCTGTCCCTGCTGTGGGGATAGGGCATCGCCAGGCTGTAGCTGTCGATAGCTATAGCTGCAGCTGGTAGAACGGTCAGGTGAACTGACCGTTCATACATAGCCCTGCCAATTGGCGCTGCTGTCTAGTAGAGAGCAGCGCCTATAATGACAGGGGCGTCCAAACCCTCATTCATACATGGGGGATAAGCGGTATCAACGCACATAACGTGCGCTGATGCTGCTTTGACAGTAAATACATCTACCCCATAATGTGTTAGTGTGGTATCACTCTGTGTTACTGTTATGTGCTCTGTTGATGCAGGAAGCTTCCAGAAGTAGAGGATGTGAAAATGCTGAAGTAATGCTGCTGTCCATGTGTATACCTGTCATGTCTGAATGCTGTTAAAACAAATCAGTTTTGTGTTGGCTGAGTGGGAGAAAGAGGGGGGAGGATGTCCAAAGCCTTTTTGTACACTACACCATGGGCCTGATTTAGAGGTGGACACTATTTGCGCAGTTGGACAATGTTTTATTACACTGTGCATGCGGCCGTGTGGCACTGCGCATGTGTTGCGATGGCTGCTTTCAATCAAGGGTATGAAAGGCCTAGTTTGGTGTGGCACACAAGCCAGCCCCTGTATAGATGTTACCCTCTGTACCTGAGAGGTGAGTGCAGAGCTGTAACTAGACTTTTTGGTGCCCTGTGCCAGAAAGAGCATTGGCGCCCCCCTCATTTTTCAAAGGGACATAATGCACCCAAAAAAGGGCAATGGCTTCATGGGGAAGGGCCAGGGAAGAGATGGGGGGGCCAGGAGATGATGGGGATGAAATAAGAGGAAGCTACAAGCAAGAATGATAATAAACAGAAATTTGACAGGCCCAAACAGCGCCCCCTGACCTGTGGTGCCCTGTGCGATGGCACCGGCCGCACTACCCTAGCTACAGGCCTGGGTGAGTGCATATACCGTAGCTGCAATGTAATGGTGTGTTGGGCATTATATTCTAGTGTAGTGACTTGCAGAGAATTGGGGGCCCTAAACGACGAGCTGCAATCTAGAATGCTTTGATCAAAATATGAACAAATTCCCTATGCTTTTATTTACTAAATACTGTACATCAAGTAACATTCAGTTGACATGACAATAAATCTCAGAAATAAGTAATTTGTTATCGCCACAATAAAATAATTACACTTGTCAACGCTATAAGTAATACATTACTAAATTACAAATTGGTTGCTGTGTTCTTCATGATGTCACTAGATAAAAATGAAAAAAAAAAATATTCACTTCCCTCCTCTCCTCCAATCTCCCTATCCTATATCCCCCTACAAACGTGGTCCCAAACTTTTTTGAATCACTGTGCCCAAGAGTGTCAGCATTTTTTACATGGCACCCCTAGGCCAAAAGTTTGTTATAGAGAAATTCAGTAAAAATGATTAAATTAAGTGAATTGTGCTTACCTGTCATCCTTAGGTTCAGTTATGTGGTGGTGGACATGTTTGTGTTTTTGTTTGTCCACATAATTTATGGTTGGCAGCCACTGTCCAGGACTGGTTTTGCCTATCACATTTACCATAAATAACTTGATTTGCTACTGGACCACCAACCTGTGGCACAAATGAAAGTGTCCTGCAGCACCCCAGGGTGTCACGGCACCCAGTTTGGGAACCACTGCCCTACAGCATTCTCTAAGTGAATTTTACTTGCATTTCCTTGCCACTGGGAGTTATACATTCCTGACATTACCTACTGTTATTGTCTTTTTCTACACAAATGGGTTCTTTATCCAACAACCTCTGTCTATTTGTTACCTTTTTTGGCCTACAAATCAGTCATTGTATTATTATATTGGTTGTGAACATAAAAAATTAAGTTCCTAAAAAAATTAATTCCTTAATTAATAGACTAAACATTGACTGACAAAATGGCGGCCTTAACTTTAAGGAGCTGACAGAAACTCTTTAATGTGTCAGCATAATTCTGAGTGAAATAAGTGAGGCACGAACAATTCTTATTGATATTTATATTATCTTTTTTTTTTTGCCCAGTGCACAGCTGGTACAAAGTCTGATAAAGCTTCCCTCACAGCTTTCCACATCGGTGTGTTAGGATATGGTAATGTCCTGAAAGGCTCTGCATTTATTCATTCAGACACTGACATCCCCAGCAGCTTGCCTGCCAATGATATGTTAATGCGGGCTACTATAAGTAAATATGTAATTACTACCTTCTTGTCTTTCTGCATGTCTTACCATTTTTTTTTCTTTCATGTTACAATAAATGGAAATGATTGCTGAATAAAATGTTCAGCAATCTTCTGTTATTATCTGTGCTGGCACTTACTGCTTACTATCCTCCAGCACGGCGATGTGGATGGCTGATCACAGACATTTACAATGTGAATCTGTGAATGCAGCAGATCTTCTGGCTGGGAAAAAAACATAACATAATCAGACCTCCCGACTCCTTATGAAATACAGATATGTCGGTCTTATCCCATTCCCAGAGAAATAGAATTGACACAATTTTCACTTACTGTATTCCTAATTCCAAAAATTCAAAATAAAAAAGTATAAACATTATGCTAATACCACTTTTAGTTAGAGTATCCTCAAAATCCAAATGTTTTAGATATAGGGTTACCAAATGTAAGCTTTTAATGTTGTGCTTTTTGCTAGGAAATAACCCTTTAGTTTAATAAAAGCTATCACTGTAGAAAACAATAAAACATATATTTGCTAAACATTTATGTGGGGGATAATGTACCCCTTATTATAAATTATAACAAGATGAATATCATGAACCAGACTTACAAGGGTTAATTCAAAATGGCGTTCTGACATGTCAGGTCACTAGCCAGTCACTCTTCTATATGTTATTACGGGATGCAGTCAGGATACCGACGGTCAAAATGCCAACCGCCGGCTTCCCAACTGTCTAATCCCGGCAGGTGTCTAATGACAGGCGGCAAAATCCCGACGCCTGTCATTTTACCTACGCCGGGAGCCCGACGCCCAGCATACCTATCGAAGGGAAGCCAGGCAGCAGGCGTGGACAGCCGTGGGGGGGTAGGGTTAGGTTAGGGGCTTCCGGGAGGGACTTAGGGTTAGGCCCCCCATGGAGGGTTAGGGGTTAGGCTGCGGGGAAGGGGGGGTTAGGGTTAGGCACCCCCGGGGGGAGGTTAGGGTTAGGCACCCCCACGGGAGACTAAGGTTTAGGCTGCGGAGAAGGGGGGGTTAGGTTTAGGCACTTACATGGGGGAATTAGGGTTAGGCACCTCTAAGGGAGGGTTAGGGTTAGGGGGGGGGGTTAGGTTAGTGAATATAGAAAATACTCACCTGTCGCTATCTTCACTGCTGGTCTTCCAGCATCGGGATTCGTACCGCCGGACATGCGGTAATCCCTTTATTACAGAGGACCCATTTCCCTGATTTTTAGTACACAAAATGTTCCTACCATGCTAAATGTATTGTTTACCCCAATGGTTCCCAAAGTAGGTGCCGTGGCACCCTGGTCACTTGCAGTGGAACCACGGGTTGGTGGTCCAGTACCAAATAAAATTATTTTTGGTCAATAAGATAGGCAAGACTAGTGTTGGTGGCTGCCAATCATAAAATATGTGGACAAACAGAAGCACAAGCCTGTTCACCACCACATAACTGACCCTAAGGATGACAGGTAAGCACAATTTACTTAATCAATTTTGTTCAATAAGACATTTTTGGCCTAGGGGTGCTGTGGAAAAAATTCTGATACTTTAGGGCGTTGTGATTAAAAAAAGTTTGAGATTATAGGTGGAAACAGGAGAGTGACATGGGAAGATGGAGGGAAAAAAGCCTGCACAGTAGCTAGCGACCTGGTGAATGATGGGTCCAAAATACTCGTTAGAACTTACACCACATCTGACATAATTATATATAAACTGTTTCAGCTTGCTAATAGAAAGGGCTCAGCTAAAACAAGATGGAGGACGGAATACTACACTGTTTTGTCAGTGAAGTTGGGAGAAATTCAGGTGCCTTTGGGCTCTATTTACTACAATCCGTATTGGTAATGCAGATTGTAGTGCGATATTACCGAGTGAATTCGCATTGCGAATTCAGGCAATATCACAGGGATTTACTACAAATCCCTTGCAGGGACAGAGCTTGCGATAAAGCTCTGTCCCTGCGAATCCCCCTCGGAGCCTTATCACGATATTTTCTCAAAAAATACCGTGATTAAGTGCCCACGCATGCGCCGACCGGTTGCCGCTGCTACCCCCACCGGCGCTAAGCCCCGCCCCCGGTGCTAAGCCCCGCCCCCGCGATCGCGGACCCCCCCTCCCCCCCCGCGACCACCCCCTCCCTTAATAGAACTTACCTGCATGCTCCAGGCCTCCGGTGATGTGCTCCATTCCTCCGAGCAGGTGATCTCCCATACTGCACTGGGGCCCGATCACCTGATGACCGGGCCGCAGTGCACTGTGGGAGACCAGCTGACCGGAGGGGAGACATCATCGGAGGCCCGATCACCGGTCCCTGGAGTCAGGTAAGTAATTTTATTTTTACTATTTTTTTTTTCTTTTTTTTACAGTAATCAGCTTGCGGTCTGTTTAGACCACACAGCTGATTACTGGGATCGACTCCCGACTCTGCTCTCACCGTTAGAGCAGGGCAGGATGCCGGTAACCAGGGGAGACCCTGGATAACGCCACCTCCAGGTGGCGTTATTATCACAGGGCTTTCCCCGATATTTTTTTCACATTTATTTTTAGTAACTCTGGTTGGATCACATTTCCCATTACAGTTATGGGAAATGCGATCTGCTTTACTAAAAATAAGTGATACTTAGGGGTTGGAGTAGAATTTTATGAATTCTACTCCAATTGCCCTTTAGTAACTATAGGTGATACTAAAATAATGTGAAAAAGGTGTGAAAACACCCTTTTTCACTTTATTTTAGTAAAAATAATGTTAATAAATAGAGCCCTAAATCACTACAAGATGAGAAATATTCTAATGATTCTGAGAAAGCAAAAAAAACAAAACAAAACAATAAAACCCATCAGCAATATAACTACAGCAGCACTAGTAATAACTGCCATGTTGCAAACAGCCTTTTAATCTACAACTATGGGGTCAATCCAATTAGCCACGATTTACTCGCAGGTGCAGGTCATCACGGCAACAGCGGCACTTTACAGCAGCCTGGATTCACACAAAACTGCTTGCCGCCCATATGATCTAATATGGCTCAGAGAGGGCCGTGAGGGGTGTGAGATGCAGTGCTGTTGCCGGCATTGGAACATCGTTGCAACGGCATCTTGCACCGGAGTCACACCCTTCACAGCTAATTGGATTGACCCCTTAATGTTTATTCTTATGTGAGGGCAGGATTCAGATACACATCAAATGTGGCCATTCCCATTCTACTAGGAATTTTGCTTTTGAAGTTCAGTTGCCAAATTCAGAATCTTTACTTAAAAAAAAACCTTTATCTGTATAACACATAGAGAAGCCTATTCTTTAAACTGAAGGGGCCCATTACACATGCAGAGCTACTAGTTTACGTACATTTTAGTAACGAGCATTCACCATTAGTGGCCTGACGTGGCCGTCTGGTATTCATCGTGTGGGAACTGACGCATTCGTCAGAAGGGGAAAGAGGTCCTATGAGAATTAGGTCCGGGTTGCGCAGACCCCATTCTCCCCCTGCCTCCACTGTGCGCATATGTGAACTCAGCTCAAGCTTGCAAGTCAAACCCGGCATTGTTAGTGACAGGGCTCATGGGGACAGCTGCTTTTCGGAGTAGCTGTCCCCACCCGGAGCAATGCAGAATTTCTCCAGTAGCATATGCCTACGAAACTCGTGGCGAGTTGAAAACCAAGGTAACGGGGTTGGTTGATGAATATGCCCCACGGTGACAAAAGAATACTCAAAGCCAGAGCATTTCATTGTTATTGAAACTGTTTCAGGAAAATTTACATTTATTAAACCATTATATAATATCACCTTATATTTCAGTACATGAATAATGTTTTAACTGATAATAAATGTAAATATCAGTAAAAGGGAAGTTTAAGGAGTTAAATGCTTGACACTGTAACTAAGCAGTCTTTGCCTTCGCTTGTTAGTTTGGTAAAGCTTTTAAAACTCAGAATAAGCTAAGGCGTAATATGCTGAGAAGTGGTTTTTAAGGGTAACTCTCTTTGGCTTGCAGAGGAGCAGAGTTGGAGTTAAGTGGCTAGGAGCTTTATTCATTTTAATGGAGCTCCTAAACCTTTAAGTAGATAAGCAGGCCCTATTGGATGCAATGCACTTCTATAGTGAGCTCTTTGGTTTGCAGTCGCTGAGCCATTCGCTTACACAGTACCATGTAGCTTGAACTGTGGCAGGGTTTGGAGGTTAGCGAACTGCTACTGCCAGACACAAAGGCCATGCTTACAGCATACAGTAAAAATATAAGTGCGCTAGTCCTTTTACAGACAATGGGCCTGATACAGCACAGATTGCAACTGCGATCACGGCTGCGATTACGTACACAGCTTACTGCGATGATATGCTAATCCACTGCGATCATTATGCCATCACAGCACAACATAAGGATGCCAACCTTACCTTGCACATATCCGTAATACTTTGCAAGTCTGCGAAAACATCGATAAGAACGAGTACCATCGAAGCCTCACGCACACTTACACAAGGTCAAACTTTACTCAGGAATTGCTAACCTCATCGCACGCAGTGAAAGGCCAAGCTGCGTAGGGCATCGCAGTGGGTAATTTATGCACGCCACTGCAACGGCGTTCAAATGCACTGGCACGCCTGTGTTTCGCCAACCACCCCCCGTCACCACCCCCAAAACGCGACTTCCTATCAATCACTCTACGATGGGTCTCCGTAGTCACTGCGATTGCAGTGAAGTGTTCCGGAACGCACATGCGCAGAACGTAACCATTGGCCGATTGCGTGCATAATCGCAGTTGCGATCCTTGCTGAATCAGACCCAATAGTAACAAAAAAGGAGAAAATCTATTAAAAATAATAAATAAATAATTTTCTTAGCAAATAGGTGTTGACAAATTCACTGCTGTGTAGCTGTAAACTGACTCCAGGGACATTGGCCCTCATTCAGAGGCGCTCGCAAAATGCGAGCACTCGTTCTGAATGAGGGCAGCCGCTTGTGTTTTCAAGTGCGGCCTCTTGGTCGCTAGCTAAGCTGTGGGTTACCACCAGTGGCGGATCCAGCTAGCATATTTGCCTTTCTGCTCTGTGACACGGGAGTAACACTCAATGTTCCTCCTTACATTGCGCACTGTGCGGAACATCATCATCCAGGTGCCACAACTGTAGCAGTGCTGCTAACTGATGGGCCCGCCTCCCGCTCCGCTCCTCCCCCTCCTGCGTCCTCCTGTCTGGGCATAATGCACTCCTCCGTCTTCATTCTTGATTAGGTCACAGGGAAGAAAATAGAGTACAGTACCCTCTATTATCACTTCTATCCTCCATCACACCCGCCAGTATTACTCAGAAACCCTTCCCTCCCAAAGACCAATTTTTTTTTCCACTCACGGTCGTAGCCCCACCCCCTTGCGACATTATGGCGCTATTCGCGTGTCTATGGAGAAGGGGTGGAGCCAAAATGATTACAATGTATAAGAATTGTATCATTTTGGTGTTATCCACTCCCATAGACCCACAAATCGCGGGGTTAAGCCACAGGGGGCGGAGCCTAATGATGCAAAGTGCCCGCCCCCATCAACAACCGGCTGCAGAGGGATGCCAAAGTAAGTGAAAGGGCGTCTGTTAATATACTGTATATATGTGTGGGTGTTTATGTATGTTCCTTTGTGGTATATGCGTGTACTATAATATATATATATATATATAATTATATATATATATATATATATATAAAATGTGTGTGTGTCTATGTCCTGTGGGAATGGGTATAACATTCCGGCTGTCGGGATGCCACTGGTCAGAATACCGACAGCGGCATCCCGACAGCCAGGATCCCGACCCCCATAGAGGACACTGATAAGCAAATTCTACCCCCTACCCTAACCCTCCCTCCCCGGTGCCTAACCCTAACCTAACCCCCTAGTGCCTAAGCCTAACCTCCCCCTCCCCGCACCCTAAAACTAACGCCCCCTCCCTGGTACCTAAACCTAACCTCCCCCTCCCTGAACCCTAATCCTAACCTTCCCTCCCCAGTGCTTAACCCTAACCCTCCTCCTAATGCCTAACCCTAACCCGCTACCTCTCCCTAATACCCCCATACTTACCTTTGGGATGCCGGCGGTCAGGATACTGGTACCAAGATCCCGAACTGTCAGAATTTCGACGCCGGTAATCAGACTGTCGGCATCCCGCACGCCGGGATGCCGACTGCTTCCCGTCCTATGTAATATATGAATGTGCTATACTGTGTGTGTGTATATAATATATACATCCATAACTGTAGTCAATAATGGGGTGCACTTTAGCCCGCACAGTCCATCCTGGTTGTTAGACAATAATATAGTCCTACAAGAAGGCACTCACCTAGCAGATGCAACCAATAGATTATTTAATACTTATTCCATGCTTGCAGATTAAGGCCCTCATTCAGAGCCGTACGCTCTGAGCAGAGCGCACGCTCTGAATGAGGGCCGGGCTCCATTTTCATGGAGCGTCCTCCTGGACGCTCGTATAGCTGTGGGTCACCACCCACAGGCTATACGAGCGTGCATTGTGATGGTCGCGATGGTCGAGACCATCGCGACCATCGAATTTGCGAGCCGGAGCCTGCGGTTGAGGTTTTCAACCGCAAGCTCCGGAGTGATTTTGGCTCTATCAGAGCCAAAATCACTCCCACTGACATCACTAGTGATGTCAGTGGGCCGGCTTCTGACGGGAGGCGTTCCCGTGGGAACGCCCCCGTCAGGGAGGCACGCCCCCGGCACGCCCACCAAAGGGGGCGTGCTGTCAATCAACATTGACAGCACGCCCCCTTTGATCTGACACAACGAGCGAAGGACTTTCCTTCGCTCGTCGCGTCTGGCGCATGCGCACGACGGAGCTCCCTCCGTCGTGCGCATGCTCAGTCCATAACATCGACCCACTTGCGAGCAGACAGCCGCTCGCGAGTGGGTCTGAATCAGGCCCTAAATGCGAAGTTTCAGTCCAAACGGGCCTTTTTAAAGCATTATAGCATATATCAATCATAGCAATAAGATGCTCACATAGAACAGTTTCAAGTCAAGCAGGTGCTCTTGCCTTACCAAGCTGGCTGTTTAAATACCTGAATGCACACATGTCACCAGCACTTTTATATAACCCCCTTCTACGAATCCTGCATCTGGCTGTATGAGTCACAGTATGAGTCACCAAGGGGAGGAGTTGGGACCAGAAAGAGAAAGTGCCAGGATACAAAAGAGGGGGAGTCAGGGTTATTCCCATTAAACCGCCCCCCCTAAATGAAAAGTCTAGATCCACCACTGGTTACCACCCACAGCTTTAGCGACCGACCAGGTTGATGGTCGCGATGGTCAAGACCATCGCGACCATCGGGGCTTGCGACGAGACCCTAAGGTTGGGTCTCGGCAACCGCAAGCCCCAGGGAGCTTCCTGCTCTGATCGAGCAAGAAGCTCCTAACTGACATCACTGCTGATGTCAGTGCGGCCGCCCACAAAACGGCAGCCGTTCCTTAAGGAACGCCTCCGTTTGTGAAACCACGCCCCCGCCACGCCTACAAAACGGGTCGAGCTGTCGATCAACATCGACATCCGCCCCTTTTGTAGTGAGCTCCGGAGTGAGAGAATTTCTCTCCCATTCCGGGGCTTGTGCACGCGCACTGTGGCCGCTGTGCGCAGGGACTAAACATCAACCCGCTTGCGAGCGCTCAGCGCTTGCGAGCGGGTCTGAATGAGACCATTGATTTAAAAGTTTTGTTTTTTCTTTAGTCCATTATTGTATAATGCAAAAAACAACATTTGCATATAAAAAATTCCATAAAAACATTGGCCCTCATTCAGAGCCGTACGCTCTGAGCAGAGCGCACGCTCTGAATGAGGGCCGGGCTCCATTTTCATGGAGCGTCCTCCTGGACGCTTGTATAGCTGTGGGTCACCACCCACAGGCTATACGAGCGTGCTTTGTGATGGCCGCGATGGTCGAGACCATCGCGACCATCGAAATTGCGAGCCGGAGCCTGCGGTTGAGGTTTTCAACCGCAAGCTCCGGAGTGATTTTGGCTCTATCAGAGCCAAAATCACTCCCACTGATATCACTAGTGATGTCAGTGGGCCGACTTCTGACGGGAGGCGTTCCCGTGGGAACGCCCCCGTCAGGGAGGCACGCCCCCGGCACGCCCACCAAAGGGGGCGTGCTGTCAATCAACATTGACAGCACGCCCCCTTTGATCGGACACAACGAGCGAAGGACTTTCCTTCGCTCGTCGCGTCTGGCGCATGCGCACGACGGAGCTCCCTCCGTCGTGCGCATGCTCAGTGCATAACATCGACCCACTTGCGAGCGGACAGCCGCTCGCGAGTGGGTCTGAATCAGGCCCATTGTGTAGAAACATGATGCAGAGATGTACTCATAGCACACAGTTGCTGTGTCTTTGTACGCAGTGGCTATGTGGTAACATGCTATCGCAGGAGAAGGCATCTTATGTAAATAGATGCTTCCTGCCAGCTTCTCTCATACGCTGCTGTGTCTGAGGACGCAGCATTGGATCATTTGCATGACTATCAGTCGTCTGATTAACCCTCGGGTTACTTAGGGTGGCCATGAAATTCACGCTGCTGAAGCCAGTGATGCTGTATCCAAGGACGCAGCCACTGGCTTCAGCACAGCTAGAAAATGGGGCAGACACACCCTCATTTTCTGGGACGCTGCCTGTCGTCACCAGCTGCATGTCAATCATGTTCTGGCATTTGGGGCACTGCAAGCGACATTGCAGTCCTGGATCTGCACATACAGAGTTTACGTAAACCATCGTACTTGCGTACATCGCCGAATCAAGCCCATAATTCCTAACAGTTACTAAAAACTTTTAATGTACAAAAGCAAAACTAAAAAAAAACTAGGATACAAATGTGACACGAAGTTTACTCTGGCCATACTGTAAGTGTCAACACACTTCCTTTTGGTGCCATACTGTATAAAATAATGAACTATTGAACTCATGGACTTATATGCAGGTGTTCACTGGGAGTCTGAATTCTGGAAAAATCACTTTAAATAAAAGTTTATTATTGCAAGCTTTCAGGACACAGAGGGCCTGATTCAGAGCCGGACGCTCTGAAAGAGCGCTCGCTCTGAATCAGGGCGGTTTTTTTTTTGTGCGGCCTCCTGGCTGCTCGCTTAGCTGTGGGTGACCACCCACAGCTATTGCGAGCGGCCAGGTGATAGTCGCGATGGTCTCGACCATCGCGACCATCGGGGCTTGCGATGAGACCCTTGTGGTAGGGTCTCGTTCCCCAAGCCCCAGTGAGCTTTCAGCTCTATTAGAGCCGGAAGCTCATCCACTGACATCACTCGTGATGTCAGTGGGGCCTCCCCCAAACGGCAGGCGTTTCTTTGGGAACACCTCCGTTTGGCCAGCCACCCCCCCTGCCCGCCTCCAAAACAGGGCAAGATGTCAGTCAAAATCGACAGCTGCCCCGCTTTGGTGCGAGACCCATAGCGACGGAGCGCCCGTCACTAGTCGGGTCTCGCGCATGCGCACGTCGGAGCCAGCTCCGGCGTGTGCATGCGCAGTGGCCAAACATCGACCCGCTCGCGAGCGCATAGCGCTCGCGAGCGGGTCTGAATCAGGCCCAGAGTCCCCTTTTCAGAAAAATAAAATGTAATCAAAATTTGGAGATAATGATCACTTAGGAACTTATTTATCAATATGGCCCTATAACAAAGACTTTCTACCACCGCTTCTTGTGATGCTAGGAATCTTTTTCAGATGTATTTAACAAAAAAGGACATTACAGGGACAGCCGAGCTCTCTGGCAATACTGTCTGACAGGGGATGCGGTCAATATTCCAACAGCGGGGATTCCTGCACTCAGAATGCCGGCGCCGGAATCCCGACACTTGGAGAAGTAATAGCCGCTGCCAGCAATAGACTGAAAAATAGCGGGGCTTAATGAATAGACCCCTAGATCTAACACTGACTGGTGTACTGGGCACTGCACTTCCATCCTTTCTGGTATTTTCAAATTGTACAGTAGTAAACTACTTTTTTGCACTAAATCCAAAATTAATATTGACTACCTCCTTTATTGATTTGTATTACTTTATTATAAATACACATTACTGCACGTTAAGAAAGTAGATAGTGGAAGTGGAATGCGTAATAGATTCAATTCACTTTCTTATGCCACAGTATAGCTTACAGCAAACTGGTATTATGCTTTCATTTATCTGTAGTGGAGCACTTTGCTGTTCTAAACACACTGGAATGATTCACAAGCAGCATCATTAATAACAAATGTTTTAACCTTCACAGAGTTAAAGAATTTAGCATACAAAGAACAAAGGGTTACCGCAGCTGGGGACATATGAACTATCAAACCCTACATCTAGGCGATAAATATGATCCTTAATGGCTGCTTATCAGGGCAATAAAAAAATCCCTTATCACCTACTGTCTCTGTAGTTGTGCTAAAGAGGTTACGGATTGTAGTTAGACAGTAATTAGATAGACAATTTCTAGATAGACACCAGATGTTAGACAGGGACAAAAGTTAGACACACTAAAGTTCGACAAGTAAGAAGGTCGACAGGATCAAAAGTTCGACACGAAAATGGTCGACATCAAATAATTATTTTGGGGTGAGCGTTTGGGAGTGGGGACCCCGAAGTTGTTCTTGCTGGACCTTTTTCAGGGCATCACCACTTAATTCACATAGATATTTTTTATCACTTTTCTAATTGTTTATTTATTATTTATGTCATTTTAATTCTTTCACATTTCATTAACACTTATTGATTTATCTTTACACATCTATCCTTTACACTTCACTATCACCTTGTTCCCCTTTTCATGTGATGCCCTGGGGATGGTCCTTGGCTGGAATTTTTTGGGGTACCTTGCTCCTCGGACGTGAACCCCTTAATGTTAGGGACGCCAGTATAGAGGAGCCTTGGCGATGGCCTGGCGCTTATTCATATATTTGCAAACGTATGGAACTAATACCTCTGAATCTCTATTATCATGTAGGATTTAAGTATTTTTTGTTGATTTTGCTGCAGTGTGCTCGAGGGCAAATCCTTTTTTTTCTGTGTTCAGTGTAAACCCCGCCCTTTACAAGCACCGGTGCTATGTCATTAAGCTGATATGAGCGACCACCATACTTTTTGTTTGCAGTCTTGAGAGGCATGAAGGGAGCCAACATTGGGAGGATGTGCTGGTCCTTATAGTGCCATGTGGAGGTTTCTGGGGTACCTCCAAGGTGAGTTAGCTCTCAGCTTATACATGTGCTGATATTATGCAGTACACCAATTTGTAATTATATGACTCAGAGTGGGTGCTACTATCATGTAGCAATAATTATTTTGGGGTGAGCATTTGGGAGTGCAGCCTCCGGTGTTGTTCTAGATGGACCTTTTTCAGGGCATCACCACTTAATTCACATAGATATTTTTTATCACTTTTCTAGTTGTTTGTTTATTATTTATGTAATTTTAATTCTTTCACATTTCATTAACACTTATTGATTTATCTTTACATATCTATCCTTTACACTTCACTATCACCTTTTTTCCCCTTTTTGTGTGATGCCCTGGGGATGGTCCTTGGCTGGAATTTTTTGGGGTACCTTGCTTCTCGGACGTGAACCCCTTAATGTTAGAGACGCCAGTATAGAGGAGCCTTGACGATGGCCTGGCGCTTATGCATATATTTGCAAATGTATGTAACTAATACCTCTGAATCTCTATTATCATGTAGGATTTAAGTAATTTTTGTTGATTTTGCTGCAATGTGCTGGAGGGCAAACCCCTTTTTTTTCTGTGTTCAGACACCTTGGATGTGTCATGTGACCAGGAAGTGCACTGCAGTGTTTAGAGATCAAATCTCAGTCAGCAGCAAGAGAAGACATAGTGATGCAGGTAGGAGAATCAATGGACACTGAAGTTACAGCAAGTAGGGGGTGAGACAGGCTCCCAGCACTCAGACCCATCTCCATGTGTGCCTCCCCAACCATTGACCTCACCGTACGTCACTGGTATGTATCCAGCATTACACTGCAGTCTTGAATAAGATGGTAGATGTTATTCTAGTGTCCAGTCTGCTATAAGCAAGTAACAGGAGTGACACAGTCCAATAACCCAGACACCAGAGTCAGCAGTATCTGAAGGAAACTAATGCATTCATTCTGGCACTATCTCAAAAGTTATGGCACTCAGAGAGGATGCCAGAGTGAGAGATCCTCTTTATATAGCCTATATAATCAGTACTCAGAAAATCACATAAGAACAACCAATAACAACAGCAATAGAATCCATAAAAAATAGATTATTTTTTTTTAAATGCAATCTAAGCAAGTTGAATACAGGTTGAGTCTCCCATACCCAAATACTTGGGACCAGGGGTATTTTGGATAACAGAATATTTTGTATTTTGGAATATATGCATATCATAATGAAATATCTTGGGAATGAGACCGCAATTTACACACAGAATGCATGTATGTGTTATATACACCTTATACACATAGCCTGCAGGTCATTTTATACAATATTTTCAATAATTTTGTGGCTCAAGCAAAGTTTTTGTAGATACATGAAATTCATTTATATTTCATATACACCCTGTACACACAGCCTGAAGGTAAATTTATACAATATTTTCAATAATTTTGTGGCTCAAGCAAAGTTTTTGTACATACATGAAATTCATTTATATTTCATATACACCCTGTACACACAGCCTGAAGGTAAATTTATATAATGTTTTTAATAATTTGTGCCTTAGACAAAGTTTATGTACATTGAACCATCAAAAATCAAAGGTTTCATTATCTCAGTCATGCCAAAATTATTATGTATTTCGGAATATTTGGATATGGGAGACTCAACCTGTATACTCATAATTACCTACACTTCTAGAATATGGGGATATTTTCCAGATCCCCAGGAATGTAGGCTATAGTCCAAGATCCCCACAGTGCTATGTGAAAATGGCCACCACTCTCCAGCTGTGTATATTACCATCTGTGACGCTAAAACAACTTCACTAATCTTCCCTAACAATTCTATGGTTCCCGAGGCACTAAACAGCCATCACTATATGAATTGAGTTCTCTCCAGCTGTTACACTGTAACGTAGCATATTGCATGCAGATACATCCCAAGTCACACATAGAATATAGGCATGCCACATATTAGTTTAATTAGTAGAACCTGCTTGTGCACCCTATTCACATCACTGTGCGAATAAGTCGCATTTGTTAAAAGTCGCAGGAAAAGATGCTCGGTGCTACAGAGTCATACCACAGCATGGCACGATTAAGAGGGCTGTTTGGACTCCCGGCTCCGCCCCCAATGGAGATGGCTTCAGGCTGGGCCAGCTCCTCCATAGCCACAGCAGCATCCACGATTTTAGCCCTTTGATGGGCTCACATAGCCGGACCGAAGCCACTACTACAAAGGGGATTACCTCCTCCGCGTACGGAGAGGTATTTTTCCCCTCTTATGCTGGGTAAAAGTCAGCGCCAACACTCTGAGGCAGACAAGCGCAGATCCAAGATGGCGGCTGCGACCTCCGCAGCTCACGTGACCGCACCTTCTCCTGCTTCTAGACAGCCACAACACTCTGCTGTGCCCTTATCTGCCCCTTCCTTACCCTCTGGTGCCCCTTCTGAAGATATACAACCAGGTTTTCTGGTGTCTTATGCGGACAATGCCATAGCTATCAAGGAGACTTTGGCTTCCATGGTGCAAGAGCAGGCTGATTCCTTCAGGCAAGCTTTACAGGAGGCAAATACCAATATTGTCCAGCTTAAGCACAGGGTGCAAGTTACTGAGAACAGATTGGGTGATACTTTCCATGATGTCTCCAATTTAAAGCAGCAGTACGATTTGCTTTATAAGCAGCATATGCAGGTTATGAATAAGGTGGATGACCTTGAAAACCGTTCACGAAGAAATAACTTATGTATCGTGGGTCTTCCGGAATCTGTGAAAGGTGATGCACTGATGCGATTCATCACTGTTTCTTTGCCGGAATTACTGCAGGTGCAAGACTCATGCGAAGGTATGATAGTGGAAAGAGCACACCAACTTGGCCCCTCTCGCTCTAACGCTGATGGACGCCCTATAGTGACTATATTTCGCTGCCTTAACATTCTTCACCGAGAAACTCTGTGGCAAGCGTCTAGACGTCAACGTTCCATTACTTGGGATGGACACAAATTGTTCCTCTTCCAGGATTACTCCGCAGAAGTGACGTGAGCAAGACAAGGTTTCTCTGTGATATGAGCGGGACTGGTTAAAAACAACCATCAATTTGCATTATTGTTTCCTGCCAGTCTTCACATATTTACTGCAGATTCTTTTGTGGACTTTTCTACACTGGAAGACGCAGATGCTTATCTTCGAGAAGAAGCCCGGGCTGAGATGATCCTTACTTCTCCCTCTCATGTGGACTCACAGGACTGAGTGTGATATACTGTATATTTATACTCCTGAGCGCCGAGAGGGGGGGGAGCGGATACAGTTTACTTGGGCCCGAGCTTGCTAGAGGGGCCCAGGTCTGTCGTCGCCCCCCCCTCCCTCACAGCAGCTCAGCACACAGCATGTGCTGGGCTGCAGTGTGAGACTGCTCGTGGCTGCTGCAACTGCCGGAGCAGTCTCCTATGGCTGTGGGGGGGAGCGATCACACTGATCGTGCCCCCCCCTCCTTTACCCGGGCCCGGCCAGGCTCTCTACGGCCCTATTTATACTACCTTTCACTTCAAATTTCTCAGAAGCATAATGCTCTCCTGCTTCAGGAGCTGGTATTGTATATCTTAACAATATGCTGTTGCATTATACATGTTGTTTCATTTTGCACTGTTTCTTAATTGCAAGTATGTTCCTGTTATTTTTTGGATGGTGGCATAGGTTCAGTTATCATAACTATCTCACCCATCCCATCTCACATAGGTATATTCTTTATATGCTGAGTGCTCTGTTATTCTGTTTAAATATATGGGATGGTCATTGTATGCTGCGGCTCCCTGGAGCCCCACTCTCTCTGTTGTATTTTAGGTGTGGTGCTACACTGGTTGTGCACTCACCTCAGTTATCTGTTGCTATGAATGCCTGGAAGTCTATTTCTTGGCCTGCAGGCCTGTGGGAGACTTTTGTCTTAGCCCTAATTTTACTAGTTGCCAAAACTGTTTTTTCACCTTACTGTTTTTTTTTCATTGTATTTATTTAATTTTTTTGCTTTTCTTTTGATTCCAGAGTGCACTGGATTGTTTTCATTTTCCTTAGTTGATATGATATTTATTCAAGATGCCCATTTTCAACTGATTTTGTGCATATTAGGATTTCTCTGTGTTGGTATTTTTTACGTGGTGACATTTACTCGCTTTGCGATAACTACACTACTACTCTATATACTGATTATATATAATGTGTATGTGTTCTATAATATTAGTCCTGCCCTGATAAGGCTCCTTTAAAATAATATGCTTATGGAACATAGGTGGGATTAATTCTCCTATAAAAAGAAAAAAGATTTTCACCTACAGTATATACGGAAGCTGGGGATGGATGTTGTAATGCTACAGGAAACACATTTACTGAGGTTGAAGTTTTAAAGTTAAATATTATGGGATACTCCGTTCTGTCTTATACTAATTATTCTTCCAAAAAATGTGGAGTAGCTACGTTGGTCAGAAAACAATTAGTACCCCAATTATATTCTTGGTGGACCCCTTGGAAGTTATCTCTGATGTCACTATTTTAGATGATAGGTTTACCTTCTGTAATTTATATGCACCTAATGCGTACTCCAAACATTTCTTTCAATTGATATTAGCCAAGCTGAGCCCCTTTATAGATTCCTCTTTGATTGTGGGAGGGGACTTTAATTCGGCTGTAATTAAGGTGCTACCAAAATCAGGTTGTGACCCTGAATTGCCAGCCTCATACAACCCTATCTCACTTTTAGATGTGGATTAGAAATTATTTATGAAAATTATTTCAGATTGATTAAAATGAATATTACCTTCTATTATCGCTCCAGATCAAACTGAGTTTGTTTGGGGTAGACATTCCACAGTTAATATAAGAAAGGTGATTTCAGTGCTTCAGGCGTCAGCCATTTCTTCTGTCCCTCTTCCACAGGTCATTATTTCTTTGGACACCGAGAAGGCTTTCGACCTGGTCACTTGGGATCACCTCTACACGACCCTGCTTAAATTTGGTTTTCCCTCTGATTTGTCTCCCTCCTTCAGGCGTTATATACTTCCTCATCCACCCAGGTTTCCAGCAATGGTTATTTATATTCTCCATTTCAGGTTTGCCGGGGTATGCGCCAGGGTTGCCCCATGTCCCTTCTATTATTTACTGTGGCACTAGAGCCGCTGGCTGTAGCCCTTCGTTGACTGGCTGAATTTACTGGTATCTTAATTGGGCAGACGGAGCTTAAACTCTTGTTCTTTGCGGACTAAATGTTGGTCTTTGCCTCAAACCCGACAAATTCCATACCTGCCATTATAACATTGTTGTCCAATTTTGGTTATTTTGCAGGTTATAAGATTAACTTGCATAAGTCTGAATTGCTACCTTTGGGTTGTATCACTAATGAAGTCTGAAAGACCCAGCTTACGGTCATTTTCATGTTACCACCTCTAGTTTTAAAAATTTGGGTATAATCATTCCCTTAGTGTTATCTTACCTTTATAACCGGAAATTCACCCCAGTATTACTATTAACCCAGATGACTAAATTGCTGGAGGCCTGGAAGCTTTTACCTCTGTCCCTGTTAGGCCGTCTAGCGCTAATTAAAAGTGTGGTTTTCCCCAAACTTTCCTATCCCATCCAAATGCTCCCCATTTCCATCACACTCTTACATATAAAAGTTTGCACCAAAATTTTGGCGGAATTCTGATTTGGATGTAATTACCCTCAAATTAAATCTGAAAGTCTGCAGTTAAATCACATCTTGTTTGTTTCATTTCAAAGCCATTGTGGTGGTGAATAGAGGCCAAAATATGAAAATTCTGTCAATGTCCCAATACTTATGGACCTGACTGTACAAACCATCCACCGTGTTTACATCTCTCAGAGGAGTCGGGGGATTGCTTGAAATGTAAACGCCCTAATGCGACTTTTTATCATAACTTTTGGCAATGCCCCAAGATTCAAAAGTTTTGGGGTAAAGTAATTAATTACATCAATTCTATTTTCCACTGCCATTTCTTTCTGGATCCCACTGTTTTACTATGTGCTGATTTTTCTAAATGGCAACTGGGGTTGCAGGAAAAGTCATTTCTACCTTTATTGACTATTATCATTACAATTTCCAAAAAAGTTATCTTGTGTAATTGGACATCTTCTATTCCTCCTTTCTTGGACACAGTCAAATCATTGCAGTTAAAAACTCTTTATTTTGATAGGCAAGCCTTGTTTCCGGCTCTTGAAGAGGGTGTGGCTTCGTTTTGTAAAAAATGGGCCCCTTTTGTGGAATCACTCGACTCCTCTACACAAACCAATATATTGAAAGTATTTGAAACGACCTCCTGGTTTCTGACTCGCAATTTGACTTAGTTGAGAATTACTTCTATATTATGTTTTGAAGCCAATTGGATATTATTAGTGAAAATATATTCACTTGTATCTGTTTAGAATCTCCTTTTCAGTGCACTCTGGTTTCATTAAGTTTTTCTCTAATTTACTTAGTATTAAATTTTTTATTAGAATTTTCATTTTTATTTCATCATATTTGTGTATTGTTGGGTTGATATTGTTTTTGGTTTGTCTCTCTGCTTATATTATGTCTACTGTATTTTGCGATACTTTGCAGGGAATTACTATACTTTGTAATCCAGACTTATTGATTCAATGTAATACGCATCTCAATATTTTTGTATTTTGTATTGTCCTATCATTATTTCTTGAAAATAATAATAAAAAGATTTTTGGAAAAGGGCTGTTTAACGCGCAAGGAAGTAAGATGTATGTAAGATGTATGTGGATATATATATATACAGTGTATATATATATACAGCGCATTAGTAAATTTCAGAGTTTTACCAGACTTTCTGGGAGAGTAGACAACAGGGGCGTATTTATAATGGGTGCAGGGTGAGCGGGGCACACGGGCCCCTGCGTCCAGGGGGGGGACCGCACCGCACACCCTGTACCCATATTATACTTACCTCTCCAGAGTCCCACATCGGCGCCGGTGTCTGCGCTGTTAAAAACAGCTGCCCATTTTACCCGTCGTATGCGCAGTACAGGGAAATGGGCTCTGTGGCCATTTTCTTGGTGACCTGTGCATGCGCTATAGACTCTGGGCACACTCTAGTGCCTGGAGACTATAAGTGCGGCGCTGGCCGCGCACCGCTCAGTGCGCTGCCTGTTGCCAGACGGAGGAGGGGACCCGTGACGGAGACTGCACACGGGCCCCCTCCTCTCTAGAAATGCCTCTGGTAGAGAAGTATGGTGTATGTTTGATTGTTCAGTTACTTTTTGGTTATTGTGAGGCCGGCGAGGTTAGGAGGTTATCTTCTGTGAATTAATTTTTATAAAAGTAATCACTTTAACATTTGGGGGCCACAAAGAGTTGCATTTTTTAAAGTTTCAATGACAGATTTTGATCATTCTGGCAACTGGTTGAGCTTCTTATGCCAACGTTCAGAAGTTGCAAAATTACGTGGCACAATATGCAATTTTTCAAAAAAAACATCTGCATCAATCCAATCAAAATAGAGATTTTTGGACTGATGTTTTCTAAATTTAGTTGGATTTCATTATTACATTCATTACCACTGACACATTTCTCTCTTTGACCTATTTACTTTTCTTGCGTAAATAACTGAAGAGTTTGTGTACGCATTTCGTAGCCATGCCCAAGCATTGCTATGGTGGTAAAGTTTTACCCGATTTCCCACTGGTACAGTACAGTAACACTGCAGTATTATGATAAAAATGATCTGTTTTCTTGTGTATACTGTATATATTGATATTAATTCACCTCTTAATTATTTAACTTCTCATTTTGCCTATCGTGTGGACGCCAAAGCTCACCAAAGCCGACATTCCAAGCTTTGTTCCCTGCCAACCTCGACTGACACTTCGTGCACACACTTTACACTAGCACTGTTACCTATGTCACACAAAATCTCCATACTGATGTTTTTGTCTTGCAAGGATGGCCAGCCTTTTAGATGATATACGGCTTCAGTGGCAAACGCAGGATTTCTAGAGGGGGGTTTCCAAATGCTTGATTTTAGAGCGAGTGTGGCCAGTCCATGACGAGGCATAATTAGTACTTAACCAGCTTTAATATGCGTCATACAAAGTGTATTGTGTGTCATAATTCCAGCATACACAGGACCAGTGATCACAATAAGCCATTAGATGCGGTAGTAGGGCCATCCTTCCTGAGCTGGATGTTTTTATATTAGATATGGGCACCATTCCAGACCATTGGAGCAAGTCCGGGAGCTTGGAGGAGCAGCAGAAGAACCTAGCACTGCTCTGGACACATATGTACATATTGGGCTCTATAGCAGTGCATCCCTAATAGTGGATGTTTTCCAGATTTCCAAGTTGGTGCACAGGCCATTTATTACTGGCTGATACATGTTGAAAGATCCACAGGTGGTGCTAATTATTTTATTTGTGATACTGAGAAGAACATTCAACACTAGTAATATTCTATTATATTACTATTTCTACTGTGGTCATGTGTGTGCTGGAGAAGGGGGTTTCCAGGCAGAAGGAACCTCCCCCTGCATTTGCCTATGGACTTGCATTTCATGGATTGAAAGTATTCTTGCCATTTTTTTGTAAGATTGATGAAGAACTGTAAGCCATGGCACTGTCTAGCATAGATTTATAGGTTTCACTTCATGTATAATAAATTACAATTTACTTTATTTTTTGGGGGGAGAGGGGTATTGTGTATTTCTCAGAAGCAGGCTATCATTGTTTTACATATATCATAGGCCTGCTGAGTGGGAGGTGCATTTACACGCGTGACTGTTGGTTGTCACTTCATTCTGTGATGTGCTGTCACCAGTATCTATAGATTCATTTGTGTACAACTGACAAATGTTTGACACCCGTTACATGAGAATGCACCATCGGTACTCTACTTTATTACTTTATTCCATTCACCTACAGTATGTTTCCTTACTTTGTTACTGTATTACTAATATTGTGTTGTTTGTTGTATACCATTTTTAGCTAGGTAACTAAAGGTTAGTTAAGCATATTTGATTTTTTTTTTCTAAACCGTATCAGAATTTGGTATATCACACAAATATAAGGGGGCTTATGTAATAGGATGCACCTTGCAGTCACTGCAGAAACTCCGGCTAGTCTTCCCAAGCTGGTTTTGCCTGTAAAATGATTGTCCCTTTAAAAATACGGAAGACTCACAGGAATTCCCGCAGCACCGTCTTACATAGACCCCAAAGTGATGTCCTAATCTCATTTAGCATATGAGCTTTATCCTCCAACTGGAGTGATTAGTCACTGCTATTTAATGCAATTACAGATATACTTTGTTTTCCCCATTGGCCCATACTTACCGACTTTCTGGCAGCCCCATCCGGGAGGGGGCAGCCAGGTCGGTGCAGCAGGGAGGGTGGGGGCGGCTGAAGGGGGCAGAGCGGGGGCATGTCCACGTGATCGCAAACCCGCATCCACTTTATAATGTAGGGGGTGGGGCTATGATGACGTGACTCAGCGCAAATCACGTCAGCGCCCCCCCCCGAACCGCCCACTTTCATGTGCGGACACGGGGGGTCGGCAGACAATGCGGGGGACTTGCCTACTCTTGCGGGGTGCCAGGTGCGGCACCCTTTTCGGGAAGGCTCTCGACAGTCCCGGGAGAGTAGGCAAGTATGCATTGGCCTGACATTTGCATAAAGGTCTGATAAATGAGGAAAGCTGTGTGTCACAACTCAAAAGTTTCATTATCATCTGCCAACATGAGCTACTGTAACCAGCCCATAACTTCATGTAACCAGCCCATAACTTCATGTAACCAGCCCATAACTTCATGTGACGAGCCCATAACTTCATGTAACCAGCCCATAACTTCATGTAACCAGCCCATAACTTCATGTGACCAGCCCATAACTTCATGTAACCAGCCCATAACTTCATGTAACCAGCCCATAACTTCATGTGACTAGCCCATAACTTCATGTAACCAGCCCATAACTTCATGTAACCAGCCCATAACTTCATGTGACCAGCCCATAACTTCATGTAACCAGCCCATAACTTCATGTAACCAGCCCATAACTTCATGTGACCAGCCCATAACTTCATGTAACCAGCCCATAACTTCATGTGACCAGCCCATAACTTCATGTAACCAGCCCATAACTTCATGTAACCAGCCCATAACTTCATGTGACCAGCCCATAACTTCATGTAACCAGCCCATAACTTCATGTAACCAGCCCATAACTTCATGTGACCACCCATAACTTCATGTGTTGTAGAATATCTGGAGTAAGTACTGCGGAATATGTATGCGCTACATGAATGTTAATAAATACATTTGTTATATAGTTTTGTAGTAGGGAAAGTTTGACAAGGTTTTTTTAGCTACTTTTCTTAGTGCAATTTGTTAATGTCTAAACTGACAGCTAATACCAGTAATCTGAATCTCGTGGCGTCAGAATGAAAAAGGACTTTCACAAGTGGAGATCCATCAGTTGCTAACTGCAGGTTATATAGCTTCTTATATAGACAACATTCCTCCTGCTTTAGTAAGCACTATCATTCTTTAGCAATATAAATACAAGCACTTAGAATAGGACAACGCATGACTCGACCAGCGTATGTGACGTATGGGTCCTGCATCGTTGCACACATGTGCCCCCAAGCCGCAGCATGTCTATCTGTTTGGGGCTGGGGCAGTGCTGCCTGTGCTTCAAGAACAGAGGCATGTCGGCCCCCATTTTCTGGGAGTGCAGAGACCAGTGTCTGCGTCTTTCGTCGCAGATTTACTGCCTCGCAAATGGGCAGGTGGTGAACATTCTGAGCCCAGGCTTACTCTGGTGGCCGATGCTGCTAACATCGCGACTGATGTTTGCAATGGTGATCCGATTCTGCTTCTTTAGATGAAGGCGAACGGATCTGAGATGCTGGCAGGAAGGAGGCATCTTTTCAGAAGCCTCCTGCAGTAGCATATATTTGCACAGCAGCTGCATCCAAAGACGTAGCTACTCTGCAAAAGCATCCATCTCTGAATCATGCATAAAAATGCAAAGACTTTTACTAAACTGTAAACAAGTAATAAGAATATATTTTAAATATCCCACCCGCTGAAGTGCCATGGCTCCTGTTTGGGAGAAACCATTTAACGGTACATTTTAGTTCATGACTCACCAGACTGCAAAAACAATATAAGTTTAGGAATTTGTCCGAATGTGCTTGAAAATAACATGTTCAAGGAGAATGTGATGGTGGTAAAGGAAAGGGCATAATTTTATACTTGGTGTCAGTAGTTAATTGTCACCTTCACTACCACCCACTTGGCCAAAGCATGTGATTTAACTCACAGCTCCACAGCAGAGCTGCACCAGCTTCCTCTTATGTTGTTTGAGGAGCCTCCTTGATGTACCCTCTTTGTCAGATGTGTGACAACAAGGCATTTGTGGGCTGCACTGCATCTGACTCACACAGTCTGTTTATACATGGACCAAGAGAAGACAGGCAAGTTCACAGAGAGCTTTAATAGGTTCCTGTCATCCCAAGCAGTGCATATTCCTCTGCTGTGTTATTACTCATTGTGAAATGTTCCCAAACTTATCAGTTTCAAAGTGCTGCTTTGAATTTGGTTATTTTTCTATACATCAGTGTTAAAGGCAATATACTTGTATATTATGCCAGGACTCACAGACAATGGGCATGCGCATTTCCCAAAGATTTCTTCCGCCATGGAAGGTAAGTATATTGAATGGGTACAGGGTATGAGGTGCGGGTCCCCCTGTACACTGCACTCCCTGCACCCACTATAGGTATGCCACTGCTGTTTTGTATTACACCTTCACATTTAGGGGTCAATCCAATTAGGTGCGAATTGCACTGAACCAGCCAGACTGAATTCGCATTTTTCCATATGCACCTCCCTGAGGGTGAGAGATGGAAAGAAGAAAAACCTTTATTTTAAGCTTAAATTGACAGGACCCCCCCCCATGACTAATTAGGCAACTGGAAGCTTTTAATTAGCTTAATTAGTCCAGTAACACTGCACAACAATGAAAATGTTTCCGATGTGAAAATAGTTACTTCTAATTGATTTCAGCATGCAAAGAATGAATATGACATTGAAAGCCCTCAGTTAGCTCTGAGTTCCGAGATATAGCCCATTTATGACGCTGTAGGGGTATTCCTAGTGAAGTGAGCAGAATGGAGAGAATCTTACCAGCAATCTGCGTTCTGTGCAGAGGGGGCGGGGCCTAATGACCCAATTAAATGAATCAGTTATTTGTCCCCTCCCCTATTCAAATATATGTGATTCACGGGATTACCCACACAAGATAACTGTGGTGCACTGAGTGACAAGCATAGTGAGCGATTCCACCAAGACATTTCAGCAATGGAACAAAGATATCAGGGTAGGTGAATCACTACTGTTGGACAGTGACAAGAGATGCCCCAGAGGAGGAGTGCAAGCGACAAGCAAAGAGAAAGCACCCCCATGAATAGGCCACTATATTAGATATTACTTTCGTATGCTGTATGTTTGTTTCGTATGCTGTTTGTTTAGTTTTGTGTTCTTATTTGTGATTGATTGAATTAAAACAACTGTTATTTATTTTCTATCAAGAAAATATCAGATTATTTTAAAATAGCTTTTCACTATGACTATATTACTAATGTACATACAGTATAGTGCAAGTAGTGTAGCTAAAAAAATACAGCTAGTAAAAACATTCTGAAATCATTTTAGTTTTTCTTGACCTCAAATTAGTAATGTATGACTATTTTTAGAAAGGAAACAAATTAAAACTATTAATTTGTTGTACAGTGTAATTACATGTAATTTTTGGGGGTTAAACAAAAATTGGGCTCAAATTACCCAAAGCTCAACTTTTTCATTAGTTTATGCACCCCAAATTTAATTATAGTATTTTTTAATTGAAAAAAAAATATATAATTTTTTTATCATATTTTTCACAAATTTTCAAGGTGCCCTCAAAGTACCCCAAAAAAAATTTTCCCTAATTTTTTTTTTTTGCATTTTTGTTTGATTTGTTTGAGATGAAACGAAAAAAGTACTTTTTTTTTTCATAATTTTTTGGGGGATTTAAAAATAAAACAAAACACAAATCAGCCATTTGACACCATTTTAAAATCTTTAGTACCTTTAGTACTTTCCTAATGCCCACAATCAGCCTTCTATAAGGTCCTGCTAACAAAATTATCAATTTTGGGGGGTCCAGGATGGTCTCCCCACTTTTTCATTTACTTCTCTCACATCGCATTTGCCAGTAAATCTGCAAACCTCCACTGCAGGTAACACAAGTAGGCATTTTTCTCGAGTGCATGCATTCGTGCAAGGTCGTTGAGTTTCATGAAACTCACTACTTGCAATTTGCACCTAATTGTATTGACCCTTTGCATGCAGTTTTGATAACACTAATGTACATGATGTCAGAAGTTTGTGATCATGGCTTCTCCGATCAGAGACAGTTAGTTTAAAACTCCAATAAATTTCTCATTGAGAAGGGGCAGGATAAGGAAAATTCATATATTCTGTTACAGAACATTGAAGAAATATGCCTATCTATGAAATATGTCCTAATGGACAGGTATATTTTTAGCACCACCAACCAGAGCGTGATGAAACAAAACAGTTTTATGCATCCAAGTTCAAGCTGCTAGCAACATTACCATTGAGCTGATAATTGATAGAATAGTCTGTAGTGCAGTCCATGCACTGCTATTGAAAATAGATTGATCCTCAAGTCTGCAGGTAAAACTGCATGCTTAATGAAGAGTCAAAATGGAGCGCTAGACAATTAAAGAAAGAAGCAAAAGTATGCAATATCCAGTACACACCACTGTCGAAGCTGGATAATTGGCAAGATCAGTTTAAAATTGGATCGCAGCGACGCCATTTTGCGAATGGCCCCCTAAGCGCCATTTTAGATAAACTCACACTTTAGTACATGTGGCGATATTACTATAAGCATCATGCGATTGCATCTTTCACCATTTCTCATACACACATTAATATGCACAATTGCGCTGTTAACTAGTCGCATATTAGCGAATGCATAAGACCCTGTATGAAAACGCTGAATATTAGCTTCATGCACACGCATCTGCCCCAAGTTAACTAGCGTCTTTACATCAAACCCCACATACTCACACATTACATATTCACATGCAAGGTTCCATAAGCTATAAGGTATAAGATTCGAGTATGCACATTTATTATCATTGCTAGGAAATAAAGGTTATTTCATAACTAAGGTTTTATACATGATAAGTAAGCCATGTTTGGTATTGTACTGATGCGTACTCTCTCAACAGTATTCCGGTAATATTGATGGACAGATCGCAACATGCATACTCAACTTATGGACCGCAGAGACTTCAAGCAACAAAATGTTCATTATATGAACAACTGTTAGGATTTGCATGAGGCGGGAAACCAGAGACCACCAGTTGTTAGAGGCAGGGCTCTGTCTATTTGAACCAACCTGTTAAATGCCTTGTAACATATGCCCTCTCCTTTAGGACCAATGGTATTAGCAACAAACTTCTCTATTGTGTTGTTTATTTCTGGGGGGTATAAATATGTGTGCTCTGACCCTGGGTTCCTAGTCTTTGTGCTGAATGCTGATTGACGAGGGGTTTCTTGCTGATGCCTACATCTGGACCAGAGAGCGCTGCATAAGTATAATTGTACTTGGGTCTGTATAATCTCTTTGCGCTAAGATTATATGAGGTTCACAGCGTGTAACTGCTGTACTTTTACTTGAATAATACTTTGTGCTTTGGAACCACAGGTTCTAGGTCTGGAGTCTTTATTTACTGTATGACTGCGTACGCAAATTAGCGTCATCCTTAGAGGTTTATAGGCAGGATATTAGAAGTGGGCTGGGGTATATAGAGGTTCAAAGGCAGTATCGTTAGTTGGGGGCTTGTAGTGAAGTCACTTACCTGCTCACACGGCACATATGGTTATCGATTTCTCACCAAAGGGTGGAGTGGCCACATGCAGGGTTTACCTGCAACCGCTCGGTGCTGAGAGATCGCTACCCGTTTTCGTGTGAGCCAGGGACGCTGACTAGATTCCAGGGACAAGAGAGGAAAAAGTTTGTTTTCCTTTGTTGATAGAACCTAACATTTAAAGGGGTGCCGCAGTATTGAACACGCGGCTGAGTCGCAGTTTTGCGCACAGTAAAGACGCACTTTTGTGTATGCAGCTAAAGGTTGTCATACGGTTGTGTGGTAGTTGCATTATTGTGTATGCGACTGGTCGCACAATAGCGTATATGTACTTCCGGTCGTGCTGCCACGTGTTTAAACAAAGCCGTTGAGATTTACATTCTTTTCAATTGTTGTCAATATCTTGGTTAACGTGTATTTTTCTGCGCAGGAAAAAAGTGTGTAACAGTGAGTATTTGTTGGTAGGGGTAACTTGTTCCCTAAAGTTAGAGGTACCGTATGACCTTTAAGGGCTAGGTGCTAGCCGCTCGGTAAGCAGCTTACCGTTCTATACACAGTAGCAGGTGTGCATGTTGTCTTTGTTGTAGAGAGGTGCATGGAAGTAGCCGACTTAAACTTCCATAGGTGTTGAAGTTGCCTTCTTAAGTCTTATCCGGGTGTGTGGAGTAGCCTTCTTCAAATCTTCACAGGTGTACGGGTGCTGCCGTTTAAATCATCCACAGGTAAGTGAAAGTATCTTGACTGTCTTTTACCAGTTTAAATATTTATTGAAAAACATAGGATTTGTCTCAAGATGGGAGCCATGCAAACAATAGAGATGTTAGACAATGATGTGCTGCTAATGGAAGCGCCGTTTGGATCGGCCCGTCATATTATGCATACTAAGTACGATACTTATGCAATAAGGTATTGTGATGTATGGTTTAAAATGACGATGAAGAGTGTTAGACGGTTTCCCAGAATTGGTAGTTTTGATAAAGATGTATTAGATAATGTTCCGGGATCACATCAGTCTGATGCGCTCCTGAGAGAAAAAGGTCAAATATTATGAATGTTTAAAGTTGTGGCAGCATGAAGGGGATGCGTGGCTTAAAAATGCGCGAGCGACACCAACTAGCGTTGCGAGCGCATTGCCAGAGAATACATCTGCGATGCTGAATTGCAATGCAGGCGAGCCGCAAAATGGCGTGCACGTGCAGCAAGGTAGCGTTGTGGAAGGTATTGCCAGCAGTTCACGTGCACCACCCCCACCTTATGTGGATGGAGAATGATGAGCCTATTGTAATGTCTGCCATTTCCCATGCTGTACAAATGATAGATGCTACGCCACGACAATCATGAGTGGTGCCGCCATCTCCATCGGTAACAGCAAGGGAAGTGCTAACACCCTCTGCAGCCGTAGAGGAAGTTGTAAATACCATATGTAGCAGCAACAGACTAAACCCCCAGCCAAGTAACAAGGTCAAAGGTAGCAGCGCTTCCGGTCTGCATCCCATTCGGATGATAACTGTTCCGAATGGAAATGCAGATGCGAATGGTGTAGTGCCCACGAGGGAAGTGGTAATGCATTGTCCTTGGACAAGAGCAGATCTAAATTCCATCATAAATGATTTCCCAGATCCCAAAAATGAACTAGCCAAATGTCAGAGATTTTTGAGGAATTTGGGTAGTTCTCACGAGCCAACTAATAAAGATTGGCGTGTGGTGTTAAGGGCCTGTCTACTACGCAATACCGACGTGACAAAATTTATCACGGATTGTGTATTGGATGGTGACATTCCCTTAACGGACCAAGTAAACAAAGGTGACATTTCCCGCATTGTAACTCAATTGGGTATATATTTTCTGGTAGTGGTTGACTGGAACAAAATTTTCACCATAAAGCAAAAGGAGAGTGAATCTGCAGAAGAGTATTGCGACCGGGCTCTGCAGGCTATCACCCAGTACACTGGGATAGAAGATATTAAAGATAGCACTCACCACAGGGGAATGATAGTCATGGTACTCATGGATGGTCTTAAGAAAAACTTAAAGATTCGGGGTCAGACCTCACAACCTGGCTGGAGGGGAGTCACAATAGATACATTCATAGAATCTGCCATAGAACATGATAAGAACATCTCAAAGAAGAGAGAGACCGAGAGCGAAAAATAATGGCTGTCAGTATTCAAGCTCTGGAAGGAATGACGGTAACATCACAGCCAACAGACACACTTGCATCTACACACACACCTACACCTGAACAGTTATATGCCCTCACTAATCCCATGCAACAGCAAACACAGCTCTATTCTACTAACCCTACACAACCACAGGTCCCACACTACTCACAAACTTCATATCCCCCACAATACCCTTATCCTCCATATCCCTACCCATATCCACCATCTCTTCCCCTTGCTCAACCCTCACAACAATCCGTGTCTTCATCCGATCCACGAATATGTTTTAATTGTAACCAGCCAGGACATTTAAGTAGAACCTGCAGAGTAAAAAGGGTAGGACCCCCAAACCAGAGAGTACCAGGATATCCCCATAAGGTATACGCACAGAGACCAGCAAATATCCAGCAAGCACCAGCTCCAATTGTGGATGCTTTATTGGAGAATGGTAGCCAACGCTAGGGGTCAGGTCATACCTGTAGTCTACAGATAGTCAGGTTAACGGGAAGTACTAGGGAAGAACCGGTCATGATGGTTGAGGTAGCTGGTACTGAATATCCTTTTCTTGTAGACACAGGGGCGACCAGGTCAGTGATAAAATCTCCTGTTAATTTACAGGTGACCAACGAGACAGTACCAACGATGGGTGTAACAGGTAAAGTGCAACATTATCCTTTAACAAAGTCAACAGAGGTTACTATTGGGCAGTTGCATACCAGGCATTCTTTCCTTCTGGCTGCTGTGGCTCCTACTAACCTGCTGGGTAGAGACTTGTTATGTAAGATGGGATGTGTTATATATTGCACCCCTGATGGTGTATTTTTAGATATCCCTGAGAGAGTTGCGCACGAGGTGCGGGATATGTTGGACACTCCCCAAAGGATAATGTATCACTCTACCAGTTTAAATGAAAATCCATCCTAGGTAGATCAAATGTTGTCCCAAATTCCAGATTCCCTTTGGACTAAGGATGGACAGGACACTGAATTAATGGCAAACATAAGCCCCGTAATGGTAAATTTGAAAAGCGGTAGGCAAGCTCCAAAAATTCCCCAGTACCCACTAAAACAGGAGGTAGAATTAGGGGTTTTTCCAATAATTGAACGATTATTGCAACAGGGAATTTTAGTTCGTACAGCTAGTGTAGCCAACAGTCCCATCTGTCCAGTGAAGAAGAGTGGTGGGAGGGGTTATAGGCTGGTACAGGACCTTAGCGGTGTTAATAAGGTAGTAGAAAGCCAATTCCCCGTAGTGCCAAATCCAGCTGTCATTCTTATGCAGATCCATCCAAACGCAACCCATTTCACTGTCATTGACCTCTGTTCTACTTTCTTCTCTGTGCCTCTCCACACTGACTGTCAGTATCTATTCGCATTTAGATACAGAGGTGTGCAATATACATGGACACGGTTGCCCCAAGGTTTCATAGACAGCCCCAGTATCTTTTCCCAGGCATTGCACGACTGTTTACAATCTTTTCAACTTGCAAATGGATCTGTTCTAATTCAATATGTGGACGATTTATTGCTGTGTTCTGATTCGTTTATGTCATGTTTGAATGATGCTAAACTTTTGTTGCTTCATCTCTCGCATACAGGACACAAGGTGGCTAAGGACAAACTACAGCCGTGCCAATCCAGAGTAAAATATTTGGGACACTGCCTAACCCATGGGTTAAGACATCTCACAAATGATAGAATCCAGGTCATACAGACCATGACACTGCCGCAGAATCAACAGCAAATTCGTACCTTCTTGGGAATGTGTGGATACTGTAGAATGTGGATCACAGGTTTTTCTATTTTGGCCTTGCCTTTACAGGACTTAATCTCTTCCTCAAAGCCCGATCGTGTCATACACACAGAGGAGTCAGAGCAGGCTTTCCTTAATCTTAAGGATAGTCTGACCAAAGCACCTGCATTGGGAATACCTGATTATGAAAAACCTTTTGATTTGTATTGTACGGAAGCCGATGGTTGTGCTGCAGGTGTCCTTACACAAAAACATGGTGATGCCAGTAGGCCCGTAGCATACTACAGTGCCCAATTGGACACTGTGGCGAGATCACTCCCCACCTGTTTGAGAAGTGTAGCAGCTACCGCTCTATTGGTGAGTAAAAGTGAGGACGTAGTATTGGGTCATGATATGATTGTCTATACTCCCCATGCTGTATCTGCTCTGCTGAACTCTGCTCAAACCAGACACGTCTCTTTAGCTAGGTTTACCAAATGGGAACTAGCTCTAATCGCACCTGCGAACATCACTGTTAAACGTTGCAGCCCGCTGAATCCAGCAACGTATTTACCATATGTACAACATGATGTACAAAGGGTGGAAGGAGACGAGTTGCTGGCGGAGGGTGAGTTCAGCGGACATAATGATACACATGATTGTATGGAATATCTGAATCAGACCTTACTGCTAGACCTGACATACACGACACACCTTTAGAGAATGTAGATGTGACTTTTTATACGGATGGGAGTTGTCATAGACAAACAGACACAGGTGAATTATGTACAGGTTATGCTGTTGTAAATGACACAGACATCATAGAAGCCAAACCTCTTGGTCATCCTCACTCAGCCCAGGTGGCAGAGTTAGTAGCACTAACTAGAGCGTGTGAACTGGCAGCAGGCAAATCTGCTAACATTTACACTGACTCGAGGTATGCGTTCGGGGTGGTGCACGAATTCGGGGCTCTATGGCGTCTGAGAAATTTTATGGCAGCAGCAGGCACACCAGTTGCACATTCCCGACACATAAAACATCTTTTAGAAGCAATCCAACTGCCCAAAGTGGTGGCAGTAATCAAGTGTAAAGCCCATACATGTGAGGATGACCCGGTGTCACTGGGCAACAACAGAGCCGATGAAGCTGCAAAATGGGCAGCAGGGTTAAAAATGTTTTCTCCCACTGAAAAAATTATGTCTTTCCAAACAATTGATATGCTGAAATTAATTGAGATGCAAAATTTGTGCTTAATCCAGGAAAAGTCCATTTGGAAGTCCAAGGGATGTGGGCAAGAGTCCTCCGGGCTCTGGAGGAATGGACAAGGTAAGCCAGCAGCCCCCAAGGCATATTACTGCAGCCTGGCTGAGGCAGCACACGGTCTGACTCATCTGGGAAAGCAAGCAATGTGCTAGTTGGTGAGAGCATACTGGTGCGCACCAGGTTTTTCTTCACAAGCAGAAAAGATAGCAATGTCCTGTCTGACCTGCTTGAGAAAGAACATAGGGAAAGCGATCCCTACCGAACCGTCCCACATTCCACCGACTGATGGACCTTTCCAGGTGATACAAATTGATTTCATCCAATTACCACCCTGCAGGAACCTTAAATATGTATTAGTGTGCACAGACGTATTTTCTAACTGGGTTGAGGCCTACCCAGCGGCCACTAATACTGCTGCATTTACTGCCAAGAAAATAGTTCAGGAATTTGTATGCAGATACGGTATCCCTAAAATCATCGAGAGTGACAGGGGTACTCATTTCACAGGTGATGTTTTTCAAAATATGTGTAAGCTGATGGGTATTAATAGCCGACTTCACACCCCCTACCGACCGCAAGCCAGTGCCAAGGTAGAGAGGATGAACGGGACTATTAAAAATAAGTTAAGTAAAATCATGGCAGAGACTGGACTAGGTTGGCCAGAAGCATTACTGTTGGTCCTGCATACTATAAGGTCCACTCCCAGACCCCCTCTAAATCTGTCTCCCTTTGAAATACTGTTCGGTAGACAACCTCATTTGATTATAAGTCCACAGAAAGACTTGAAAGGGGACAATGAGTTAACTGTTAAGTATCTTATATCAATGAGTAAGCAGTTAAAACAACAGCAGCAGAAACTGAAATTGTTGTCCAATGATATGCCTGAAACTAACTGTCATGATGTTGAACCAGGAGAATATGTTATGATCAGAAATTTCTTGCGTTCAGGTTGTTTGACTGATCGGTGGGAAGGTCCGTACCAGGTGCTGCTGACAAGTACTACATCGTTGAAGGTGGCTGAGAGAGATACCTGGGTCCATTCCACTCACTGCAAAAAGGTCAATCAACCAGTGGAGAAACAAGTCAGAGACAAGGCTGATAGCGTGGACCTGTCGCTCGCAAACTTGTTCCGGGAGGATTGAAAAGGTTGTAGTCAGATACCTGAACTAAAAGAAATCTGCAGGTCTTGTTGTGGCAATGGACGGCCTGCTGTGTTAATTTTCATGTTCTCTTTTAGAGTGTTCATCATCCTGGTCAGTTCGGGAATGTCCGATTTCTGTGAAGGGGGACCGATTGTGGAGAGGGGAGTTGATGGCAGTGCTGATGGAGTGGAGTCAGAAGGAGTGCAATGCCAATCAGGGGAGTGTCTGACCAAACTTAGTACTGTTATTGTTAAGAGAGCTGTTATTCTGGATACTCGGGGACGGTGTGGAGGTTTATCGTCTGAAGATTCCTGTATTTGTGAGCTTTGTGGGTCCCTACTTGATGAGAATTGTATCCAGCGGTGCCAGCCTAAATATAACCCATACTGGGGTGGATATCCTTTAGAGGATTATCATAGCATGGTAGGCAAAGTGTTAAATCAAACTGATTGCTGGGTGTGTTCACATGTGCCACAGGGACAGCATAATGTAGGGTTGGTGCCATTTCCACTGAATATCACGGAAATTTTAGAATTACAGAAAGGGAAAACATTGGATGGAAAATTCCTCTCATCCAAACCACCTCATTTCAAACTCTATCAATTCCAAGTAGATAGATCACTTTTGTGTTTAAACATAACCAACCCCAATAAACCCGGGAGTTGGGAAGTGACAGGGAATAATCAGACGATGACCTTCTCACAAAGAGCTGATAATGAGTCCATAAACCATGATCTGTTACGCTCAATTAAATCTAGTTGGAGACATTTTAGGTACTGGTATGCATTGAGTTCCACTAAAGAAATTATTGGTAAGGTGCCAGATGGTTATTGTGCTAAAATAATACAGCCAGAAACTTGCATGTACCAGATGGAAGACCCAGAAATAGGATTGTTTGCAACGGAAATGTGCATAATGATAATGATGCATAACAATCCTTATGTTCTCCCTGATAATGTATATTTTATATGTGGAAGAAAAGCGTATAAGTGGCTCTCCCCGAGTTCCGAAGGTTTGTGTTACCTGGGAAGAGTAGTCCCAGAAGTTATGACCCTCACACATGTTGAAATGCTTGGAATACATAAAAACACACCATCACAATATCTTCACACACAATATTAACACAGAGGCAAACAAAATATGATACCTGGTGATGTGTACAAAGCCACTCAGTTAATTAGTGAGACAACTGGCTTTCAAGTTCTAGTCGCATTGGATCCCACCAGGATCGCTTGGGGTACATTAAACTTTAGATATATTCAGGAACTTGCCAAATTGATAGATAATATCACCGAGATGTACGATGACACATTCAGGTATACAGGGAGAGAATTGCAAGTGTACAAGAAAGAACTGGTGCAACACAGGCTAGTATTAAATTATTTAACTGCTGTTACTGGAGGGTATTGCATAACGTTGGCCACCCAATTTGGAGTAAAATGTTGCACCTATGTCACCAATGATACCAGTGACCCTAAGGAAGTGATAGACTGGAAGATGGATGAAATTCTGCAGCTAAAATGGGAATTTCGTAAGAACCATAATGCTTCAGTGGCTGAAGTAGGGGAGAAGATAGAAGGATGGGTTTCATGGCTGAACCCAGTGAAATGGTTCTCAGGCCTAGGGGAATGGGTCCAGGAAGTGATCGCCAGCATCGGCAAATTCTTAATCCTTATACTGATTGTCATCTTAATAATTGGCATATGTGTCCGGTGTGTTCCTATTGTGTTGAAGTGTGGAAAATGTAAAAATAGAGTAAAACGAAAGAACGAAATTATGATGGTGGTCAGTATGAATATTGAGGTAAATACAGAACTGCATTACAACCCTGAACTAGGAAATACAATCATTTAATATATTATATTTAGACATGCATAGAATGTATTATTGAAATGTTATTTTGAAACACCTCAGATAATGTAAAGTCCCAAATTTCCCCTTCAAGACTGCCTTTATAGGACTGGTGTATCCCCACACCTTTCACATGATCTTCCAAGATCCGCGGTGTGCGTATAATAGTAGTTTTATGTCCCCACTCAGAGACACATTATTGATGGATTTAGAACCACCTTGTGCCATCCCATAATAACACTAAATAGTATATAAATGTAAGCCTAAATTATAATTTAAAATCAGATTGTGATAGCATGTTGTTCGCTATCAAAGGGTGGACTGTCGAAGCTGGATAATTGGCTGAGACAAGATCAGTTTAAAATTGGATCGCCGCGACGCCATCTTGCGACTGGCCGCAAGACGCCATTTTGCGAATGGCCACCTAAGCGCCATTTTAGATAAACTCACACTTTAGTACATGTGGCGATATTACTATAAGCATCATGCGATTGCATCTTTCACCATTTCTCATACACACATTAATATGCACAATTGCGTTGTTAACTAGTCGCATATTAGCGAATGCATAAGACCCTGTATGAAAACGCTGAATATTAGCTTCATGCACACGCATCTGCCCCAAGTTAACTAGCGTCTTTACATCAAACCCCACATACTCACACATTACATATTCACATACAAGGTTCCATAAGCTATAAGGTATAAGATTCGAGTATGCACATTTATTATCATTGCTAGGAAATAAAGGTTATTTCGTAACTAAGGTTTTATACGTGATAAGTAAGCCATGTTTGGTATTGTACTGATGTGTACTCTCTCAACAGTATTCTGGTAATATCGATGGACAGATCGCAACATGCATACTCAACTTATGGACCGCAGAGACTTCAAGCATCAAAATGTACATTATTTGAACAATTGTTAGGATTTGCATGAGGCGGGAAACCAGAGACCACCAGTTGTTAGAGGCTGGGCTGTGTCTATTTGAACCAACCTGTTAAATGCCTTGTAACATATGCCCTCTCCTTTAGGACCAATGGTATTAGCAACAAACTTCTCTATTGTGTTGTTTATTTCTGGGGGGTATAAATATGTGTGCTCTGACCCTGGGTTCCTAGTCTTCGTGCTGAATGCTGATTGACGAGGGGTTTCTTGCTGATGCCTACATGTGGACCAGAGAGCGCTACCTATGTATAATTGTACTTGGGTCTGTATAATCTCTTTGCGCTAAGATTATATGAGGTTCACAGCGTGTAACTGCTGTACTTTTACTTGAATAATACTTTGTGCTTTGGAACCACAGGTTCTAGGTCTGGAGTCTTTATTTACTGTATGACTGCGTACGCAAATTAGCGTCATCCTTAGAGGTTTATAGGCAGGATATTAGAAGGTATAGGCAGGGGTATATAGAGGTTCAAAGGCAGTATCGTTACCACCCTCGTATGCAATATCCAGTACACACCACCCTCGTATGCAATGTCCAGTATACACCACCCACATATACAATATCCAGTACAGACCACCCCATATGCAATATTCTGTACACAGCACCCTTGTATGAAATAGCCAGTACACACCACCCTTGTATGCAATATCCAGTACACACCACCCTTGTATGCAATATCCAGTTCACAGCACCCTTGTATGAAATATCCAGTACACACCACCCTTGTATGCAATATCCAGTACACACCACCGTTGTATGCAATATCCAGTACATAGCACCCTTGTATGAAATACCCAGTACACAGCACCCTTGTATGAAATATCCAGTACACAGCACCCTTGTATGAAATATCTAGTACACACCACCCTCGTATGCAGTGTCCAGTACACACTACACCCGTATGCAATATCCAGTTTACATAACCCCCATATGCATTATCCAGTATACACACCCTCGTATGCAATATCCAGTACACCCCACCCCCATATGCAATGTCTTCTACACACCACCCCCATATGCAATATCCAGTACACACCACACCTGAATGCAATGTCCAGTACACACCACACCTGTATGCAATGTCCAGTACACACCACCCCCATAAGCAATATCCAGTACACATAACCCCCGTATGCAATATCCACTACACACACCCTCGTATGCAATATCCAGTACACCCCACCCCCATATGCAATGTCCAGTACACAGCACCCCCGTATGCAATATTCAGTACACTCCACCTGCATTTGCACACTGTAGGAACTGCACTGTACACCGTCACCCAGAATGACAGAAACATCTGGCTTTCAACAACTGATGTAATGGAACCAAAACTCTTCAGGTCTAAATATGGATAAACAGCTTGACTGCCACATATATAGCAGTGAATGTGGGACAGCCGTACTAAGTCAATCAGGTAGAGAATGAGCCAGAACAACCCAGAATGTTGTGCTGTGAGAGTGACCTCAAAACAGAGCGAGGTGAAATCTTCACAGCTTCTGAGTTATGTGCAGCAACTTTTATGAAGATAAAAATCGACAATGGTTCTAAATGTAAAGCCATGTCACAAAAGCTTCCACTCACAATGAGTCCTCACGTACACACTGACCACACAAGTGCAGTAAACCTTGTATCGTACAGAGGTTAGACAAACAAGACTTTGAGCACTACCTACAGCGGCGGTAAGTTTGTGCGCCCCCCCACCCCCCCTCCCTCTGCTCACTACCCCCCGTCCCGCACTTACCTGCCGTGCAGCAGCCTCCGGCTCCGTCCTGCTGGTCTGACACGTGGTTTCCCAGCACACCACAGTACAGTTTAGGAAAAAAAAAACTTATTTTTTTTGTTTCTAAACTTTATTGTGTTCTGCTGGGAGAACACAGTGTGCGAGCAACCACCGGAGCCAGAGGAGGGACCAGGGCGCCGGAGGGAGCTGCGGGGGACCTTACCAGCTGACCGCAGGTACGTCTCACATGGTATTCACCACCTCACAGTGGCGGATAGTACCTCCATCAAATTCCGAAAATACATAATATTCGGAATTTGATGAATACCATAATTTCCATATCCCCATGTATGGGGAGTGTGGAAATTAACGCAGAGGGACTTAGCAAGGAGATATCAGTGTTATCTCCTGTGCTAAGTGTCATCATGAATACTAAAATAACTTTATTTAAGGAAAATGTCCTTAAAAACGTTATTTTAGTGTTGATGAATAGGCCCCTGAATCTGATATCCTGGTGTGGAGGGGATCGGTATGAAATACCGCCGGACGCATGCATCTGGCGGTTCAAATCCCGACGGCGGAAAACCGGCAGTGAAGATCCCGGCAGGTAACTATTTCAATTATTATTAACCTAACCCCTCCTAACCCTAACCCTCCCTTAGGGGTGCCTAACCCTAACTCCCCCAAGTGCCTAACCCTAACCCCCCCTGTAAGTGCCTAAACCTAACCCCCCTTCCCCGCAGCCTAATCCTAAGTCTACCGGTGCAGGGGGGAGTGCCTAACCCTAACCTCCCCCCGAGGTGTCTAGCCCTAACTCCCCCTTACCCTAGCCTAACCCTCCCGGGTGGGTGCCTAACCCTAATTCCCCCCCCCCAGGAGCCCCTAAACTAACCTAAGCCGGGCTGTCTGTGCCCGGCTTACCTTCGATCGGTATGCCGGACGTCAGGCTCCCGGCGTAGGTAAACTGACAGGCGTTGGGATGTCGACGCCTGTCATTAGACCCCTGCCATGATTAGACAGTCG